>NW_004624803.1:9312405-9324776 GCF_000247695.1 Heterocephalus glaber | reverse complement strand
TTTTCCCCTGCTTGGGAAGTTTTCTGCCATCACTTCTGTGAACAGTTTTTTTATGTCATCTGCACTCTCTCCTGTTTCTTCATTGACTCCAGTCCATCTTATATTATTCTTCTTTGCATCATCTAGGAGCTGCTGGATTGATTTCTCATGGTCCCTTACAATTTTGAAGCAATTTTTCTTTTCCTATTCAGTAATTGCAATCTTATTTTTTTTATCTGAAATATTGTCCTCACATTGGCTCATTCTGCTATGTAGACTTTCAGTGGAGTTTTTAATCTCCTGGAAATCTGTTTTCATCTGTTTTATGGATTCTATTTGTTTCCTATATTGTGATTCCATCATATTCTTCAGCTCCTCTCTAGATTTATTTATGTCTTCTCTATGAGCACAATCTCTGCTCTTATCAGAGAAATTATTTCTGATTTCATTTTTTTCAGATCTTCTTTTGTTGTCAATTCAGGGAGTCCAGTTTGTTGACTATCAGTGTTCCATCCTGTTTCCCTTTGGTGTTGCTGTAGGTGATCTGGAAGTCTGATTTTGAGACTTGTTTATGTGTCTTCTCATTTCGACAGGGGCAGGGGGAGTTGGTGTGTGTGTGTTTTGCTCATGCCCCCAGTTCACCTCCTCTGTGCTCGGAGCAGTGGTTTGGCAGCCCGGAAGCCTCCTCTGTGCTGGAAGCAGTGTTAGGGTGGCCGGAAGCCTCCTCTGTGCTGAGAGTGGTACTATGGCAGCCCGGAAGCCTCCTCTGTGCTGGGAGTGGTCTTTTGTGCTATCTCTTGATCTTCATTGACTCCAATCAATCTTAAATTATTCTTTTTTGCATCACGTAGTAGTCATTTGGTTGATTTCTCATGGTTTCTGCCTATTTTTAAGAAATCCTTGTTCACATGTTTGCTAATTGCCAGCCCATCTTCTATATCTGAAATTCTGTCCTCACATACATTTAATTTTCTGCAGAAACTTCCAGTGGAATTTTTAAGTTCTTGAATATCTGCTTGGATGTGTTTTATGTTTTCTAATTCTTTCCTATGCTGAGTATTCATGGTTCCATCATTTTTTTCAACACCTCTTTTTTTTTTTATCTGTATCTGCTCCAGAGTTACTAATCTTATCTTTCATTATGGTCACCATCTCTGTTGTTATCTGAGCAATTATTTCTGATTTCATTTTTTCCAGAACCTCTCTTTTATTTTGTTACCTTCTTTGTTCCAGTTCATGGAGTCCAGGTGGTTGACTTTTGGATTTTTCCATCTCATTGTCCCCTATATTTGCCTTTGATAATATGGAAGTCTAGGTTTGCATGTTGTTTAGTTGTCTTCTGATGTCTATTTTTGTTACTGTTGTTTTGTTCATATTTTTGGTTTATTTCCTGAGTTGATGCTCATATATTGCTTATTGTGAGTATCTTTATTGCTAATATTTAGAACCCTTATGGAATGGCTGCTTCTCAGATTGTCTTCCAGATATAGCTGTCCTTTGGATTCTGGGTCTGTAATGGCCCATAGGAGATCTCAGTCTCTGTATACCAGGAAGGACAACTTATTAGAACAATCATGTCACCTTTCCCAAAGTAATGCAATCAGCAAAAATAGCATCAAACACAGCCTAGAAAATGACAGACTGTGGTAACTATTAATCGGCCATCTTTGACCCCATGAACTAGACTTGTGGTTATATATCAAAGTCTAGAACCAATCAGAAATATGTTTGCAGTAAATAAGCCCTTCAACATAGTAAAATTAGGGTAGCTAGAGAAATAGAAGGAGAGGGAACAGTTAGAAGTAAAGCTAGAGTATGTAGGTAGACCATGCAATCTTTGGGAAACTGGTGAGGACAGGAGGAAAAGAGAGGTGGGAACAAAAACAAGAATAGAGCAAACTAACAGCAACAGGAAAACTAGAAACCATATTCACTCTCCTATAAAAATAAGAACAATTGTATGGTCAGGGATTTAGATCAGTGGTTCCAGTGCCTGCCTTGTAATGGCAAGGTCCCGAGTTCAATCCCTGGTACAAAAAAAAAAGAACAATTGAGAAAACACAAAACAGGACAAAATCAGGAACAAGATAGGTGAGAAATGAAGAAGAAGAAGAGAAGGAGAAAGAAGAGAAGGAAGGAGAAGGAGAAGGAGAAGGAAGGAGAAGGAGAAGGAGAAGGAAGGAGAAGGAGAAGGAGGAGGAGAAGGAGAAGAAGAAGAAGAAGAAGAAGAAGAAGAAGAAGAAGAAGAAGAAGAAGAAGAAGAAGAAGAAGAAGAAGAAGAAGAAAAGCAAAAATGTTCCCTTCAAGACATGTCTCTGCTTCACCTATGGACAACATGGGGAGCATACAGATCTGTGTCAATTGATCTCCGTGAGCTGGCCATAGTATTTGAGGCTGGAATTGAACTCCCTGACTTCCTTTGGGCTTGAACTCTGCATGGTTCTACTGCACATTCAAGCCATCCTTCCTCCAAATTTAGCCCAGGTTGCAGCAGTAGGTGCTCACCCCAACAATTCACCAACCTCTGCAGTCTTCTTGCTGTGTCTTTATTGGAGTGACTCTCTTTGCTCTCTCAGTGGGCTTCAATTCTCAACAAGCCTAGGAGAGGCCCTCTTTCTGCTACTTACCTTCTCATCTTCCTTGGTTCAGAATGATGGCCTTTCTTCTCTCTGTCACATGAAGTTTGGATTTCAGCAGTGGCAGGCTCCTCAGGGTGGAGCTCAGGCCATGGGCTGCACTGCTCTCCCCAGTGGCAATAATGGGTGCCTCCCTTCTCTAACAGCTTTTAAGATTCTCTCTACGGGGCTGGAGATTTAGCTCAGTGATTTCACTGCCTGCCTCTCAAGTTCAAGGTCCCAAGTTCAATCCCTGGTACCAAAAAAAAAAAAAGATTCTCTCCATGTGTTGGGTTTCTGAGATTTTGACTATGTGACATGGGGAGGTTCTCTTTCAATTGTGGCTATTTAGAATTCTATATGTTTTGCTTATCTGTATGTTTGTTTAATTCTTTCTCTACATTTGGAAAGTTTTCTGCTATTATGTCTATAAGCAAGTTGTTGTTTTATTTTTGGTATGGGGAATGAATGTAAGCAAGTTTTTATGCCCTTTGTGCTATCTTCTGATTTTTACTTAATTCAATTAATCTTGGATTAGTCTTTCTCATCTACTAGCTGTTGGATCCATTTTTCATGTCATCTTTCTTTTTTTAGGTATTGGTCTATGAAACCATCCTTATTTTCTAATTCTGATATTCTGTCCTGACATTGGTCACTTCTGCCACTCATACTTTCAATAGAATTTTTTAATCTGGATTTCTATTTGGAACCTTTTCAAAGACTCTAATTTTTTGATAAACTGGTCACTCAAGTTTTTAGTAATTTTTCTATTAAAATGTTTAAATTTTTTATTGATTTATAAAAGCTTCTTATATATTAAAAATATCAAACTTAGCCATCTGTAATATACTGTATTTTATAAATATTTCCCCAGGATTGCCTTTTAATTTTGTTCATAGAATTTTTTGTGGTGCTGGGGATGGAACCTAGTACATTGAGCATGCTTGGCAAGCACTCTACTACTCACCTACTTCTCTGGCCCCGTAATATTTTTCACAAGAAGTTTTTATTTTTACATAGTGAATTATTAAGTTATTCATTTATTTTTATTCTGGTAGTTTTAAGCTTTTTATCTTTTACTTCAACTGGATTCATCTGAAATTTATTTTGGAACAATTAATTTGGCCTCCCAATTCAAGACTTGAACATAAAATATGTTTAAAACATTCACTGTCACACTCTGCCTTCTCTCATTTATTTTTACCATAAATCTCCCCAAATTTTGCTTCCAGAAGAGCAGTTGATGATTTGTTATATATTATAAAGCAAGAGAATTAGAGTATGCTACACTTTTAGTAAACTCTCCTGACAGATAATTTTTAAATGCTTCTATTTGACTTTAAAACATATTTAACACACACACGCATGCGCACACACACACACACACACACATATGAATATCTCAGGCTGAATTTATACCAGTCCAAATTTCAGAACCCTCATCATAAACATCCAACTTGAGAGGTGCTGTAAAGCAAACTGCTTCCTGCATCCTGCCAATCTGTTTAAATGTTTCTTACTCCCTGCAGAGATAGTCCCACCTTTGGCCTAAGCAGTATTTTTATCTAAATATATTGTATGAATAGTCTTAAATGCATGAGTAGTAAGGGTGAAAGTCAATCATTTTTTTAGAACTTTTTTCCATGCATACAGGGAAAGACAAAGCCAGAATTAATACAGAACTCTATGCAAATAAGAAAAGCATCACCCTATTGGCAAAAGGTCACCCTCTGCAAATGAACAAATTACAAAAAGCCTTACCACCACCAACCCTGGGGAGATGAATTAGGAGGAGGCATTTAACAGTAAAACCTAGTCCTATACAACCTTCTCTGTATCCTCCTTTTTAAATTTTCTTTTCAATGCTTGCTGCACTACATACTTTAAAGGTCAGTTGAGGATTCTGAATAAAGCCTGTAATTTAGTTAATGGTATTTTATCAATGTTAATTTTTCAGTCTTGACTGTTGGACTATGGTTAGGCAAGATATTAACATTAGGGTAAGTTGAGGGAAGAGAACATGATAGTTCTGTATAATTTTCCCCACTTCTTGTGAATCTAAAATTATTTCAAAATAAACAATGAGTAGAGGAGAAAGTCAACTGTAGGATTTTGATCCTACCACCACTGCTCTGTCTTCCTTTGAGGTTCTGACTTCCTTTGCAGCTCTGAATTCTGTTCTTTGCCATCCTCACCTATGTTGTGTTTCCAATTCTGCTGCATATAATACACCATCCAATTATCTCTTTGTGGATGACAGCTGTTTTTATATTCAAATTACAACCTGTTCGACATAAAGACATGAACAATTAACTGAACCTGAATTCCAATAAGGTTGATTAATCAACTTTTTTTGATACACACTGTGGGAAGTATACAGTAAAAAAATTTATAGTTAGTTTGAAAGACATGAGCAGCATACATAATACAAAAGAAAACACATAAGGTGCCGGCGATTTAGCTCAGGGGCACCGGGCCTGCCTCTCAAGTGCAAGGTCCTGAGTTCTATCATCAGTAGCAAAAAGAAAAAAAAAGAAAGAAAAGAAAACACATAAGATAACATGTAAGTGTTAAATTGTGTACTGCAGGACATTAGCAAAAATAGTGAGGTGAAAGTATCCAAGAATCCTTGAGAACACTAACAAAAACTCTATGGATTAAATTTGGAAATTCACTAAAACTCTGGAAATTAACCAAAGCTTGTAATGATACAGGAAGTGTTTATTCAAGAAAAATGGCTTAATCTGAGTAAAAACAGCAAGATTTGTGTTGTTTTAAATTAAAGTGTTAAAGCCTAGAATGATTGAACAAAGCTCTGGAAAACTTTGCTAACCTGATCCTCAATTATATTTAAAGTACTTAGGAAACTTTTTTGTTTTGAAATAGTTTAACTTGAACTGAGCTAAAATTTACCTTTTATTGGTTTTTCTAGGAAATATATACAAATGATATGTCATCTCAGAGTGCTGAGAAATTAATTTTATGAAGACTTTAACATGTATATTCTTTCAATGTGAAAGAGCTAGATACTAATAGCTTCATTAAAGGAATCCTAGAAATAAGCATTTTCAAAAGGCTCATGTCAACAATTAAATATAAAATGTTAATAATCAAAGTAGTCTTCCTTTATCTGGGGGATATGTTCCAAGATCCCCAGTGAATACTTGAAACCTGGGATAGTATCAGACTCTCTATATATTATGTTACACATCCATACCTATGATAAAATTAAATTTATACTTTGGGACAGCAAGAAATTAACAACAGTAACTACTAATAGAAATTATAACAATATAAGAACAGCCATGTGAATGTAGTTTTTTCTCTTTCTCTCAAAATATTGTACTGTACTCACCCTTCTTGTGAGGATGTAAGATAATACAGTACCTATATAATGAGATGACATGAGGTGAACAACAGACAGTGTGAAATAACATTAAGCTATTCCATAAGGATTACTGAACACAAGCTCTGTGATGCTGAAAGTCAATCAGATAACTGAGACAGCTACTAAGTGTATGCAGCATGGATACACTAGACCAAGCTATGATGCGTGGTCAGGTGGGATGGACCAGAATGATGTGATGTTTCATCATGCTACTCAGAACAGTACACATTTTAAAACTTAAGAACTATTTATTTTTGTAAATTTCCATTTAATATTTTAGACATTGTTGACCATGAGTAACTAAAGCCACAGACAAGGAAACCATGGATAAAGGATGACCACTGTGTATTACTACAACTGTGTGAAATTATGAAAATGTATTTTAATTTCATTTATATAATTCTGATGTATAGGCCTGCTTCTTTTTTTGTCTTCTACTTCTCATTTCTCTACTTGCTATTACTCTTCTTCTTCCCTTTCCCTTACCACTTTTCCCGCCCTCTCCTAATTATAAACTTTTTAGATATTTTTATATTTAAGGAAAATCTGGCAATAATCTTCAGGATGGACAAGGAGGTAGAAATTGAAATATTATAAAAGAATCCAAAAGTAACATTAAAAGTTACCATGGATTCTATGTATTCTGGTGCACAGAAACAAGCTCATATGGCATGACCTTTACAAGTTTTGCTTAGGATTGAGGCACTAAATTTGCCTCCTAGCAATGGGACTGCAACAGAGGTTTACAATGAAACTAGTGAGAACTACCAGAAGACAAGAAAGTCTTTTTCATTTATTTTTTTATTAGTACATATTTGTAGTACATAATGTTTACATTCCTTGTATGAAGTTGATACATTTATATAACACATCTTAATTCTTTTTCCATTCTCTCTCCACCAAATTATAAAAAAGAGCATAATAAAAGATAGATAATAAGAAGCAGGGAGACAGATCTTTCTCAAATGGGAAGGGGATCAAGAAAGTGTTTTTACTCCCTAGGGTGCAGAGAGGCAGCAAAAATTGAACCCTGAGCCAATAAAGGAGCCAGAATGGGTACATAGGAAAGATTGGGGAAAATTCTAGAAGAATTTAATGTTAAGAAAAAACAGATGAAGATATTAGATATATAGAAAGATCAGGAAAATGAAAACTGAAAAAAATATTTGAATAAAGGGATTAGGTCATTGCCAGGGGTAACTGTTCAGAAGCAAGTCTAGGTTGAAAGTAGGCAATGAATAACAAATGAAAATTTGGAAAAATTTTGCAGGAAAGAAAAGGAAGGACCAACAATTTGTTGGAGAAAATGGAGTTAGGTTTTTAAATTTTTTTTAAATTTTGCTTTTCATTTTTGTTCTTGAGTTTTAAAAAGTCTTGATATTTGAATGAGATATAAGCCAAAGGTAAGAAGTCAGTGCTAAACATGCACTGTAATAGAAAAGATGGGTTTAAGAGAACACAAGTGATAAGTGTTGAGGATAGAAACTTATCCCTTACAGATAGGAGTCATAGGGATGTTGATTATGATAATGATGATGATGATGATATGATGATAGCTAATATTTCATAAAAACACCTTCCTAAGAGTGTTATAGAGACTATTTTATTTAACCCTATACTGACCTTTAAGGATGAGAAAATAGACAAAGAGAGGTGATAACTTTTTCAATGCCATACAGCTAGTAAGTAAAAACATAGGGACTGAACCAAGACAGTTTGACCTAAGACCTCTACTATTAAGAGCAATGCAAATAAGATACAAATAGATTTTGAATTGTGGACCTTTTAAGAACAAAGAGAATTAAGTAGAAGTGGAATTAGGGATTGATGAAAGTGGAGGAAATTTGGAATAGCTACTTGTAGTCAATAGGAGAGAAATGGAATACTGCTGTATGGAGATTCTGACTGAGGTGGAGAGCATAAATAAATCATGGACTGTGACCTTCACTTGTCAACAACTTTCTTTAGTGGTATTCCAGAGACAGAGATTCAAATAAGTTGTGGGGGCTGGAGATTCTAAACTATTACAAAGTTCACTGTTAAAATATTTGCAGGTCCAGAGATTTCCATCATGGCAGCTTCCATTTCGGGCTACACCTTCAGCTCTGTGTGTTTCCACAGCGTCAACAGCAAGGCGGACCACGAAGGATTTTTGCTGGGAGAGGTAAGACAGGAGGAAATCTTTAGCATCAGTGACTAACAAATTAGCAACACAGAATTCCTGCAAGTTATTGAAATCCATAACCATCAGCCTTGTTCAAAACTTTTTAGTTTTTATGACTATGCAAGTAAAGTTAATGAAGAGAGTCTGGACAGAATTCTTAAAGATCGGAGAAAGAAAGTTATTGGATGGTACAGATTCCGGCGAAACACACAACAACAGATGTCATACAGAGAGCAGGTTATCCATAAGCAGCTCACCCGCATCCTTGGTGTGCCTGACCTCGTCTTCCTTCTCTTCAGCTTCATCTCCACCGCCAACAATTCCACTCATGCTTTAGAATATGTTCTCTTTAGACCAAATCGCAGGTATAATCAAAAGATATCACTTACTATTCCCAATCTAGGCAATACTAGCCAGCAAGAGTACAAAGTGTCTTCAGTGCCAAATACTTCTCAGAGTTATGCCAAAGTTATTAAAGAACATGGTACTGACTTCTTTGACAAGGATGGAGTAATGAAAGACATCAGGGAAATTTATCAGGTTTATAATGCACTTCAAGAGAAAGTACAGGATTGCAGCAGGCTGTGTTAAGCAGATACCATCTGAAAGTCTGGAACCAGTATTCAGTCCTCGGATGCCCTATTCTGGGTTTACAGCTGAAGGTAGAAGTACATTTGGAGATGCAGAACCTTCTGATCCTCCTCCCCCTTACTCTGATTTTCACCCAAACAATCAAGAAAGTACTCTGAGCCACTCTCACATGGAAAGGAGTGTCTTTATGCCTCGACCTCAAGCCGTAGGCTCATCTAGTTACGTTTCCACCAGTGCCGGACTCAAGTATCCCGGAAGTGGAGCAGACCTTCCTTCCCAAAGAGCAGTTGGAGACAGTGGTGAGGAATCAGATGACAGTGATTATGAAAATTTGATTGACCCTACAGAGCCCTCTAATAGTGAATTCTCACATTCAAAGGATTCGCGACCCACGATACAACCTGATGAGGACCCCAGGAACACTCAGACCTGCCAGATTTAGCTGAACAAAAGAAACTCTTTACCTAGGACTGTTTTTCAGAATTGCTTATTGAGAGATGGTTGAGGACTCAATCTGGAGGGAGAACTGCTTTTTCAGATACCTTGGCTCCCAAGAGGAAAGTCCTTGTGCACAGAACCTGTAAGAGTGTCTGTCCACTGGTCTTACCTTTGGACGCAGTGTGCAGGTTTCACAACAAAATCATTAAGATAATCAAATTGGCATAATTCTGATGCGATTCATGGATGTACTGGTAAATTTGGGAAAAATGAAACTTTATCAGTGTAGTTTCTGTTCTTTAAAATAAATTGGAAATTAGAGACTAAGCACAATTAGTCTATAAATGTTCTATAAGTCAAAAACTTACCTCTTGCACTATTATGCCTTGAAATTTACTTTTTCAAAGGGAAACAAGTTTAGCAACAGCCTTCAAAGAACTTCTTTCTATGATGAGCCAAATTCATCTTTGTGAGAAAAGAAATTTTGTTAATTCCAAGAAGCCTGATTAGAACAAATCAGATATACTTACCTTCTCTTGTCTGCATGACTTTGTGAGATCAAATGAGAGGGCTTTGTTTCAACTTTTTTCTACTAGCCTGATATGTATTGTCATTTGAAATGGTTGCCTTTTTAAAAAAAATTGTAGAAATACTAATTACCAGTAAATAATCATCCAGATAAGTATGTCATCAAATAAGTTAATTACTTTTCTTTTGGTGGATGACAGTGACTGCCATGTTGCACTAGCACATTATGGTCTCTGTTCTGGAGTCTTAGAGGAGGGACACACAGCATTGGATAACAAAAAGAAATTATGTGCCAGACCTGAGTTTTACGATGAACAGATTCTAGACACAGTGATTCAGCTGAATTCATATATAAGGGGTATAACTCAGTTAGATCTTCTGACAAATCCTAGTGTTAGTCTTACTTGTGGAGGAAAGACATTTAATAAACCATTTGGTAATCTTGGTGAAAAAGATTTGTTATTTTTTTAAGTTGGCATTTAGGGGATAACTATGGAATGTGTAGAGACTCTGTTGGGATGCACCTATATTTTTATTTAATTAATTACTACTTGTTTTGTAGTTTTGCCTGAAATGTGTGAAACCACTGAGACATTCGAGGGTATGTTGGGTTTCTGGTTTGGAAATGGCATGGCCCGCCATTTATGGTTCAGCCTATGAAGTTAATACTTGGAGCTTAACTGCCTTTCCTCTGGACTAGTTAAAACCTGTAAGAATAAGGAAGTTGTTAAAGAAGTTTAAAATCCAGTTTCAAAAGAATAGTTTCATTTTATAGGGTAGACATTTACTTACGAACTCCAGTTCCAAAACTAAATCAGACAATATAATGTGAACTTGAAATGCTAAGACTGCCATTCCTTGGATATGTACTCCTGGGGTCTGCATTTTAACTGCTCTCCTGGTTTTGTTGGCCTTACACCACTGCCATTTTATTTGAAATGCTGCAGATCATTTTATCTGCAGATGTGTTCCAGTTCTTATCAGCAACCTACTAGCAGCTTCAGCACCAGTGTGAATTTTCTTTCTTTAAGTGCCATTGCCATCTCTTCTGTTCACATTTTGACAGTCAGGAAAATATTTTTATTTTTATGCTGTACTGAAATCTACAATGTATATCAGACAAAGCAGTTAAATGTGACAATAAAAATTTATTTAATCACGAAAAAAAAATATATTTGCAGGCCCAAAGCCAGTGAAAATAGCAGAGTAAGAAAATTCAAAATCTCATGCCTCCATTAAAACAATGAAAAACTAGCAAAATGCCACATTCAACTTTTTCAGAACTCTAGACATTAAGCAAAGGCTTGCAACAACCTGAAAATCACATCTTCAAAGTAGTGTCTAAATATCTGTAAGAACAGAGTGATTTTTTGGCATTTTATCTTACCTTATTCCACTCCCTTCTCCTTAAATCAGTGGTAGTCTTGAACACAACAGCCTACATTCTCAGAACTAAAGAGATCAGAACAGAATTAATTCTCTCAAAATTTTCATTATTTGACCTATTCAGAAACTTCCTGGAAGACTGGTTAGATAGACCTGTCATCATCAGTAGCATAGCACTAACAATTTCTCCCCAAAGGGCATTTCTAAAAAAATATTTAGAGGCAAGTGTTTTAATAGTATGTGCGCAAGAGCTATCTAATAATTTAATATCCAATATTTATAAGGAACATATTCAAATCAATAGTAAAAGAAGAAATAACCTGATTTTAAAATGGACAAAGGACCTGAATAGACATTTTTCCAAAGAAGGCATATAAATGTCCAAAAGGTCTATTAAAAGATGCTCAACATCACTAATCACCAGGAGAATACAAATCAAAACCACAATGAGATATCACCTAACACCTATTGTAATTTCTATTATCAAAAAGACAAGCAGTATAAAGTGTTGGCATGGATATGGACAAAAGGAAGCTCTTGTACACTGTTGGTGGTAATGTTAATTACCACCAATGTACAGTCATTATGGAAAACAGTATGGAGTTTCCTCAAAAAACTAAAATTAGAACTACCACATGATCCAGCAATCCCACTTCTGAGTATATACTCAGAGTAAATAATATCAGTATCTCAAGTGAATATCTGCATAATCACATTTATTGCAGCATTTTACAATAACTAAGATATAGAAACAACATAATTCAGCCACTGATGAATGAATGGATTAAGGAAATGTGGCATAAAGGAAATGGAATATTATTCAGATGTAAAATACAAGTCAAACTCATTGAGGCAGAGTAGAGCAGTGATTTCCGGAGTCTGGGAGTCATAGGAAATGGGAAGTATTGGCCAAAGGGTAAAAATTTCAGTTATAAGATAAATAATTCTACTGGAGACTGGATAAAGAAAATGTGGTTTTTTTATAAAATGGAGTACTACTCAGCCATAAAAAAGAGAAATTAGAGACATTTATAGCTAAATGGATGCACATTGAGCTGATACTCCTAAGTGAAATAAATAGGACACACATCTATAAATACCAAATAGTTTCTCTAGTGTGAGAAACTGAAATTGTAAATAAGGACTAAAAGGTATAAGAGTTAATGTGAAATAGGAAGAAAAGTGGCAAAGGGGAAGGGAAAGTGGGAGGGTAGGGGAAAGGAAAGAAGGAAATGGAATTAATATGAGAAAATGAAAAAATGGAAACAAAATCTTTGTAAAT
>NW_004624803.1:9283516-9299404 GCF_000247695.1 Heterocephalus glaber | reverse complement strand
AAAAAATGTTCAACATCTGTTCATTTGAGAGATGCAGATGAAAACAACACTGAGATTCCACCTCACCCCAGAAAGAATGGCTGCTCTCAAGAAATCAACCAATAACAAATGCTGGCAGGGGTATAGGGAGAAAGGAAGCCTTTTCCATCGTTGGTGGGAGTGTAGACTGGTGCAACCACTGTGGAAATTGGTATGGAGATACCTCAAAGAACTAGGGCTAGAGGTCCCATTTGACCCAGCTATTCCCCTGGTGGGGATCTTCCCAAAGGAATTAAAAGAATCATACCACAGCGATATATGTGCACCTATGTTCATAGCAGCAGTTTGTAATAGCTAAACCTTGGAAACAGCCCAAATGCCCATCAACTGGAAACTGGATAAAGAAGATGTGGGTTTTTTTTTTTTAATAAAATGGAGTACTTCTCAGCCATAAAGAACAAGGAACTAGAGACATTTATAGCTAACGGGATGCATATTGAGGCTATACTCATAAGTGAAATAAATAGGATACACATGTGTAAATACTGAATAGTTTCTCTAGTATGAGAAACTGAAAGTGTAAATGACTAAAATGTAAAATGATTAAAATGAATAATTGATAATTTGAAATAGAAAGAAAAGGTACAAACTGGTAGAGGTGGTGGGAGGGGAAGGGGAAAGGAAAGGAGGGAAAGGAAAAATTATGAGAAAAGAAAAAAAATGGAAAAAAAGTCTGTGTATATAGGGAAGGGTGGAGAGGGGGAAGGGCGCACAGGTAATAGGGAAAAACGTAAGAACCAAGATACATCATGTACAGGTACAAGCACCCAATGATAAATGTAAATATATTGTTTGCCTAAAATGTACCAATTAAAGAATTTAAGGGAAAAAATTTAACATACAGATAAATGAAGCATATATAGAGAGAGTCCCAAATAGCCAAGACCAAAAAGAACTTCTCCATGACACATCATAGAAAAAATCCCAGAAGTATAAAACAAGGATAGAGGCTTAACAGCTGTTAGAGAAAAGCAATAAATCACTTATAAAACTGAGCTCATTAGAATTACAACAGATTTCTTACTACAAATCTTTAAGGCCAGAGGAGATTAGACTGAATTGTTTCAGTCCCTAAAGTAAAACATCTGACCCAACCTGACATATCCTGCAAAACTATATATCAAAATTGCTGGATAAATAAGAACTTTCCATAACAAAGAGTGCTTTAAGAAATTCATGACTATTACATCAACACTCCAAAAAATTCTCAAGGGTACTCTAAAAACAGGCAATAACCTAATAATACCAAAAAGACTAATAGAATAAATACACCAGGTAGGGTAAGGAGTTAAGCAGAAGGGAGAAAAGGTAATCAGCAACAGGAAAATATTGTAATCACAGGAATAATTCAATACGTTTCAATCATAATTCTCAAAGTGAATGGTCAGAATTCCTCAATGAGAAGACACAAATAAGGAGAAAGAATCAAGAAACAAAATCCAACAGTGTTCTGAATACCAGAAGCACATTTAATCCAAAAAGAAATGCATAGACTGAAAATTAAAGGATGACAGTGTTCCATGCACATAAACTGAAAACAAGCAGGAGTAGCTATCATATTTTCTGACAAAGTAGATTTCAAGCTAAAACTGATCAGAAGAAGCAAAAAGGTTAAGGGAACATATTGGTTAAGGGAACAATTAAACAGGAAGAGAAAACTATTATAAAAATAGATGTACCAAACACTAGCAAACACAACTTCATAAAATAAACAGTATAGGACATAAAAGTCAGATAAACATCAACACAATTATAGTGAGGGACCTCAATACACCACAGTCACAAATAGATCAACTAGATTTGAAAAAATCAACAAAGAAATATCAGAGTTGAGCCAAACCTTTGAACAAGTGGACTTAATAGATATCAAGTTTTCCACATAATACCAACAAAATATACGTTCTTCTTAGCAGCTAATGGGACATTCTGCAAAATAGACCACACGTTATCTCATAAAGCATGCTTGACTATATGCCAAGAATCAAAATTATCCCATGAATATTATCAGATCATAGCACAATGAAAAAAAGAAATCAGGGACCGGGGATTTAGCTCAGTGGTTTCACCGCCTGCTGCACAAGCACAAGGACCCTAGTTTGATCCCCAGTACCAAAAAAAGTAAAAAAAAAAAAAAAAGGAAACCATAGAAATTATGCAAACATATGAAAATTAAACAATACACTCTTGAATAATGAATGAGTCACAGAAGAAACCATGAAAGAAATTAGTTGCTAGAATCAAACAATAATGTTGGTATAACATACCAGAACCTATGGGACAAAATGAAAGCAATTCTAAGAAGGAAGTTTATGGTTGTGAATGCCCACATCACAAAACCAGAGAAATCCCAAAGAAATAACTCAGTGATGCACTTTAAGTTCCTAGAAAAATAAGAACAACTCAAATCCAAAGCCAGTACAAGGAAAGAAATTATAAAGATCAGAGCAGAAATTAATGAATTGAGACTAAAAAATAATACAAACAATGAACTTAAGAGCTAGTTCTTTGAAATAATAAACAAAATAGATAATTCCTTAGCAAATCGTACCAAAAAAGGAAAGACCCAAAAAAGGAAAGACCCAAATCAATGCAATTAGAAATGAAGAAAGTGAAATAACAATGAACACTGCCAAAATCCAGATTATTACTAACTACTTTGAAAACTTGTATGCCAATAAATGCAAGAATTTAGAAGAAATCGATAGGTTCCTACATACATATGAATCATCAAAACTGAACCAAGAAGATATAAAAACTGTGAAAGATCTAATAACAAGCAATGAAAATGAACTAATAATATTTTTTAAAAACCAACGACTAAGAAAAGCCCAGGACCTGATGTATTCACTGCTGAATTCTACAAGAACTTCCAGAAAGATATAACACCAATACTCCTCAAACTCCTTAATGAAGCTGAGAAAGAAAGAGTCCTCCTCAAGTCATTCTTGGAAGCTAGCATTACCCAAATTCCAAAACCAGACAAGAATCCAACCAAAATAGAGAATTACATGCAAATCTCTTTAATAAACATAAATGTAAAAATCCTCAACAAGATACAGGAAAAGAGAATGCAACAAATAACCAAAAGTTCATACACCATTACCAAGTAGACATCTTTCCAGGGATGCAAGAATGGTTCAATAAACACAAATCAATAAATGTAGTACATCAATAAACAGAAGCAAGGACAAACAAACCACATAATCATCTCTACAGACACAAAAAAAGCCTTCAACAAAATCCAACATCCATTCATGATAAAAAGAAACCCCAAAGACAATAGGTAGAGAAAAACTTTATCTCAACCTGATATATGCCATTTATCACAATTCTACTGCTATATTAAATGGGGACAACTTGAAAGCTTTCCCTCTAAAATCAGGAACAATACAATTCCTGTTCAATATAGTACTTGAAACATTAGGCAGAGCATTCAGATAAGTGAAAGAAATAAAAACAATATGTACAGGAAAGAAAGAAATCAAATTATCATTATTCACAGATGACATCATCCTCTATCTAGAATACCCCAAAAATTCCATCAGAAGACTCTTTAGAATGGATGCCCAAAATCATCAGTGTAACAGGATACAAAATCAGCATAGAAAAATCAATAGCATTCCTGCACACCAATAATGAACTCACTGAGAAAGAAATTAGGAAAACAGTACCATTCACAATAACATCAAGAAAAATTAAATACTTAAGAGTTAGCTAAGTAAGTGAAAGACTTCTACAATGAAAACTACAGTACTTTGCAAATGGGAGATCAAAAAGGACATCAGAAAATAAAAAGATATCCCCTATTCCTGGATAGGCAGGACAAATACAGAGTTTGCCAAAAAAAATGTATACACTCTTCAGCAGTTCACCATACTAACAAATTGTCTGGAAGTTAATGGCCACCACTTTGAGCACCTCTTGTAATTGTAGAGGCCAAAGGTAACTTGTATTAATCTCATGATGTCTCAATAAATTTAGCATTAAAATATTTATACAAGTTTTTCTTTTCTTGATGTATACATTCTTTTGGCTGACACAGGTATAGTCAAAAATGGCCAAACTTCTAAAACTGATATACAGATTTAATGCAATGCCAATTAAAATACCAACAGTAATCCTCAGAGAGCTAGAGAAAACAACCCTGAAATTTACATGGAATCAGAAGCGATCTAGAGCAAAAACAATCCCAGGCAACAAAAGCAAGGTAGATGGCATCACAACTTCAGGCTTCAAGTTAGATTATAAAGAGATAGATAGATAGATAGATAGATAGATAGATAGATAGATAGATAGATAGATATCCAGCATGATACTGGCACAAAAAACAGACATTTGGATCATCAATGGAACAGAATAGAGGATATAGAAACAACCCCAGGCACATTCATCTGTCTGATCTTTGGCAAAGGGACCAAAAACATACATTGGAAGAAGAGAGCCTCTTTAATAAATGGTGTGGGGAAAACTGGCTATTTGCACGCAGAAAATTGAATTTAGATCCATATCTCTTATCACGTACAGTACTGAACTAAAATCAAAGTGGATCAACAATCTAAACATTAAAACAGGAACACTTAATCTACTGGAAGATTAACTAGGTAAAACTTTTGAAGACACAGACATAGGCAAGGTTTTTCTGAACAGAACAGTAGTGCATAAGAAATAATACCAAGAATCAATAAATGGGATCATATCAAGTTAAAAAGCTTCTTTACATAAAAGTAAACAATTAACAGAGTCAAGAGACAACCTATAAAATGGGGAGAAATTTGACAGCTATTCCTTGGACAGAAGACTAATAACTAGAATATATAAATAACAACAGTTAGACTGCCCCAAATAAAAGACCCAATCAAAATATGGGCAACTGAAATGAATAGACACTTCTAAGAAAAAGAAGTACAAATGAACAGTAAATACACAGAAAAAATGTTCAACATCTCTGATCATCAAAGAAATGCAAATTAAAACAACATTGGGGTTTCATCTTACTCTGGAAAGAACGACTATCATCAAGGAATCAAATAATAACACATTCCAGTGTGGCTGCAGTGAAAAAGGCACCCTTCTATATTGTTGGTAGGAATGTAAACTAGTACAACCACTATGGAAATCAGTATGGAGATTCATAAAAAAACTGAGTCTAGAAGTTCCATTTGAGCCAGGTATTCCCCTTCTAGGTATCTTCCCAAGAGTTAAAGACATCATGTTACTTGATACACATATACCCATGTTTACAGCAGCACAACTCATAACAGAAAAATCTTGGAGGCAGCATATATGTCCATGAACACATCAATGTAGAAAGAAAGTGTGGTTTGTGGTCACACAATGAATTACCATTCTACCATAAAGAATTATAAACTTGATTCATTTGTAAGAAAATTGATGCACCTTGAGACCATAATACTAAGTAAAATAAATTAGACCTATAAGTTTAAGTATTGCATAGCTTTTCTTACATATGAAACCCCAGCTATAAATAAAGAACAAAATAAATGATATGTGATAAGTAATAGGTAGATAGATCTTTTGTGAAAGGGAAGGGGACCAAGCAATGTAAGGAGGGGAGAGGGTGGGAAAGGGAAAGGGATTGAAGGAAATTAAGATGTGTTATGTATGTGCACCAACTCCCCATAAGGAATGTACTCATTATATACTGCAAACATGTACTAATAAAAATAAAAATTGAAAAAAATTACTATGAAAATCAAAACCAGGAAATACCACTTAACATTGACTAAGATGGCTATAATTGTTTAAAACCCCGGAACAAATGTTAGCAAAGATGTGGAGGAAATGGAACCCTCATACATTGCTGTTAGAAATGTAAAGTGGTGCAATGATTATGGAAAACGTTTTGACAGTTCCTCATAAATTACCATATAACTCAGCAATTCTACTTCTAGAGAAATAAAAGCATATGTTCACACCAAAAATTGTGCGTGAATATTGATTAGCAGCATTATTCAGAAAAGCAAAAATGTCTACCTCCCTCTTTACTATCATCCCTATTTTGTTCTTTAAATTTTTGTGTAGTGGTTATCAATTTCACCTCACTCTGGTGCGAAATCTTAGTAGAAAATTTGTTATCCCACCTCTCTTATCACACCATTTCCAACAATGCTCTAAACATTTGGTCTAATTCAAAACATCCAATCAGAGAAAATGTATAGAAGAGACTTCAACATGAAGAATTTCCACATGCAGGGACAGGAAAGGATGTTCTAGGAGGCAAAGATGTTAATGTAAAGTTAAACAAGCAGTTGCTATATGGTTTGAATTTGCCGCTGGGATCAATTAGAGGGCTACACCTAGGTTACTTATCTTTAGTCTACTCGTTTCCCTCCAACATGTAGTTTTTATTTATTGTCCATTGTTCTGAGCAATTGTGGAACTTAGCTTCACTTCCATTGCTATTGGTTAACTCTCAGCTTCCAGAACCTGAACCTCAGTACATAAACTCTAAATGCAAATTTGTGACGCTTCCTAACATTTCCAGCTCAGCTGTCCCTTCCCAGTTCCCCTAATACTCCACTGAACCCTACCACTAATACCTATCCAGAACTTCTCATATTCACAGGAGACACAACATCTACTTAGAGTAGGGGACATAAAATCAGTAGAGGCTTCATAGAAGAGGCTGTGTTGCAACCAAATTTTGAGGATTTTTCCCAAAGATGGAGGGAAAAGACATTTTTAAAAGAGGCAACAATATGAATTCACTTATGCCAAAAAAGTTATTGAGCACTCTATCTTCTCCCACCAATCAATAATACAAGAAAATTTTTGGACCACCTACTACATGCTGTGATATTCTTCTAGATCTTCGCTCACTTGCTCAAATTCCTATTTATCAAAACTTGCGTAACTTGTCCATCCAAACTACAGATGACAGAAGTGAGTTTCAAGGACCACATACATGACTCATTTGAGTGGCTTATTTAAAACTCAGATGGGCTGGGGATTTAGCTCAGTGGTTCCGGTGCCTGCTTCGCAAGCACAAGGTCCCAAGTTCGATCCCTGGTACCAAAAAGAAATTTTAAAAAGATTACATTAAAACGCAGATGGAATATACCACCTTCTGTGTGTATCTTTCTTGTGTATAATTCTCAAAGCCCTAGATAATCTTCATTTCCAAAGCTGCCAGGTTTGCCAGGCAACTACCTTCAGGGCATCAGGCTGCTCATTCTCTTTGCCCAATCCATTGCTACTGCCAACATCCCAGTTACTATTCATCATCAGATTTTTTAAGTGTGGAGATACATATATATAGTTTTTATTTAATCACTTTAAGTGTACAATTATGTGGCATTAATTATATTCACCTTGTTGTATAACTATCACCACAATCCACTTCTGAAGTGGTTTCATGACCCAAAGTAGAAACTCTGCACCAATTAACAATTCTTCAGTTCTATTGCCTCCTAAGCTCCTAATATCGTCTAGTCTACTTTCACTTTCTCTAAATTTTCTTATTTTAGATATCTCATATAAATGGAAATCATATGATATTTGTCCTTTTGTGTCTGGTTTATTTCACTCAGCATAACATCTTCAGGATTCATTCATGTTGTAATATATATCAGAATTTCCTTCCTTTTAGTGACTGAATAATATTCCATTACATGTACATGCCATACTTTTCTTATTCTTTCACCCACCAATGGACATTGGGGTTGCTTCCACCTTTTGCTACTGTGAATAATGCTCCCATGAATATTTGCATGTAAGTATCTGTTTGAGTTCCTGTTTTCAATTCTTTGGGGAGAGTGGTAAGGATTAAACCCAGCCCTTCACACTAAGCTACATCCACAGCCCTTTTTATTTTTCATATTGAGACAGTCTCACTAAATTGCTAATTTGCCCAGGCTGGGCTTGAACTTGTGATCCTCCTGCCTCAGCCTCCCAAAGTAATGGGATTACAGGAGTGTGCTACCATGGCTGGCTGCTTGTTTTCCATTGGGGGGCACATACACAGGTGTGAAATTACAGGCTCAAATAATAATTTTATGTTAAACTGTTTGATGAACTGCCAAACTGTTTTCCATAACAGCTGCACTATTTCACACTCCTGCCAGCAATGTACAAGAGTTCTAATATCTCCACATCCCCAACAACACATACAACAGATTATAAATAACATCTATATTGAAAATATACCTTTACTTAAGTAGTTGGCCCTCTTTACTCTGGCTTATTTGACACTAAATGTTGTATCCATAATTGTACACCTAAGGTGCAGAAACTGAAATGAATCTCAAGCTACATTGAAAACTGAGCAGAAAATCTTTGCACAAATTTGAGATAATTGAGGAAAGAGAGATTGATGTCCTTTGACACTCTTTCATTGACTGAATTCAAATTCATTCCAGTGACAGCATCAATATCCTTCATAGAAAGGTTAATGTTTCATAGATTACTTAACAACTCTGCCCATAGCTATTGAAATGAACAGGTCAACAGACTAGGAAAAAAATGACACTATTCTACTCACATTTTGAATGGTTCCTTTAAGTTGATTATTTAAGAATTTTTTGGATGATACAATTTGCCCATTTCTCTTTTATTTTAAAGCACTGAAGCAATGTAGGCAGTTAATGCTCTTCCATCTGTAAGAGGTTTAATCATTTAATCATACATTTTCAATATTCTTGATGAATTGAACCTTATTAAAGTGTTCATTTTATCTAATGTTGGAAAGAGAACAGCAACAGCTATTATTTGGAATCAGAGGTAGTGAGGTACATTGGGCTGCCACCAAGCCTTGAACTGATGTTGAAGTACATCTCAATGTGTGACCTGGGGAATCACCTGAATCAGAAACACCTGGAGGCATTGTTTTAAAATAACTCACCCTGGAAGTGGGGTAATCAATCATCTGAACTTTCCAGGACTCAGGGTTCCTCCAGATCTAGACTCTTAGTGATAAAACTGGGAAAGATGGACAAACCAGAATGGATAGTTACTTTATCTCATACCTACTCGACTTTACCTGTTATTTTTCTCCCATGAGTACATGTACACCACCCTAGTTCTTCATTTGGAGGGCAATGCTTTTAGGCAATACCCTAACAATGGCTGAGCAAGTAACAGAATCATCAAGTTACTCTTGTCTCAGTAGGCTGTAGAAGTACATTCCTTTATTTGTTGATTCCATGAACATATACTGTGCACCTTTCCCTATGCCATAAGTTGCTCAGAAAAAAGGACCTAAGGTTAAGTGTAAACATAGCATTCATGCACTCAATATGTATATCTGGTATGTTTCTGTATATAGATGGAGAAATAGCCATTTTCCATAGCTGCAACTATTTGAGAATATTTATTCATTCAGCAAATATTTAGGGCCTTCTGTGTCCCAGCAGAATGCAGGACACTAAGACACCAAAGGGATCCTGTCACTCAAGATCCCTGCTTTATGTAGTTTACATAATAGTATGGAAAGATACATAAATACAGAAACAAGTAATTACAGGTACTTGAAAAGTACTATGAAAAATAAAAATAGGGTGATATGACTGAAACGGAGTAGCTACCTTCAATTGGTTGGTAAGGGAATGGTGAGGAGGTGATATTTGAGCGAAGAACTGAATGAAAATCTAGCCCCTCGCAGACCCCAGGGAGAAATGTTCTAGGCATAGGGAATAGCTACTACATGAGCCTTAAGGGAGGAAGGACCATGACAGGTTTAGGAAATGAATTAGAAGGATGGCTTGGCAATGGTGTGGAACAACGAAGAGAGTCATGTGAGAGGGGGTTGGAAAGTGAGGAAGGGTTCAGATCATGGAGGCCTTTTGGGTCTGGGTCAGGGGATTGGCATGCTTTCTTATTCTGAACAATAGTTCAAGGAAGATACTGAACGGTCTTAAGCATGTGAATGAGGTGTGATCAAATTTCTATTTTTAAAGATCTTCTTGGAACTTTTGGAGACTAGACTGCAGTAAGATGAGAATGGAAACAAAAACAAGTAGACTTGTAAATGGACAATGTGAAAGAGGGTAGTGGCTTGGATCCAGGTGTTGGGCAACAGAGTCAAGGACAGTTCTGCATGTACTTTGGAATTAAGGTTACCAAATTTTGTGATGGGGATCTTGTAAAGAAAAGAAAGGACTCAAGGGTATTCCCATGTTTCTTAACTTGGGTGAATGGTGGAATTATGTAGTAACAAGCAGAATATTTGAGAAGAGAGTGGGGAAAGGATGTCAGGTACCAAGAATTTAGTTTTAGATATGCAGATATGTAGAAGTTCAGATGCTTAATAAAACTCTGAACTGAGGTGTCAAATAGCAGATATATTTCTCTTCAGTCCTGGATCATGTCAGGGTCAGAGACACCAGTATTTAATTGTTATGGCTTGAAGCTAGGTGTCCCCTCAAAGCCTTATGTGCTCATATGTGGGGCTTTTCAGAGGTGACTGGATATACAGTGTTTCAATATGAATTAAGGATGTGTGATAACAAATTAGTCTACTGAATGATTAGCATAGTTCTGGGTGTAGATAATGGGAAGGCCCACCCTGTATGTGGGTGGCACCAACCAATAGGCTTGTAGCCTGAATTGAATATAAGGTGAAAAGAAGGAAGGCAGGCTTGCTGCCTGCTGCTTTCTGCCTGCCCTGCCATGGACTCTTTCTCCTCAGCTATGCCCCTCTGCCATGTCACCCTGGCTAGGATCCAGTTGACTATGAACTGAAACCTCTACAAACTGTGAACTGAAATAAAGCGTTCCTCCTTTAACTTATTGGTGTTAGGTATTTTGTCCCAGCAACAAGAAAAGTAACTAAGACACTAACACATTAGGATTACATGACATTGCTAAAGAGAAAACTACAGCAGGTACAAGGAAGAGGTTCTTGGACTAAGCACTGGGGTCACCAACATTTAGAAGTCAAGCAGAGGACAAGGACACAGCAAGAAACTAAGGAACCAGTGAGGTAGAAGTTAACCCAAAAGGAAAGTGCAGGGTCACTAAGACAAAAGGAAAGGGTAAATGAATTTCAAGGAAAGAATGCTTTTTTTGTTTGTTGAAAAAGAGTCACACTGTGTAGCCCAGGCTGCCCTCAGACTCGCTAGATTCCCCAGGCTGGCTTCAAACTTGCTGTGATCCTTCAGCCTCAACCTTCTTTGGGCTGCTTTTATAGGTGTGTGTCATCACACTTGACTGTAGCGAAAGAATACTATTATTATCATTTTACAGGTAAGGAAACTGAGTGTTGAAACAGTCATGGAGAAACTGTCCATGGCAGGCCAGGCATAAAGCAGCAAGCCTGCCTTCCTTCTTTTCACCTTATATTCAGTTCAGGCAACAAGCTTATTGGTTTGTGCCACCCACACCCATGGGAGTATAAGTAGTTCACCCAAGATCACATAGCTAGTAACAGAAGAGCAGAGAGTTAAATTCAAACAATCTGACTTCAAAATCTAACCACTACACAGTAGCTGTCAGGCTGTAGTGTTCTTTGGTCACAGGTAGAGCTTGTTGACACACAGATCACTGGATTCCACTTCCAGAATTTCTAACTCAGTCATGGATAGGGCCCAAGATTTTGTATCTCTCACAAATTTTCTGGTGATATTGAAGCTGCAGGTCCAGAGAACACACATTGAGAACTATTTTCCTACCATACATTACCTCTCAAGTGGAAAGAAAGGCTTGGGATGCTGTTGGCATTGCTTATTCTTTCCATTGGGTTTTTAAAGATTCTACCTTAGTTTTCTGGGAAAGAATTATTCCACTACTGTACAATTGACAGAATAAAGCAAGCATAGTTCTGGCTAGTATAGGAGAAAACAGTTAACTCTAGGGCATAAGAGTATGTTGGGGCTAGGATAAAGAGGATAAGCCTACCAACTCTTTATTTATCCCACATCTATGGTGGCTCACATGAGACATTAATAAGCACATTCTAGTACTAAGAAGGCAAGAAAATTTGGCACAGAATACTGTATGTTTAAGTCTCCAACAAGAATGAGACTGAACTTTCTAACATCCCTAGTATGTAACCACATTCTCCCACCATTCCATCCAGTATTCTGTTTTAACTTTATAAAAGTACCAGGTAGCAAAAGCATGTGAGATGTTGAGAAGCAAAAGACTGAAAAAAATAAATTCTGGCTTGGATACCCAATAAAACACATATGTACTAAGCTGAATATGCTGTGAGGTCTAAGAGCAGAGATAGCAAGAGTAATAAAATGATACACTTGATCTTGGCCAAAAGGCTGAGAAGCGATGAGAGTAATGAAATAATAACAGGGTAGCATTTAGTTAGCATTTATGGTAGGCACTGAAATGCATTATCTTATTTAATCCTCACTACAGCCTATGAGCTGGATACTACTACAATTATTTCCATCTTACAGACTGAGTAGCCTAGGATCATAGCTAATAAGTAGCAAGCCCTTGATTCATAGGTCTAATTTCAAAGCTATTGTTTTTAACCAGCACATTCTAGAATAATTTTCTTTCAAAATAGATGGAGAAATAATAACGTTTCATGAAAAAGAACAAGTCAAGAGATTTTTTGAACACCAAGTCAGTACTCTAGAAAATACTCAAGAATATTGTAGACAGGGATGATGAAGCAATCAAAGCCAAAAATTAACATGGAATAAATATATCAAGCACAGTGGATACATAAACAAGAAAAGAAAAAGTAGCCATCGGCAGAAAAAGAGTACAATGATAGGAATAAATCAATACCTTTCAGTAATAACTCACCGTTAACAGCCTCAACTCCCCAGTTAAAAGACACAGATTAGCAGACTGGACCAAAAAAGAGAATCTAATAGTCTGGTAAATTCAAGACACACATCTAATTGGGGCCAGGGATTTAGCTCAGTGTTTCCACTGCCTGCCTCACAAGCACAAGGCCCCGAGTTCGATCCCCAGTACAAAAAAAAAAAAAAAGATACACATCTAAATCTAAAAAGATATTCATAGACTAACAATCACAGGATGAAAACAATATTCCATGCATCTGGCCCTGAAAACAAGCAGGGGTAGCAATTTTACTCTTAAATGAAGTAAACTTCAAACTAAAACTGATCAGAAGAGTCAAAAACTGTCAGTACATGCTAATCAAGTGAATAATTCAAATACTGGAACCAGTATTCAGTATATACACCAAATACTGGAACACCTATCTTCATAAAACAAATACTACTGGACATGAAAGATCAAATAAACACTAAAACAATCATAGCGGGTGAATACAATACCCCACTTTTGCAAAGAGACATATCAACTAAACAAAAAATCAATAAAGAAATATCGGAGCTGAATCACACAACTGAATAAATGGACTTACTAGATGCCTACAAAGTGTTGTACCTTATATCTTCAGTACTTATCAGACTCTTCTACTCTTCTACAACAGAATTCTCAGCAGCACTTGGACCTTTCTCCAAAATAGACTACATACCAATCAATAAAGCCTGCTTAAATAAACAAAAGAATCAAAACCATCTCATGTTTACTATCAGACCACTGTGAAATGAAACTAGAACTCAGTCACAGAAGAAATCACAGAAAATTTAGAAACACCCAGAAATGTAAAACCACACTCCTGAACATTGAATAGGTCACAAGAGAAATCAAGGAAGAAATTAATTTCTGAAATAAAATAACAATGCCAGTACAACACAACAGGATCTATGGCACACAATGAGAGCAATCCTAAGAGAGAAGCTGACTGCAAATAATGCTCACATTAGAAAAACAGAGCAAGCACAAATAAATACTGAATAAGGTGCCCAAAGACAGAAAAACAACAACAACCCAAGGTCAAACTGAACTTGAGGAGGGAAATCATAAAGATCAGAGCCCAAACAAATGAAATTTAGACTTAAAAATATACAAAAAAACCCAAAAATTGAAGAGCTGGTTCTTTGAAAGAATAAACAAAGCAGATAAATTCTGAGCCAAACTTAGAAACAAGAGAGAAAAGATTCGCATCAATACAATTAGAAATAAAAGAGGCAAAAATCACAATGCACACCAGCAAAAATACAGAAGATAGTGAGAACCTAGTATGAAAAATCATAATCCAAAAAATTGGAAAATCTTGAAGAAATGGACAAATTTCTAGACTCATAGGAATTGCCAAAACTAAACCAAGAAGACATAAAAGTTTTGAACAACCCAATAACAAACAAAGAAATTGAGGTAGTAATAAAAGCCTACCAAATAAGAAAAGCCCAGGACCTGATGAAATCACTGTTGAATTCTACAAAAACTTTTAGGGCATTCTATCACCAATACTTCTGAAATCTTCAATTAAACTGAAAGAGAAGGAGTGCTTCTAAACTCTTTTCTGGAAGCCAGCATCACACTGTTCCCAAAACCACACAAAGACATACAAAAAAGAAAACTAGTGGCCAATCCTTTTAATGAACATAGATGTAAAGGAAAAAATTAAAACAAAGTATTTGTAAATAGGGGTGGAGAGGTTGAAGGGAAGGCAGGAGAATGAGGAAAAAATAAGAACCAAGATATATCATGTAAAGGTACAAATTCCCAATGATGAATGTCATCATATTGCATACCTAAAATGTACCAATAAAATTAATGAATAAAAAAAGATATGGATAAATAGAATGCAACACATCATCAAAAGTACTAAATATCATGACAAATAGGTTTCATCCCAGGGTTCCAAGGATAGTTCAACCTATGCAAATCAATAAATGTAATATGCTACATAAATAGAAGCAAGGACAAAAACCACATGATCTCATCAATAAATGCAGAAAAAAGCTTTTGACAAAATCTAACGCCCATTAGTGATTTTCTTAAAAACCTAAAAAAAATAGATACAGAAGGGCCTTACCTGAATTTAATAAAAGACATTTATGACAAACTCTCTACCAAAATCATATTAAATGAAGGAAAACTTTCCCTCTAAAATCAAGAACAAGACAAGAGGATGCACACTATCACCACTCCTGCTCAATATAGAATTCAAAACATTAACCAGGGCAATCAAGCAAGGGAAAGAAGTAAAACAGATACATACAGGAAAGGAAGAAGTTTAGTTACCATTATCTGCAGATGACATAATCTTTTACATAGAACCCAAAAATATTTTTTCACTTATTTATGGGCCATTTCTACTTTCTCTGCTGAGAAGTGTCTATTGACTTCAGTGCCACATTTTTAAAATTTAGACTTTTATTTGAGGGGTCTAATTTTTTGAGTTCTTTATATATTCTAGGTGTTATTCTTCTGTTCAAAGAATAGCTGGTAAATTTATTTCCATTTTTCAGGATGTCTCCTCATTCTTCATTGCTTCTTTTGCTGTCAGAAGCCTTTTGATTTGATATGATTTAATTTATTAATTCGCTATGTTATTTTCCTTTTTTCTATTAAGTTTATTGGTACATTTTAGGTATAAAATACAGTTACATTCATCATTGGGATCTTCTACTTTTACATGAGTATCTTGGTTCTTATTTTTTTCCCCTTCACCTGCCCTCCCTTCACCCCCTCCACCCTTCCCTATTTGCAACACTTTGTTTCCATTTTTTTCCTTTTCTCATATTTTTTCTTTTCCCTTCTTTCCTTTCCCCTAACACTCCCACTTCCCCTACTCCTTTAGACCTTTTCTTCCTATTACACAATATCAATTATACATTATTAAAATTACAATATCAAGATGTAGGAGACATTACCATAGATTTTACAGAATTTAAAAGGATATATAGAAAGCATATTACAAAAATCTGTTTTGAAATAAATTTGACAACTTCTAAGAAGTACTGTGGAAGACAAATTAATGAAACTGACTCTGGAGGAAATAAAAAATTTGAATAGCACTTATTAAAGAAAGTATATTCCTAGCTT
>NW_004624803.1:9265735-9276214 GCF_000247695.1 Heterocephalus glaber | reverse complement strand
TCTGGTAACGTCCCCTTCCCCTGCTCCCTACATTGCACTATGGGCAAAATCTCTGCTGTTATCTGAGAAATTATTTCTGATTCCATTTTTTCCAGATCCTCTTTTGTTGCCAGTTCAGGGAGTCCAGGTGGTTGAGTATCAGATTGTTCCATCTCTTTTCCTTTTGGGGTTGCTTTAGATGATGTGGAAGTCTGGTTTTGAAACTTGTTTACATGTCTTCTCATTTCAATGGGGGTGGGGGGGTTGTGCTCCTAGTGCCCACGCAGCTCACCTCCTCTGTGTTGTTGGTGGTGGTACGGTGGCCCGGAAGCCTTCTCTTGTGTGCTGGGAGCGGCTCACCTCCTCTGTGCTGGTGTGGTGGTATGGTGGCCCAAAATCCTCCTCTTGTGCACTGGGAGTGGCTCACCTCCTCTGTGCTGGCAGGGGTGGTACAGTGGCCCAAAAGCCTCCTCTTGTGTGCTGGGAGTGGCTCACCTCCTCTGTGCTGGCGGGGGTGGTACAGCAGCCCAGAAGCCCCCTCTTGGGAGTGGCTCCTCGCTATATTATTTCTTATGTCGTTAGTGTTCTGTTCAGAAAGTCCTTAACTACACCTGTGTTTTCAAGAGTTTTACCTACAATATCTTCCAGTAGATTAAGTGTTTAAATCTTATTATTTAGATCTTTGATCCATTTTGATTTCAGTTTAGTACATTGTGAGATATATGATTCTAGACCAGCGATGGTAATCATTTTAGAAGGTTTTTTTTTTGGTACTGAGAATCAAACTCAGGGCCTTGCACTTGTGAGGTAGCACCAGAACCACTGAGCTAAATCCCCAGCCCCAACCTTTTAAAGTTTTAATGATACAAACAGCCCACTGCAGCACACGTGCCATAGGTTTGCCCCCACTGATCTAGATTCAAAATCTTCTGTATGTGAGTATCCAATTTTCCCAGCACCATTTATCAAAATGGGGCTATCTTTCCTCCAGTTTGTTTTTCACCCTTTTGTCAAAGATCAAATAGTTGGATGTGCCTGAGGTTGTTTCTGCTTCTTCTATTCTGTTCCTTTCATCCACATGCCTGTTATTTTGCCAGAATAATGCTGTTTGCTTTTACTTCCCAGCATTGCTCTTGCTATTCTGGGTATTTTCTGGTTGTTTATAATTATTTTCTCTAGATCTATGAGAAATGTTGTTGGTATTTACATTGTGATTGCTTTAAATATATGAATAAGTTTTGGAAGTATAGCCATTTTGATTACATTGGTTCTGCCTATCCAGGAACAGGGGATATCTTTTCATTTTCTGATGTTCTTGATTTAATTTTTTGGAGTGACATAGTTTTCATTTTAGAAGTCTTTCATTTCCTTGGTTAGATTAATTCCTAAGTATTTAATTTTTCTGATGCTATTGTGAATGGCACTGTTTTCATAATTTCTTTCTCAGTGAGTTCATTATTAGTGCATAGTGACACAATTGTTTTGTATATTTAATTTATATCCTACTACATTGCTGAATTTAGTTATTCATTCTAGGAATCTTTTGGTGGAACTTTTGGATCTTGTAAGTAGAGGATTGTGTCCTCTACAAACAATGATACCTTGACTTCATCCTTTCCTATATGTTCCCTTTTATTTATTTCTATTCCATGATGGCTAATAAGACATGAGGACTGAGTTAAACAACAGTGGTGATAATGGGCATCTTTGTCTTGTTCTTGACTTTTTTCAGCTTTTTCCCATTTAATGTGATGGCAGTATGTTGGTCATAAATGACTTTTATTGGATTGATATAAGGTCCTTCTATAGCAATTTTCTTCAGATTTTTATCATGAAAGTATTTTGTCAAAGCCTTTTTTTGTTTGTATATAGATGACTGTGTGATTTTTGTCATTTCTTTTGTTTATATGATGCATTATATTTATTGATATGCAAGTAATGAACCATCCTGGCACATCCCTGGAATGAAACCTACTCGGTCATGGTGCATGATCTCTGTGAAGATGTGTTACATTTTGTTTCCCAGAATCTTGTTGAGGATTTTTGCATCTATATTCATTAGAGAGATCAGCCTATTGTTGTCCTTTTTGGTTGGATCCTTGTCTGGTTTGGGGATCAGAATAATGCTAGCTTCCAAGAATGATTTTGGGAGTACTCCTTCCCTCTCAATTTTATTAAAGTAATTGAGGAGTATTGGTGTTATATCTTCCCTGAAGTTCTTGTAGAATTCACCTGCGAATCCATCAGGTCCTGGGCTTTACTTTGTGGGTACTTTTTCCTAATTATTGCTTAATTTCATTCCCTGCTATTGGATTATTCAGGGTTTTGAAGTTCTCTTGGCTCAATTTTGATAATTCGTATGTATCTTGGAAAGTCTCCATTTCTTATGAGTTTCTCCAATATTTTGGCATATAGGTTTTGGTAGGTGTTAAAATCTTCTGGATTTTAATGGTATCTGTTGTGATTCACCTTTTTCATTTCTAATTACATTGATTTGTGTCTTTTCTTTCCTTTTTTGGTAAGATTGGCTAAGGTTTTTGCTATGTTGTTTATTCTTTCAAAGAACCAGCTCTTCAATTTATTGATACTTTGTATTTTTTAGTCTCCATTTCATTGATTTCTGCTCTGATTTTCATAAATTTCTTTCTTGTATAAGCTCTTAATTTAGATGAATTTTGTTTTTTAAGAAGCTTCCACCATTAGGTCCTTTATATGGGCTCATTCTATTTTTTTGATGTGGGCATTCACAGCTATAAACTTCTGTCATAGGACTGCTTTCATTGTGTCCTATAAGTTCTGGTACATTGTACTGGCATTATCATTTAATTCTAGAAACTGTCTAATTTATTTCTTAATTTCTTCTATGAGCCATTGATTATTCAGGATTATATTGTTTAATTTCCATATGTTTTCATAATTTCTATGGTTTCTCTCACCATTTATTTCTAGTTTCATTGCACTATGATCTGATAATATGCATGGTAAATTGTTTATTCCTTTGTATTTCCTCAAGCATACTTTATTAGCTAGACTGTGGTCTATTTTGGAGAAAATTCCATGTGTTACTGAAAGGAATGTGTATTCTGTTGGTTCTGAGTGGAACACTGTACAAATCAATTATGTCCATTTGTTCAAAGGTTTGGTTCAACTCTGATATATCTTTGTTGACTTTTGTCTTTAGTCGATCTATTTATTTGTAACAGTGGGGTATTGAGGCTGCTACTATAATTATATTGATGTTTTTATCTTTTATGACCATTAGTGTTTGTTTTATGCAGTTAGGTGCACCATAATTTGGTGCATATATGTTTCTAATTGTTCTGTTTTTCTGATGTGGAAAACATCAGAGAACTTTTCTTGGAATGAATAGCTGAGAGTCCTGTTAACCAATATGTAGTATCTTTCTTTGCCTCTTTTGATGAGATTTGGTTTAAAGTCTAATTTTCTCAAAATAAGATAGCTACTCCTGTTTGTTTTCAGATCTTTGGCTTTTAGTCTATGAATTGCTTTTTGGGGTAAATGTGTTTTAGTATACAACACACTGCTGGATTTTGTTTCACCATCCAATCTGCTACTGCATCTCTTTTGATTGGCTAATTTCAACCATTCAAATTGATAGTTAATACTGATATGTATTGGCTTATTACTGTCACTGCAATATTTTTCTCTTGCTGTTTTCTTTTCTTTCCTTTCTACTTAATTCTTGCCCTACCTGGAGCATTCATGCTACTGGACATTTTTGTACTGTTAGCTCCATTTTTTCTTTCTAGGATATTCTTGAGAATTTTTTGAAGTGTTGGCTTGGAGGTCATGAATTTCTTTAGGTGTTGTTTATCACAGAAATATCTAAGATTTCATCTTACTACAGAAAGAAAGGCAATCATGAAGAAATCCAGTAATAACAAATGTTATCATGGCTGTGTTGAAAAAGGAACACTTCTACATTGTTGGTGGAAATGTAAGCTAGAACAATCACTATGAAAATTAGTACAGAGATTTCTCAAAGAACTAAAAGTATAAATTCCATTTGACTCAGCTATTCTCCATCTAGTTATCTTCCCAAAAGAGCACTAAAGATATCATATTACAGTGATATATGCATACCAAGGTTTATAGCAGCACAATTCATAATAGCTAAATCCTAGAAGCAACCTAAATGACCATTAACAGATGAACAGATAAAGTATGGTATCTACAAACAATGGAATATTATTTGGCTATAAAAAAGGATACATTCAAGACATTGCAAGAAATGGATACATCTGGAAAACATAATGTTAAGTAAAATAAATCAGATACATAAGCTTAAATATTATGTGTTTTCTCTCATTTGAGTAATGCAAAGTACAAATAAAGAGAAATATTAAATATTGATAAAAGGAAAAAGGGATATAGATCTTTTGCAAATGGAAAGGGGTCCAAGAGCCTGAGGGTGAGGAGAAGGAGGGGAGGTAAAAGGGACATGAAAATTTTTAAGATGTGTCATGCGCATGTACCAAGTACTCACAATGAATGTAAACAGTATATGTCATAAATATGAACTAAATAATATTAATAAAAATAATGATAATGAAAATTGGGAAAGAGAATCTAGAGAAAGAGGGAAGGACATGCGTGGGGAGAGGTACTAAAAAGAATCAAGATACATTATGTATATGTGCCTTCTTCCTAAGATGATTGTAAACTTCATCTACTGCAAACATGTACTAATAAAATAAAATTAACAAGTGACAGCAAGAATGTGAATTAAAAAAATCCATTTCTCTGAGATAAATGCCCAGGAATGTGTGGAATAATGATAGCATATTTAGTTTTCGGGGTTTTTTCCTAATGAAACAGAGAAATCATGTTCCAGGGTGGCAGTACCATTTTACATACTCAGCAGCAATGGATGTGTGATTCATTTTCTCTACCTCCTCACCAGCATTTGTTGGTGTTATTGGTGTTATGTTAGTCATCTTGACAAGTATGTAGATATCAATCTTCTATTTTTAGATGAAGTGACCTAGAGAGGAGAAACTGTTTTTGAAATTTCTTGAAGATAGTTTGCCTGGAAAACCATTTTGAACTTTTGCAATAATAGATCTCCATTAATCTGGGAGCCAGTTGCCCTCAAACCATAAAACAATTACTTACCTTCTCCTGTTCCTAAAAAAAAAAAGCAGAGATACCTAAGGAGATTCACATGAGGAAGCTGGCAGAGCCAAAGAGAGAAAGAATACATGGAAAGATTCTCTGGAACAATCTTTGCAAATAATAACTTTCACATTTTGTTCTATATTATTCTTTGAAGGAGATAGTAATATGATATAAATGCCCAAAGAGAAAGCTGGGTGATTGTATGATGATACCTGATTGTGTATATCTATTATTCTTGACTCTGTGTTCAGCAGTCTTACATTGGTAGCTTGAAATCTGCCATGTTGGGAGAATTTACATTATAGGGTTAAACTCTACAGATCAGGGCACTTTTTAATCCAAGGAACTGGTTGGTAAATATTTACTGGTGAATTGCTGTGCATTCGTTTCCAAAGCATGTTTTCTGCCACTAATAAGGAACTAAATAATCAATTGAGCACCTACTAAATACATTAGCTCATGACTAGACCTAGAATGGCTCTATGCTCCCATATGAGAGAAGAGACACAGAGTGGTTGCCATCCCCATGTAAGAGAGCAGACCTGGGGAGATGCCCCACCCCTATGTGAAAGAGCAGATCCATGCCAGAAAAGCAGCGCCCTGACCCCATATGAAAAAGCAATCCCATGATGGACAAGAGGTGCCCTAACCCAAGGGGAGCACCATACTAGGCAGCAGAGGCAAAGACTAAACGTGTGACACAATCCTAGGTGAAGACAACACCCAGGGAGAGAAGAGAGCAACCAGACACCATGACAATTGACATTAAGTCCAACAGCCCACTTGAAATCCTGCCTTGCAGCCTAAATCCAGCAGAGAACAGAAGACCCAATCTACCAACGAAAGCAAGGACACACCTGAGCTTGAACAGTAACTACAGTCTTTGAGGGATGAACTGAGGGGACTGTAGTCCAAAGAGGGCACCTGAAAGAACCATAGCCCCTAAAACTAGACATAAAAATTCATGTGTGGATGAATCCCAAGACTACAGATCATGGAAAGAAACCACTCATTCAATAACACAGGAATTTTTTTCTTTGAATCAATTTTTTTTTATTTTGTTCCTTCAGGTTTTTAAATTTTATATTATTTTTATTGCTCCTTCAAGTTTTTATTGTTCCTTCAGGTTTATATAGGGTTTGTGGTTTTTCTCAAACTTTTTCCTTTTTCTTTTAGTTTCTTTTTTGCCTTTTATCTTTCTGCCTTCAAACTTTTTCTGTTCCTTCTTTGTTTTTTAATTTCCTGTTTTTGATATTTACCTTTCTTGTTTTTCTTCTTTGTTCTTTCCAGTGACTGCTCTATCACTATTAATTTAGTTTTATTCCTCAATAAGATCCTCTATCTTACTCTTCTGTCCTCTTTTTCATGTCCCATTGATTAATTTTTCAAATTTTGTTTCTTTATTCTCATTTCCCACCCCCTCCACCTGTACTAGTATAACTACTAAGCTTTATGAATTGTAGTTATCTTTACACTATTGCTGTTAAATACTATGCTGTTGTTAGTACAGGCAAAGTTGTTCCATCTAGTAGATATTTACTATAGATCAATAGTAGGTCAATATTTGAATTGTTATTGTTCATACTATAATTATAGATCTATTTCCTATGGACAAGGGTGGTACTTTATTAGTTGTCAATATTTGGTTTTTATTTAATGCTATAATTGATGTTGATTTTATTACTGTAGCTGAAGTTTTATAGATGTTGTTATTATTAATTGGTTTTCTTGAGGTAATAATATCTAGATTGCCTTGGAGTCATTATCAACACTGTGGTCCATTCCAGGAAATCTTGGTATTGAGCCAAATATAATGCAACCTCCCATATCCAGCAAATGGATCTGGTTGGATCCTGGGACAGAGCAAAAGCAACTAGTTAGTCATGCCTAGAGGACACCACTGAAAAGTAGACATTAATTAAAGAGGTCTCCATAGTATAAACAAAACTTTCCACTATAATAAACCCACAAGCTGCAACACAAACAAACAAATAAAAATAGAAACATGAGAAGACAAGCAAACAAAATAACTCCAAAACCTCCCAACTCCTCCAAAGCTGATCCATGTGACATGGAAAAGGAGGAAACCAAAAGCCTCACACCTGAATTATTTGAAATGATATCAGGGAAAATAACAAAGAAGTTCAATAAGGCAACTGGAAATATCACAGAAGCTATAAGTAACAAGATAATGGGCAAGTTAAATAAAATCATCAGCATATCAAAAGAGCAAATAAAAGACAATAAAGAGCAAATAAAAAGATAGAGGAGCTACACAACATGATGCAAAACATACATGACCAGTGTAGAAAAGAATTATAGTCAATAAAATGGCTCTAAATAGAAATTTCAGAGATTAAAAATTCTATTGAAAGTATGGGCAGCAGAAGTGACTGATGTGAGGACAGGTTTCAGAGCTAGAAGATAGGGCTGTTTTGAGCAAACAATTAATGAGTAATATATTCTTTTGGTACCAGGTATCAAACTCAGGACCTTGTGCTTTTGAGACAGGCACAGTGCCCCTGAGATAAACCACCGGCCCTATGAGTAATACTATAAAAACAACAAGAGAACATGAAAAATGTATCCAACAGCTCCTAGATAATGAAAAGAAGACTAATCTAAGGTTTATTGGAATTAGTGAAAAATCAGAATATAGTATTAATGGCACAAAGAACCTGTTTACTGATACAAGAGCTGAAAACCTTAGAAATAAGTTAAAAGAATTAAACATATATATAAGTGAGGGATATAATACCCCAAATACCCACAATCACAAAAGAACCTCTCCACAGCACATCACTGTCAGGGTTAGTGGGCTGAAGGGTGAGCCAGTCAGGTGAGGTTTCCAAAGCAAAGAACATGTGTGGAGCAGACATCACAAAAAAGCAGGGAGATAGTAGGTTTTTTATCAGCTTACTGAGACATAGTAAGACAAAACATGCTGGGCGACCTTGCAGATTGTGTGGTGCATGCACGATTCTCTACACTAATTCATTATTATATAACAAAGCCCCATCATGTGACCGCACTAAACAAAAGGATTGTGTCCTCAAGTGCCCTCAGATGCACTTGGATGCCTGGCTTTTACACATCTCTCGGTGGCCCCCTACAGTCATAGTCAAAATCTCAGAACTCCAACAAAAGACCATATCTTAAAAGTGGTTAGAGAAAAGCAATGGGTCACTTATTAAAGAAAACCCATTAGTATTACAGCAGACTTCTCAACATAAACCTTAAAGGCCAAGAGAGCTTGGAGTGAGATTTTTCAAGCACCAAAAGAAAAACAATTTCCAAGCCAGGTTGACATATCCTTCAAAACTATCTTTCAAAATTGATCTGAGAGGGGCCGAGGATTTAGCTCAGTGGATCTGCCACCTGCCTCACAAGTGCAAGCTCCTGAGTTCGATCCCCAGTACCAAAAAAAAATTGATTGAGAAATATGATACTTTTATGATAAAGAGAACCTAAAGAAATTTGTGACCATCAAACCAGCACTTAAAAAATTCTCAAGGATACCCAGAAAGAGACAAAGAAGTTAACAATAACAAAAGCATAATACACCAGATAGGCTGAGCAGTTAAGTGGAAGTGAAAGATAGGTAATCAAGAACAAGAAAATAAGGCAGTGATAGGAATAAGTCAATACCTGTCAATAATAACTGTTAGGGCCGGGGATTTAGCTCAGTGGTTTCGCTGCCTGCTGTGTAAGTTCAAGGACCCAAGTTTGATCCCCTGTACCAAAAAAAAAAAAAAAGAAAAAAAAGATTGTTGTATACACTAGCTTAGTGATGGCAAACCTTGTAGTTACCAAGTTTCCAAACTGCAACCCAAAATCCACTTTTGGGCCAGGGATTTAGCTTAGTGGTTTTGCCGCCTGCTGAGCAAGCGCAAGGACATGAGTTTGATCCCCAGTACCAAAAAATAAAAAACAAAAAGAAAGAAAAGAGAAATAATAACTGTCAATACAAATGGTCTCATTTACCCAATCAAAGACACAAACTGGCAGAATGGATCAAGAAACAAAATCTAAAAGTACACTGTATACAAGAAACACAATTAACCCAGAAAGAAACTCACAGACTAAAAATCAAAGGTTGGAAAACAACATGTAATGGAACAGAAATGCAAAAAGGCAGATATAGCTATATTATATTCAGACAAAGTGGACTTCAAGACAAAACTGATCAAAAGAGGCAATGAAAGTCACTATGAATTGGTTAAGGGAACAATCTAACAGGAACTGGCAACAATTATTAACATATATGCACCAAACAATAATGCACCCAACTTCATAAAGCAAGTATTACTGCACATAAAGATCAAATATGAAGCCTAATACACAATTTTAGTGGGGTCTTCAATACTCCATTATGACAAGTACCTCAATGAGACAAAAAATTAACAAAGAAATATCAAAGTTGAAAAAAACCTTCAAACAAATGCACTTAATAGATATCTACAGAGAGTTCCATCCGAAAAGAAGAGAATACACATTCTTTTCAGCAGCACACAGAACTCCAAACTAGACTACATTCTAGCCAATAAATCAGCCTTAAGTAAATGTGTAAGAATTGAAATTATACCATGCATTTTAGCAGACCATAGTGCAAAGAAGTTAGAAATCAATGACAAATGAAAAAAATAGTAATTATGGAAATGCATGGAAACTAAACAATACACACTTAACTTAAAAATGGATTGCAGAAGAAATAAGAGAGTTTCTAGAACTAAATGATAAAGACAACAAAATATACCAGAAATTATGGGACACAATGAAAGCAGTCCCATGAGGGAAGTTTATAGCTATAAATGCCCACACTGCAACATAGAGTGAGCTCAAATATAAAACCTAATGATGCACCTCAAGGTCCTAGAAAAACAAGAACAATCCAAGCACAAAGTTAGGAAAAGATAAGAAATTATAAAGATCAGAGTAGAAATCAATGAAATTGAGACCAAGAAAATAATACAAAGAATCAATGAAACTAAGAGTTGGTTCTTTGAAAGGATAAACAAAACAGACAAACCCTTAGCTGATCTTACATAAAAAAAGAGAAAAGACACAAATCATTGCAATTAAAAATTAAAAAGGTGAAATCACAATGGATACTGTCAAAATAAAAAAACAATTATTAACCACTACTTCACTGAACTATAAACCAATAAATGAGAGAATTCATAAGATGTGGATAGATTCCCAAATACACTGTGAGTGGCCAAAATTGAATGAAGAAGGAATAAAAACCCTGAATAATCCAATAATAAGCAATGAAATAAAAGCAGTAATAAAAAAACCTACCAACTCAAAAAAGCCCCAGTCTGGACAGGTTCACAGCTGAATTCTGTGAAAACTTCTCGA
>NW_004624803.1:9232937-9243400 GCF_000247695.1 Heterocephalus glaber | reverse complement strand
GTCCCATTTGACCCAGCTAGTCCCTTGCTGGGTATCTTCCTCAAAGAATTAATACCACAGTCATATATGTGCACCCATGTTCATAGCAGCACAGTTTGTAATAGCTAAAACTCAGAAGCAGCCCCTTTGCCATGTGCAGACTGGATAAAGAAAATTTGTTTTTTTAATAAAATGGAGTAGTACTCGGCCATAAAAAATGAAAAATTAGAGAGATGTATACCTAAATGGATGCACTTTGAGCCAATCCTCTTAAGTGAAATAAATAGAACTCACATGTGTAAATCCTGAATAGTTTCTCTAGTGTGAGAAACTGAAAGTGTAAATATGGTCTAAAAGTTATAGTAGATAATATGAAATAGGAAGAAAAGGCAAAAAGGGAAGGGGAAGTGGGAGGGGTAGGGGAAAGGAAAGAAGGGAATGGAATTAATATAAGAAAATGAAAAAATGGAAACAAAGTCTTTGTAAATAAGGAGGGATGGAGGGGTTGAATGAAGGAAGGGCAGGGGAAAGGGAAGAATAAGAACCAAGAGAGATTATGTAAAGGTGCAAATTTCCAATGATGAATGTCATTATATTATATACCTAAAGTGTACCAATATAATAAAATTTTAAAAATAAATAAAAATTTCATAAATAAATAAAAATGATTAGACACTTTCAGAAGAAGTACAAATGGCAAATGAATACAAAAAATTCAATAACTCTGGCTATTAGAAAATGCAAATTAAAACAATGCAAAGATTTCATCTTAAACCGTAAAGGTTGATAATCAAGAAATCAAATAATTGCAAATGCTGGCATGGCTATGGTGAAAAAGATATTCTTCTACATTGTTGGTGGGAATGTAAACTAGTAAAAAACATTATGGAAATCAGTATGAAGATTTGTCAAAGAATTAAAATTAGAAATTCTATTTGGCACAGCTACTCTTCTTCTAGATATCTTCCCAAAAGAACTAAAGACTTCATATTGCAGCAATACATGTATACCAATATTTATAGCAGCACAATTCATAGTTGCTAAATCCTGGAAGTAAGAACAGATAAGAAAAATGCTACATCTATACAAATTGGAATACTACTCAGCTACAAAGAATAGTAACTTTCAGACATTTGTAGGAAAATATAATGTTAAGTGAAATGAATCAGACACAAAATCTTAAATACCATATGATGTCTCTCATTTGAGTAAGGCTAAATACAAATAAAGAGCAAAATAAAGGATTGATAAAGGAAACAGGAATATAGATATTTTGTTAATGGGAAGGGGTCTAAGAGACCAAGGGAAAGGGAAGGGGAAAGATGGAAGAGTAAAAGTAAAAACATTTAAGACATGTCATGGACATGTACCAAATAACCACAATTGATGTAACATATGTTATAAACGTAATCTAAAAATAAAAGATAAAGAATGAAAATGTGAAAAGGGGATTTAGAGTGGAAGCAAGAAAGTGAGTGTGGAAGGGAAGAGGACTAAAAAGGAATCAAGTAACTGGACATGGTGGTACATACCTGTAGTGCTAGCACTTGGGAAGCTGAGGCAAGAGTATTGCCACAAGTTTGAGGCCAGCCTGGCCTATAGGTTGAAGAGATAATCAACAGAGTGTGAAAAAGTTTTTGTCAGCTGTTCCTCAGACAAAAGACTGATATCTAGAATATATAAAGAACTGAAAAAAATCAAACCCCTCCAAATTTAAAGACCCAATACAAAAATGGGCATTTGAGATGCACAGACACTTCTCAGATGAAGAAGTAGTAACAGCAAACAAATATTTGACAAAATGTTCAACATCACTGGTCATTCAAGAGATGCAAATGAAAACAATGCTGAGATTCCATCTCACTTCAGAAAGAATGGCTATTATCAAAAAATCAACCAATAACAAATGCTGGTGTGGCTGGGTGGAAAAAGGAACACTTTTCTACTGTTTGTGGGAGTGTACACCAGTGCAACCACTGTGGAAATCAGTGTGAAGATTCTAGGACTAGAGAACTAGGACTATTCCATTTGACCCACCTATCCTCCTTCTTGGTATCTTCCTGAAACAATTAAAAGCATCATACCTCACTGATATATGCACACCCATGTTCATACCAGCACAGTTTGTAATAGCTATATCTTGGAAATGACCCAAATGCCCATTAACCAATGAATGGATAAATAAGATGTGGGTGTTTTTTATACAATAGAGTATTACTCTGACATAAAGAAGGATAAACTTGAGACATTTATAGTTAAATGGATACATCTAGAGACCATATTCTTTTTTTATTCATTAAGTTTATTGGTACATTTTAGGTATACATTATGATCACGTTCATCATTGAGATTTTGTACCTGTACATGATATATCTTGGTTCTTGTTTTTTCTCCATTCCCCTTCCCTCTCTTCCACCCCTCCACCTCTCCCTATTTACAAAACTTTGTTTCCATTTTCATTCATTTATTCATTAATTTATTTAGGCATATTACATGCCAGCCACTATGAGGAATATAAAGGCAAAAGACTGTGTTTTCTGTCATAAAGTTCAATCTATTGTGTGTGTATGGGGATAGTAGAATGCCAATAATGGCAGATAGAATTGCTAACTATGACCAAGGATAAACACTGTAGAAGGAATATGTGCAAAGCACTACCATGGAATAGTATAAGAATGAAATATATTCACGTAAAGATCTCTAGTCATATTGTTTAATATAGTGGTTCTCAAACTATGGTCTCCTGTCCAAGTAACATAAGCTCACCTGAGAAGATTTTAGAAAAGTCATTTTTCAAGTCCCACACTAGACCTACTGACTCACAAACTCTGGAAGTGTAAACAAGAAATCTGTGATTTAGCAAATCCCCCAGGTATTTCTTATGCACACCAACATTTGAGAACTACGGGTTTAGAAGGGGAAACAAAGAAGTTGCAGAATGAAATGTATAGCAGGATAGCTTTTTTTTCTGGTATGGAGTTTGAATCCTGGGAGCACTGAGCTGCATCCCCAACCTTTTTCATTTTTTACTTTGAGACAAGGTCTTGTTACATTGCCAAGGCTGGCCTCAAACTCACAATCTTCCTGCCTCAATCTCCTGAATTCCTGAGACTACAAGGGTGAACTACCACTCCCAACTGTGTGATAGCACTTGTATTAAAAACATTACATGTTTTCACTACACACACACACACATATATATATATACATATATATATATATATATATATATATATATATATATATATATGCATATGCAAGGAGAAAATCTGGAAGGAAATATACCAAGCTAATAAGAAGGTTATCTCTAGAAAAGGATTACAGAGCAAGGGGGTAGGGAAGTGCTCTTAAAACATGAAGAATATAAACACTAAATGTTCCTTGAAGAGGTTCCCTTTAAATAAATCTGCCTTTGGGGCTTGCATAAACCTTGATCTTCATCCTACCCTATGGCTTTCTCATGTCCAAGACATGGTTCAAATTATTTTATTCTCGATGAAAGAGGCATCTTCAGAGAAACTGTAGCCTCTTTTCTGAAATAATAGGGTAAACCACTCACCTTTCCCCCAGTTCTCAAGCTCAACAAAAGTGCTAAACTGAAATCTTGAGTTGAAGATTGAAAAGTCTTAGAAAGGAAATGCAATTGAGTTTCCAAAACTAAGACACTGCCCTCAACCTTGTGTTTTAACAGTAATGTTGATTTGAGGAGTATATTAGGGTGGAAGAAAAGCATGAAGTAAAGATCATTATTGATTCATTCTGAGCCAGACTCATTCAAATTCAAGATGGAGAAACCCTAGAGAGCCATCCATGTCCTTGTCTTTCAGCATCCAGTGACAAATCATTTTGAGAAAAAAAGCCATGCCTTTTAGAAAGCGATGCCTGAATCCTATTGACCTACTCTCTTTTGCAGTCTGTTTTGGATCATTTTAGTTGATGAGCCTGGTGGGAGGTAACAGAGGAAAATAACAATAGTAATATCTATACAGAGCTGCTAACATGAGCATGGCCTTTTAAAATTATGGAGATAAATAACTCTCTAAGCAGTTTTCTGGGGAGTTTGTTCCTAGTAAAGTGAATCCGAGGAAAGAAAAAAAATAGTCACAGTAACCTCTGACACAGCTTCCCAGGCAAAAGATTTCAAAATTAGGGGCCAATTAAAAGCCCTATTGAATGGGCCAGGTTGCCCTACATAATCAAAAGGGAGGGAGGAAACCAACAGGCTAGAGTGGAATCCCTATCATTAATGATCACTTTCTAACAGTCTTGATACTGAAGGTTTGGGCTGATGTGTCCCAGAAATTACTGGCTTGATGTCGAAGAATGAGAAAGTGCTAAGATTTTGCTTTTGAAAGGTCTGAGATGGTGTAGTCAGGGTTTGCAAAGGAATAGATTTAATACAGGACATATAATTTATAGGGTTATTTTATAATATTCACCCAAAAAGTCAAATGCAGAGAAGTGTAAGAGATCTATCCATGCATTAGAGACGCAAAGAATCCAGCCAAGGGCCTGGATTCCACAGCAATGTCCCACACAAGTCCAGCTGAAGAGCTAGAGCCCAAGGCTATGTCCTCCATGGGTCCAGCCAGAGGCCTACACCCCATGGAAATGTCTCATGCAAGTCCATATCAAGGATCTGCCCCAGGAAGGCCAAAACACCTATGGTGGAAGCTAGAAAGCCTACACCAGTGGGGTGAAGGATTTGTGCCACCAGGCTGAGAGATCTGCACTAGAGCCAGGAAGTGACACTCAAGGCGAAGATCAGAGCTCCACTGACCAGAACAGCAGCCATTCCCAGTGACAGCGAGGGCCCAAGCTCCTCCTCCAATGAGAACAGCCAGGTTCACATCAGAAAAACCAGTCATGGCAGGCTTCTCCAAGAAAATCAATAGCCAGCGATCTTCCCCTCCAGTTCTGTTTTTATCCTGTTGGTAAAAATCCTCAGCTGGGTCTTCCACACCCAGAACCATGTTGATTCAGTTCAGCTGGGCATTCCAAGTTGACCATTAGGTAATGAGGAATCAACACAATATGCTGGGAAATTTGACTTTGAATCTAGGGCTGTTTAGGCTGAAAGAACTTCTAGGGCTTTTGATACAAGAAGAAGTAGCAGTGGGTTAAGAGACAAGATAGAAAATAAAAGTGTTCTCCAAGAGAATTTCTTTGATTTGGGTTCAGAATTTTATTCCATTTTAAGTATTACATAGTACCCTTGCTCACTACTGAAGCATGTCAAAGCTTGTAGCTGAGTTCAGAATACTAATTATCACCCAAATGATTTGCCTTGACATGAAGATTCTGGAAAAATCCCACCTGTTTGAGAAAATAAAGATTTTTTTAATGTGCTAAAATATTTCAAAAATGTTTAATGGACACCTATTATGTGCATAGCATTACACTGAGTGCTATAATAAATACACTGAAATATATGTCAAAATACACTCTTAAGGAGGTTACACAATTAGGGAGTGACAGTGGAGGATGAGTCGAGTTGGCATACATGAAAAGTTAACACTAAAATGGTACTAGAGCAATTTATGATTTAATACCAAATTAGTGATACAAACAAAAAGTCAGGTCAACGATAGAGAATTTGTTGATTGAACATGTCAGAAAGTTTTGAAGAAAAGCTAAGGAATTAAATATGGTCTGAATAACAAAGGTATCCTGGACTCTTTGGGTGTGTGTTTGAGAGACTTTCCTTGAAGTTAAATCATAAGTGGTCATCATGGGTAATTGCTCTAAGACAAAATAGTAAAGTAAAAGATTGTTTTTCCTGCCTTCACACCCTACCTCTGAAACTAGGCAGTGTGCTAATACTGCTCAGGATGCTGAGGAGAGAAGGATTAGCACGCAAGTTTTCCGCTACTTAATCCAATTTACCTGTCCTGTGTTACCTTTTTCTCAAGGCCTACTTTCTCCTTAGAAACCAATTAGAACTGGGGGAGTAATGGGGATGTAGCTCAGTGCAAAGGCCCTGGGTTTAATCCCCAGGGCCACACATAAAAGAAAAAAAAGAGAATTAAGGTGGTAATGATCAATGATGGCTTAACACAGCCAACAGTGCTGGACTACAGTGCTTAATTTTCAAAACAAATTGGTGAGATAAGTTATATTCCTCCTACTTATCAGATCAGGAAACTGAGTCTAGAGAGGCAAAACAAATTGGACAAGTTAAATAAATGCACTGGGATTTGAGACCAGGTTTTTCATATGATAACATTATTTCAATGATTTATTCAACTTGAACAACTCCATACACTTGAAGATTTATAGTACTTTTTCAAAATTAATGATTAAAATATTGTCAGAGAAAGGGTAGGAATGGAGAACTTCAAGGGCCCATCCCTCCACACATACAAAAAAACCTTTGAATAAATGGGAAAAATATCAAAATAAACTTTATTGGAGCTCTGGAAAATCTAATCAGAAGTGCATTATAGCAACCAGGCTAGTGTTTAATCAAGAAAAAAGTGGCCAAATCTTGGAAGGAAAGCTTAGTGATATTTTTACTCACCAATTGACCATTAAACTAACTTAACTGAAACTTTAGTTCTCATATACAATGAAGAATACAGACCTGTCAAAATCAGTTCAGAAAGTCACTAAATGAACAAGAACAGCTGCAAGAAGCAACAAAAAACACTGAGAATGAGGGACAATATGATTCCCACAGTTAACACATCATAATATTAACAATGTCCGACACTGAACAAAAAATTACAAGGAACAGAAAGAAACAAGATATTAGGGCCTAAACAGGAAAAAATAAAACAATAGAGAAACTATCCCTATGTATGCCCAAACATTGTACTTACTAGAAAAAGAATTTTATCCACTCTCTTAAACATGCTCAGAGATAAAAGAAGGATAAAAGACTGTTAACCAACAATTCTATGTCTGGCAAAACTACCCTTCAAAAATAAAGGACAAATTAAGACATTTCCAGACAAATAAAATTTTAAAGAGTTCATCACTTGCAGACTTGTCCTCCACGAAATCTTTCAGTCTGAAATGGAAAGACACTAATCAATATCTAGAATTTATATGAGGTAACAAAATATTGATAATGACAAATAAGTAAACATAAAAATAATTTTATATTTTGTAATTTTCAATTGTAGTTTTGGTCAGTTATCTTTTTTCCCATATAATTTAAAAGACAACTACACAAAGAAATACATATAAATCAATGTTGATGGGCACAAAATGTATAAAGCAATAACTTGTAACAATAAAAATATGAAAGAGGAGGACAAAGCTAAACAGGAGGAAAGTTTTTGTAAAATTTTGAAATTAAGTTCATTTTCATTGGTCATCAATAAAGATGTTAACTATAATGCCCAGGAAAAAATTACTAAAAATATATAGTAAAGAAAATTAAAAATGAGTCAAATAAGTAGACTAGAAAATATCTAACATAGTGACTGCGGGTGTTATTCTCAGTGTTAGAGAGTTTGGCTAGCAAGCCCTGAGTTCAATCCCTGGCACAAAAAAAAGAAAAAGAAAAAGAAAGAAAGAAAAAAGAAAACATCTAACATAAAGAAAGCAGAAATGGAAGGATGGAGGAACTAAAATGATGTAAGATATGTAGAAAACAAATACTGAAAGAGCAGAATGAGTTCTTTCTTAACAGTAATTGCATTATGTGTAGATTAAACCATCCAAGCAAAAGACAGAGATTAACACAATGGTTTAAAAATACAACTATATATGTATACAAGAGATTCACCCAAGTACCAAGTATACAAATAGGTTGAAATGTAAAGGATGGAAAAACGTATTTCACAGCAATAGATATCAAAAAAGAGTTAGTATGACTAGACAAGACACACTTTAAAATAAAAATTGTAACCAGACACAAAGAATGAGATTGTATAATGATAAAAGATCAACTCATTAATATATGACAATGATAAACATATATGCACCTAACAAAAAATTCCCAAAACATATGAAGCAGAAAATGATAGAATGGAAAAGAAAAATAGTTCAACTCTCTGTAACTGGAGACTATAACACCCATTACCAATAATGGATAGAACACATAGACCAAGTGTAAACAAGGAAATAGAAAACATAAATAACACTATAGACAGGCTAGGCCTAAATGATATGTAGAACTTTCCATACAACACTAGAATACACATAATTCTCAACTGAAAATGCAACATTCTCAGGACAGATCATATGGTACTCCATAAAACATATATTTTAAGATTTTTGTAATATGCTTTTTATATCATTTTAAATTCTGTAAAATCTGTGGTAATGTCCCCTAGATCTTGATATTGTAATTTAAAAAATGTATAACTGATATTGTGTAATAGGAAGAAAAGGCCTATAGGAGCAGGGGAAGTGGGAGGGGTAGGGGAAAGGAAAAAAGGGAAAAGAAAAAATATGAGAAAAGGAAAAAAATGGAAACAAAGTCTTTGCAAATAGGGAAGGGTTGGGGGGGGGTGAAGGGAGGGCAGGGGAATGGGGAAAAAAATAAGAACCAAGATACTCATGTAATGGTACAAGATCCCAATGATGAATGTAAATGTATTTTATACCTAAAATGTACCAAAAAGCTTATTGGGAAAAAAACCCACATATTTTAAACTAAAAGTGTTTAAATCATAAAAGCATGGCTTGCAGACCACAATATAATAAAAGTAGAAATCGGTAATAGAAGAAAATCTAGCAGATTCACAAATATGTGAAGGTTAAACAACACATTTTAAACAATAGATCACAGAGAAACTCACAAGGAAATAAGAAAATAGTTTAATATAAATGAAAAAGAGGGGGCTGGGGATTTGGCTCAGTGGCATCACACCTGCCTCACAAGTAAAAGGTCCTGAGTTTAATCCCCAGTACCAAAAAAAAAAAAAAAAAAGAATGCAAAAACAACATTCAAAACTTATGAGATAGTGGTAATCTAGTGCTCAGAAAGGAATATATAGCTTTAAATATCTACTTTAAAAAATAATGATCTCAAATTAATAAACTAACTTTCCACCTTAAGGAATTAGAAAAAGAAGAAAAAAGTGAACCCAAAAGCAAGGATAAAAAAAGAGATAAAAAGATTAGAATGGATAAAAATCAAATAGAGACTAGAAAAGCAACTGAGAGAATCAACTGAACCAAGAGTTGTTCACTGAAAACATCAACAAAACTGGAAAATTGGATGGATCAAGACAGAGAAAAGACTTAAAACACTGAACTCAAGTATGAAAGTGGGCTTACAGGAAAAAAAACCCTAATTAGAAAAGCTCAGGGGGCAGGGATTCAGCTCAGTGGTGCTGCTGCCTGCCTTGCAAGCTCAAGGTCCTGAGTTCAATCCCTGGTAAAAAAAAATAAATAAATAAAAGAAAAGCTTAGAACTGGTTGACTTTACTGGTAAATTCAATACAATGTTTAAATAATTTAAACCAGTCCTTTAAAATTTTTCTTTAAAATAGAAGAATCTGGGCATGGTGGTGCATTCCTTGTAATCCCAGCACTCAGGAGGCTGAGACAAGTGGATCACTTTGAGTTCAAGGCCAGCCTGGGGTACAAAAATACCAGAAAGAAAGAAAGAAAAAAGGAAGGAAGGAAAGAAGGAAGAAAGAAAGGAAAAAAAGAAAGCTTCCTAATCCAACCTAAAGCAAATTATTACCCTGATACCAAAGCCAGAGATATCACACAAAAAAAGAAAACCACAGACTAATATTCATCATGAATACATATTCAATAATTATCAACAAAATATTAGTAAACCAAATCTAGCAGCATATCAAAAGAATTCTACCATTTGAACAAGTTTTATTCCAATAATACAAAGGTGGTTCATCACATATAAACTAAACAATATCATACACCATATTGAAAGAATTAAACACAAAAAACACACTATCATCTCAATACAGAAAAACCATTTGAGAAAATATAACATCCCTTTGTTTAAAAAAATTCAACACACTAGATAATTTCTTCAACTTGATAAAGGGTGTCTATTAAAACTTCAAAGATCAGCGAGTCACACGGAACACACCGAATCAGCCTGCGCCGTGGCAACAATCCACTGGACCCCCACCCCCACCCCGCACTCCTCTGTACATTCACCGGGTTCCACACTACAAAGACGAAGAGGACACCGGACCACAAGACCACTGTACTGAGTCCCACCACTCCCAGCCCAGAGGTAGGAGCTTCTGAGCCGCCGACCCACTGCTCCTGGTCCAGAGGAAGGGGCTTCCTGGCCACCATCCCTCCCGCTGCTCCCAGCCCAGAGGAAAGGGCTTTTGGGACACCATACCTACTGCTGCCCCTGGCCCCTGTCCCACCTCTCCCAGCTCAGAGGAGGTAATCCGTGCAGGTGCCAACAGCTCACCACCCCCAGTCAAAATGAGAAAACACAGGAATAAGTCTCAAAATCAGACTTCCAGATCACCTACAGCAACCCCAAAGGGAAATGAGATGGAACACTCTGATACTCAACCACCTGGACCCACTGA
>NW_004624803.1:9204625-9216260 GCF_000247695.1 Heterocephalus glaber | reverse complement strand
TTGGTACTGTCCTTGGTTTAACTCCTGGGTTGATAGTTTGAAATTGCTTATTGTAGGTATCTTTGTTGCTTGTAATTAGAACCCTTATGGAATGATTGCTTCTCAGAGGTGTCTTCCAGATATAGCTGGTCTTTAAGTTTTGAGTCTCTCATGACTCTAAGGCTATCTCATTTTCCTTATGCTAGGAAGGTTCATTGACTAGTTCAATAACAACACCTTAGCCCAAGTGATAGAATCAGCAACACCACTGCATCAAGTACATCTTTGAAAATGACATTTTGTGGTAGTTATTAACCTATCATCTTTAGCTGTGTGAATTAAATCAAGATCGAGGACCAACCCAACGTATAGTAAATAAACTCTTCAATATAACAACTTTACCCTTTGGGATGGGGAGTTAGAAGGAGTTGGGGAGGGAGGGACATATGGGAAGAAGGATGGGGAAGGTTAGCAGTGTGGCCAGAGGACACATGTGAGAAGGAAAAAGATAATAATAGGAAAATAAAGAAGAACTCCAAATGAGGACCAAAACAGGGACAAAAAGGGAAGACGAACAATGTAGGAGAGTGAGGGAGTGAGTGTAAGAGAGAGAGAAAGGAAAGAGAAAAGAAAGAAGAAAAGAAAAGACAAAAAGGAGAGAAAAACAAATGTTTGCAAAGAGGAGAAAAAAATTAAAGACAAGAGGAGCAAAGGAAAAGGAAAGAGAAAAAAACTAATAATACTAATTTGGGGAATAAAAACTAACAATCAAGATGAAGGGCCTCTTTCAGGGTATGTCTCTGCTGTCACAATAGACAACATGGATAGCAGTGTGCAGATATAAGTCAATGAGTCTCAGCAAGCTAGTCGCAGACCCATGAGATTCAGGCAGATTTCTGGCTGCAAGTCCCAAGTTGAGCTCCCTGTCCTCCTGTAGGGTTGAACTGTGCAGAGTTGTATTGCAGGTTCCAGCTGCCCTTCCCTTGAAGATAGTCCCGGTCCTGATGGGAGGTGAAGATGACTCCAGCTTACCCAGTACAGTGGTCTGGTGGTCCGGTGTCCTCTGCATCTTTGTAGTGTGGAACCAGGTGGTTGTACAGAGAAGAGGCCAGAGGAGTGGGGGTGGGGGGGGTTCCAGTGGATTGCTGCCAGGGCACAGGCTGATTCAGCTTGCTCTGCGCAACTCGCAACCTTGGTATGGCATCCGCCAACCTGCCAGGGTAAACAATTTTAAATCCTTTCCTCACTTTCACTACTAAGCCCAGATTCCTCTTGCCTATAGCACTCTGGACTCCAAGCATCATTTGGGAACAAACAATGTTAATAGCTCCATTCTTCCACCTAGGTGGCCCAATACTGTGGACTTTCTGTTTTCTTTTTTACTTGTAAAGACCTTGTCTTATCAGTATCACTAGTACATCTGGCAGTCCATAACTTAGGTTCCAGCCAGTTTGCAGATCCATTTGAACCTCCTCCTTGTGGTTTTCTAACTCTCCCTTCTCTCTCTGGATTTGTTTCCATGTTTACTGTTTGAAAGCTATGACTCCTAAATTTGCCTTCCTCACTCAGTGCTCCTGCCTTAGGATTGAAATGGCCCCTTTGTCTTTCCCTCTCAAATTTCCTCCTACTTGGTGATGCTGTTCTACCTTGCTCAGCCTTCAACCAAAAACAGACTTCTTGGTTTACTTTAAGCAAAAATATCAGCCCTAGCTAGGTTTGGTGGGGCACACCTGTAATCCCAGCACTAGGGAGGCAGGCCGAGTCAGGGAATTGCTGTGAGATTGAGCCCAGTCTAGGCTACATAGTGAGTTCAACGACAGCCTGAACTACTGTCTCAAAAAAAAGTATCACTCCTGACAGTATCCTGTGGGATTCCATTCCCGTATCTTGTCTAAGATTTACTTAAAATAAATTCCATGTACAGAACCTCATAGGGCACACAGATTTTATCATGGTGAATTGCAATTCCCCTTGTATTGCTACAAATCCTATACCTGGCAGAGAAAAGCTGGCAATAAGACCAGGTTGCTCTGTGGTTGGTTCTCTGCAGTGATTTATCAAGAGGAAAAATTAGATGCTCTGTGGACAACTTTCTGCTTAGCCTTTTTCTCTTGCAAATGCCTGAATCTTAGGCAGTTTTGGTGAAATGTACAGCCCGGATTATTTACAACTAGAAATGAGCTGAAAGTCAATTATACTTTAATTACAAAAGCTTAAAGTAGGCCCGTGGTGGCAAACTTATGGCTCATGTATATCATTGAAAGCTCTAAAACGTTCACCATCACTAGGCTAGGCCATTTTTGGGACTACTCCTCTTCTTCCCTGTCTTTCAAGTATCCAACAGGGATGAGTTCTGCTTTCTTTAGTTTAAAGGTCTATTTTTAAAGGGGTACTGTTTCCATGACCACCCACTCCCACCAACTATGCATAAACATTTCTGGAAGACAGACTGGAGCCTTTAGTTAGATTTTTACTCCCCTGGATATCGGTGTGTCATTAGACTGTGTGCTGCCAGCATACTAGAATTCAATGATAGCTTTCAGTTTTTTGTTACTTATGATTATGGGAATCTTGGTTTTGGTGTATAATGATCTTGTAACAGGCTAGCGATCTCTTAAAAACATTAACCAGAACTTACCACTCTTGTACTGAAAATGTGTCAGAGGCTTTCCATTGGGATTTGAAGAAAACCCAAGCAACTTTCCGTGACTTCCAAAGCCTTCCATGACCTGGCTTTTTTCTTCATTAAGTTTATTGGTAAATTTTAGGTATACAATACATTTACATTCATCATTGGGAACTTGTACTTTTACATGATGTATCTTGGTTCTTATTTTTTCCTCATTCCCCTGCCCTCCCTTCAACCCCTCCACTCCTCCCTATTTACAGAGACTTTGTTTCAAATTTTTCCTTTTCTCATATTTTTTCCTTTCCCTTCTTTCCTTTCCCCTACTCCTCCTACTTTCCGTACCCCTTTAGACTTTTTCTTCCTATTTCACATTATCAATTATACATTTTGATCCTTATTTACACTTTCAGTTTCTCACACCACAGAAACTTTCTCTTTTTTTGGTACTGGGGATCAAACTCGGGACCTTGTGCTTGCCAGGCAGGTGGCGGAACCACTGAGCTAAATCCCCAGCCCGAGAAACTATTCGGTATTTACACGTTTCTCCCATTTATTTCACTTAAGAGTATAGCCTCAATGTACATCCATTTAGCTATAAATGTCTCTAGTTTCTCATGCATTGTGGCTGAGTAGTACTCCATTTTACAAAAAAAACCACATCTTTGCCTACTTCTCTTATTTCGTCTTGCACCATGCCCCCAGCACACACAAATTTTTTAGACCTACAGAACTTTGTGTTCTTACTATTACAAATCCATTTCTACTTCAGAGATTTTGTACTTGCCCTACATCTTCTTTGTACTTTCTCCTTTGTTTGAGTCAGGGTCTCGCTGTGCAGTCCAGGCTGGCTTTGAACTCACTATGTAGCCTAAGCTGACCTCGAACTAGCAATAATCCTCCTGCCTCAGCCTCCCACCACCACACCTGGCTTGTACTTTCTTCTTTTGCCTGGTATGCTCTTTTACCAAATCTTTGCACAGTTAGCTCCTTATCATTTAGATACCAGATCAAATGTCACTCTAGTAAAAAGGCTTTCTATTACGACTCAATCCAAAATTTTAAAAACCTCTTTTTTTTCAAATCATTTACTTACATGTCATCTTGCTTTATTTTCTTCACAGAGCTTACCACAATCTAGGAATTATTTTAATTGTCTGTGTGCTTATGGCTTATGGTCTGCCTTTCTCCCAGTAGAATATATATTCCATGAAAATAAGTCTTGTGATCTTGCTCACTTCTGCTTCTCTGGTGCTGGGTAAGTAATAGGTGCTCAACAAATATTTATTGAATGAATAGATAAATGGCACATGACTATTTCTTAGCTAACTGTCCACTTGGTTAAATGATTCATGATGATTCATTGTCGTATAATTTTCAAGATTACTGTTTTTGAAAAATAACAATCTCTGGATGTTTGCCTATAGAACTTTTGATAATTCATTTATTCAAGCATTTACTGAAGGTCAGGGGCTATGTCAAGCTCTGAGAATGTAAAAATAAATAAGACTATAGTCTTTGCCTTCAAAAACCCATAATCTAGCAAGGAGAATATAAATAAATATAAATATATATTCACCTTTTTGGTGCTAGAGTACAGATGAAGATAGTTCAAGGAAAGAATCTTAGAGGAACTGATATTTGAGCTAGATCTTGAACACTGAATCGGTTCTTTGAGAAATGGGAGGAAGGAAGACATTCTAGCATTGTGGAATATGGAAGAGAGAAAATATAGGCTGTATAGGGATAAAGAATGTACTGGCACACAGGGTGATAATGGCAAGTGAAGCTGAAAAAGATACTGTAGAAGATAATGCTATTGAGTTGAAAGTAACTCCCATGTCAGTAGGAAGGGGACAGTTATATGATGCTCCCTATACACATATTTCCTCATCTCAAAAGTATAAAAGTCTCCAGAGAGTTAAAGTAGTAAAATCCACATGGAAGAGATATTTTTAGATATTTGTGGAAATTAATTGAAAAACTGTTCATAAATGTGTGACTGGAAATTTTGAGAACTCTCAACACTCTGCAAAAGGTGATCTAGGGCAAATCTTAAGGAGTCAAGACTGAAATTCAAATGTAATTTTATAAGTGGAAACCAAATTAATTGTTTTATGCACTGCTTGGAGTGAATAGAAAGTAGTTGGCCAGCTAGATGTAAAGAAATAACAGTAACTAGGCAAGCTGCATCCAAGAGAATGATCTTGGCCAAGTGAATGCAACATGATGGGTTCCTTGGCAAGGCTGGCCCTATAGTTGATGAGAGTGCTTCAAGTTGTCTAAGCTGAGAGACTATTCTCAAAATCAACTAACTTCCCTTGTTCCAATTTTATGCTCACCAAGCAATCTTTGGATAATTTATTTGGCTCCCCACACAACTTGCCTACAAGAAAAGAATGCACTGATCTGCTTACTCAAGCACTTTGGCCTATTTAAAAATTGCATTCTCATTGTAAATTAATGAATTGACATTCTAGGGCCGGGGATTTAGCTCAGTGGTTCTGCCACCTGCTTCACAAGCGCAAGGTCTCGAATTTGATCCCCGGTACCAAAAAATTAAATAAATAAATAGACATTCTAACATTATCTATCTATCGATCGATCTATCATCTATCTATGTCTAGAGTGACTATATATATCTGAGGGATAGACAATTATAAATATATAACTACAACATAAAAACAAATCTCTATATATCAAATAGGCATGTAAACTTACTTAAATTGACTTGCCTTTATTGAATTTTCTAGTTCAGACTCTGCTCTTCAGCCTTGCACTCAGAAAGCTACTCTTGTTTCTAAACTGGGGATCTAGCTATCTCCTGTAAGGTTTTCAGAAGCAAACAATTAACATTCCCCAGGAGACAAATACCTCTGCATTGCTGTGTCCTGCATTATGAGGTTTACTAAGGGGATACAGTTTGTCTTGTTTTTCAATTCAATTACATTGGTTAGAAATCAATCAGTCACAAACACCTGGTGCATTATTAGTGATAAATATGACAGATCTTGAGACCCCAATACACAAATCAGCAAAGGACATGAACTACTAAATTGTACACAAAAAATTAAAATGGCCAACAACTACATGTTTAGACACTTAACCTTGATAGTAATCATTAAACTATAAATAAAGATAAGATGGTACCTTTTTGCCTATCAAATTAGCAAAGACCATTTTTTAAATGAATAAAAACTCATATTAATAGGAGTACACTCACATCAACTGCAGATGGGATTGTCAATTGGCACAAGCATTTTGAGAAGCAATTTTTCAAATCATGTTTTCAAATGTTCAATGGTGTTGAAAATGTTTGTTTAACCTAAAAAGCATAATACCCAATTACATAAATATGATCCAGATTTTTTTTCAATTCAAAGATGATCTAGATTGTGAGATTTTGGTTTATCAATAGCTTTTACAGAAAGAAACACTACATTTAATATACCTAAGTTTTATTCTGCTGACAGTGACTGAGGCAGTTAGCATGGAGTGTCAACTTGATTGGATCTGGGATCTGCCTGGGGGATTAGTGGGGTACACTCTCCTCCTTTAAATTGCTGGTGTCAGATATTGCATCCAGTGATGGGAAAGCTGACTAATAAAGTAACATACATATATCCATATGATTATATACCATTTTCTTCTTCAATAACACCAAAGTGGAATCTAAGCTTTCTTCACATTTCAGAATTGAAAGATTCTGCTGAATTACTTTTGACCATTGGCAGTGATACAGTGTTCTGAGGTGACATGTGGTTGCTTTTCATAACCTTGGCTTGTGATGATGTGACAAAATGATATCAAAGTATGTAGAAGAATTCCAGAAGTTCATTTGAATTTCCTATTTGGTTAAACTTGAGGATTTTTTTCTTTTCTTTGTCTTATTTTTCAATTCAGTCACATTGGCGAGAAATCAATCAGTTACTCTTGAAAGTCACCCAGAAGCTTTTCACAGATAGATGTTCAGCTTCTGAGTTATAGTTCCTCACAATGAATAAAATGGTCACACCAACCTTTTCTAGCTTTGAAAATTTTATAATCGATTCCAAGAAATTTGGCAATTTCTACAGCCTTTAATTGCATTGCCTGGCAAGTGACAGGCAATCTTCCACAGACACAATAATTTTTCATTTCAATAATGCATCACAGTGTAATTTTTAGAAGAAGTTTTAAGTGACAATTGGGGAGAGAGCCAAATTTAAGTTAAAATTTTAACCATGAGTGTTTTTACCAATGCAAACAACTTAATTGAAGTGACAATCAAATGTACAGATATCCTCTCAATACAGCTAAGCCTGCACACACATAAGCAATGACAACAATATCACAGTAGATTACCCTGCCTGGTAATTTGCAAGTCATTTTTTACATTTATTATAAAATGCATCCTGATTTCAGAAATGAATAATAGCTGTATTAGAATGCAGGAACTATGGTATGAAGTATAGCTATATATGTATGTACAAATACACACACACACAAAGAAAAAAGAAAAAAAAGAAAGAAAAGTACTGCACTACCTACAATAGTTATCTCAGATGGTGAAATTACAAGTTGTACATATTTTGGCCTACCTTCAGTTGTTAAATGCCTGCAATAAGCCTGCAGTTCTGCTAAATTGTGGAAATAATAAATTTTTTAAAGAACTGATCTCTGTATTTCAAATTGTTTCTCCCTGTTGGCAAAAAAGAGATTGGGATAAATAACAAGCCTGAATCTGAGTCATCTGACTACTTGGAGGACCATAGTAGTCTTTGAATTTTCCTGGCCTAACAGAATATCCAAGCATTCCCAACTCAGAGACTGCTTAAATGTAAAGAAACAAACCAGGAACTCTGAGTCTACATTTGTCATTCCAGTCCAGTGTCTGATCTGTCACATAATTTGACAAGTTGCTTATCCATCATATTTGTTTTCTTGCCTGTAAGTAGGGAGAATGAATACCTTCTACCACTCCTCTTCCTGATTAATGGCGAGGATAGGGTTAAAAATATAACTAAAATACATTCATCAGTTATTTTGCAATCTTGATTATGTTCCCATAAATCAATGAAAATATTTTAGGAAGATCTCACCAGAAGTTTCCTCAGGGTGTACATGTTGGTGGGGGGAGTGCAGGAAGGGGAGAGGATGATGAGCAGAGAGCCACAGGATCTACAATTTGTTTGGGGGGGCTTGAGGGAAATGTTAGGGCTTGTGGAATTTCTGTCACTGGGAACAAGAAAATGAATTCTGTTCTGGTAGCCCTTAGGGACATTATCCAGTTGAGAGAACTTAATTTCAACTAATTAATACAGCCCCAGTTGTCCTCTACCTGTTGATAGGAAAAAGGACCTAGAGAATTTGTTCTACTGTGCACACTCCTATTAACTTTGACTCCCAAACCTGCCTTGTGAAGCAAAGTGGATGATAGGAAGACAGAGTTGTCAATGATGAGCTCTGACTACAGGGCGTGGAGCTGGACTGTAATGTGATGTGAAGTAGCAGTGCTCACAAGCACCTTAGCCCATGCAGCCTGCAAGAAATATATGTTGTAGAGTTGTGGTCCCTTAGTTCAACTTAATCTGCCTAATAGCCCAAGACTGTGCACAGCAGAGTTTGGAGGGGGCTAGACTGCTTGGTTTAGGTCCAGCATGGAAGAAACAGTCAAACAATACCAACTTTTATCATCATAATCATCATCATCATCATCATCATCATCATCACGATAATTTTCACCACACATAGGGCCTTTGATCAATACCTCTTCTGGGCCCCTGTCTAGGTAGGGTTTCCACTTTCCTTTTCTCCCTCTCCTCTGTACTCTCCTGCTCTAGGGACCTTAAATCACTCCTTTGAGGTAAAGATCCAATTAATATGCAGATGTTTTCTGAGAGACAACTGTCTCAAGGTTTTGTCACCCATCAATAACTTCCCAGTGTGAAGGTACTGGACAGCTAGGGTGTGGGGAGGGATGTGTGACTTAAGAAGGAAGGGCTAAGAAATGAATTTGCTGGAGTACTGGCCTCACAACATCACCTCATACAAGACCAACCTGTAGTGTAGGTGGCAGGGCTCTGGAAGGGACTGAACAAAGACTGATCCAGGCTAGCTCACTGCCCAGGCCTGTCAGAATCAGGAGCTTGAGAGAGGAAAGCAATGTAAGCCAGGAGGGATCTCATACCTAAGCCTCAAAACCAAGAAGACACACATCAGGTTTTGTGAGGAAAAAATGATCCAGAATGAGAGGAGGAATATATCTTCCTCTTTCTGGGGCTTCCCAGTGCCATGAGGGGAACTGAGGAAGTGTGGTGTATGTCTGGGTGGAGAGGGTGACTCATACTCACTAGCAGCAAGATGGATGCAGCTTTGAACCAGCCTGCAAGACACAATAATTGATTGCTTCTTGCTACAAAATCAAAATGGCTTTTGATGTTCGACCATTCATTGCTATAACTGAAATAATAACACAATTCATTTTAGCTCCAGCCCTGCAAATGGATGGCTTTAATAATGGCTAATTTGGGATGATGAATGTGCCATTTAGGGATGACATTAGTGCTGAGTACGGAGAAGGGTGTGTAAGACACTGGGAGGAAGTGATAAGCTATCCAAGAGTAGTCGTGTTTTCTAAATTCAGAGACTGTCGGCCCTTCAATTCCATTCCACAAGTATTGACTTAGCAAATACCTACTCTCTACCTATCTCTAGAATGAGGCTTGGGAGAGATTTTATATATATATATATATATACACACACACACACACACACACACATATACATATAACCATGTGCCCTGGTTTACTTGGTACAATTATCAATAGCATGCCCTCCCCCTCTCAAAAGTGTCTTTGTCTGTATGACAAATTATATTGCCATTTTGTGTGGCTCCATCTTGGCTTTCCATGAGCACAAAACTTTTCTAGGAAGACATGTCTCATTTCTGCACATGGAGCTTTATAGAATATGAGGAGACAGTATAAAATCAATAGATGAATCAAATAAACTCAGGCATCCAAAATCATGCTTATAAGTTTCAAAATTTATAATGGGTGTGGATTTAAAGACATTGAAGAGGACTTTCACATGCTTAGGAATAATAAACCCCAATCATACTTTATATTAAGCAGTCTTAATGGCAATTTTAATGTTATCCTCATCTTGTAGATGAGTAACTAGAGTCCCACAGAAGGAAGTTAATTGATTAAGGTCAGAGAAATAGTAAATAATGGAGTCAGAATTTGAGTCCAGGACTATTTTAACTTAATACACAACTATATTTCTCCTTCAGATCAGACAGAGCAGACATTGGTGTTATGTGGAATGATTAAGGAAGCCCAGAGGAGGCGACCTGCCTCCAATGAATGAATCCCCAAGTAAAAGTGAATGGAGTACAAATGAGTAGAGTTTTAAAAAATAGAGTGAAAACATAAAGTTGGCAAGAGACAATAAAGAAATTAAGATAGATGGAGTTATTTAGGAAGAATTTACAAAGAATTTTGCACTGTTTGTAATTATCAATGAATATAGATTAACAGAGATGAAAGGAAGGGCTTTTACATGGGTAGAAATGCTAAAGTCAACTGAGGGTATTACATCCTGTGATTGGTAAAAGGGTAAACAGGAGACAATAATTATATTTGTGAGAATTTAGTTCTTAAACATAGCAATAAACATGTATTCATTATATTTGTGTATGTCAATATTTCATGACAAAATATTTTTAAAGTGATACCGATCTTTCCAGACGGGAGGAATATATTAAGCAAATCCTAGAAGCAGGAACAATAAATGTCTATTCTGGAGATTTTTTAAACTAAAAGCCTTAGGTCTAGATGGAACATTCAGTTTTCCGTCCAGAGTGACCTACTGCCACTTCTTCATCCCTGAGTGCAACACAACACTTTAATTACCTTATTCAGCACTTGATTTTAGGACTCAAGACTCGGGACATTTAAAAGGTCCACTGACTACAGTCTTGTAAGATGTGCTTGCTTGCTACTGGGCATTATAAGTGCCACACTAAGTGTTGATGTGTTTACTACTTGTGAGATTTGGTGTTTAAGCAAAAGCTTGGTGTGCTCCCAAGCTTTTTGTCTCCTGATTGACACTTGAGGTCAGAGGCCCACTCTCAATCTCTCCCAAATCCCTGCAACAGTGAATCTGCCAAAAGTTCAGGGCTTGGCTTCCTCTGGCCTTGTGGCTACTACACAACAACATACAAAAGCAGCAAATGAATCCATACAAATCCCATCACAGTGGCTCCACAGGGCCGTAAAAAGGCCGTAAGGTGAGGTTCCACATAGTTCACCACCAAACAGGGCTTCTGCAGCAGTTGGCGCGTTTGTAAAGGAGGATCCTAGCAAACAAATCCTGTCAGCTGGCACAGCATGAATTCCAGTTGTAAAACCCTGGTTTTCCTGAAGGTAGCGCTTCATCAGGCTATTTCAGAGTCCTCAGAGAGTCCTCCTAGCTCTGTGTTGGGCAGAACTTTGGACCTCAAGGGCAGCCTTCCCTGGTCAAGGACCTTGGGTCTGAAGCCCTGACCCATCTGTAGTATCTTTGTTATTTCAAGCTGTCCCTGTGTTGGCCCAGGCTGAGTTCCCTGCCCTGATGGAGCCATAAAAGCACTTGGCATGTAATCCTGGTCTGTTAACTTCTGACAAATAGTTGTAATTGTTTGACACATGCATGTAACTGTTACCATGCCAGGCCCTGTGTGTGTGTGTGTGTGTGTGTGTGTGTGTGTTTCTCTCCCACCATGCTCTCACCTACTCTCTAAGGCTACTTGCCCCAAGTTTCTCAATGGATATGACAGAGCCCTCTTAAGGTGACAGGGTGGGAGGTCAGCCAGGTATGGGAGAGGAGTTGAGAGTCAGAAGTCATGGATTCTTGTTGAATTGGCCTTTGACCTTGTGGATATATTACAGGCCATGTTCCCAGGGAAGTAGACCATGCCAGAGCTTCATGAGCAGGAGGATTGGAGAGCACTCTCAGGATCATACCTTCAGGGAGCTGAGGAATTGGACTGGGCAGAGGAGGAAA
>NW_004624803.1:9161787-9175654 GCF_000247695.1 Heterocephalus glaber | reverse complement strand
GGGTAGGGGAAGTGGGAAGGGTAGGGGAAAGGAAAGAAGGGAAAGGAAAAATGATGAGAAATGGAAAAAAAGGAAACAAAGTCTCTATAAATAGGGAAAGGTGGAGGGGTTGAAGGGAGGGCAGGGAATGGGGAAAAAATAAGAACCAAAATACATCATGTAAAGTTACAATTTCCCAATGATAAATGTAAATGTATTTTATACCTAAAATGTACCAATAAAAGAATTTAAGGAAAAAAAAACATAGGCAATTTTGAATGTAGCCAAATCTCTTGAGTTTCATTACTGTTCTAAATCTCAATACCACATCTATCACTTCTCCATAAATCCTTTGGATTCTGACAATTAGAACAATCAAATCTTGCTATAAAGTCTTTTAGTTCAAATAGTGAAATGTCATGATGAATATATTTTTGTGTATTACTCATGATCCATTTAGAGTATTTTATTTGTATTTCATTATTACTGTGTTTCAGAACATCTTATAGCATATCATCCATTACAAACAGTTTCCAACATTGAATTACAGTGTTGACATTCAGTCCAATAGGTTTCACTCCTGGATAGAACCTAATAATACTTTCTGACCTAGTTCTAATGTTGTTCAGATGTACATGAACATTATGTAGCATTTTGACTAGTCAAATATTTATTTGCATTACTGTTTTCTTCCTCATCTGAATCCAAGTTCTCATTCTTTGCTTCTCTATCTGTCATATCTTGTGAACTTCTTTGGTTTACATGATCTCAAGTCATCATGGGTTGCTGAATCGCCTGATGACTCACTTTCAACCGCCTCCCAAAGTTGTGAAAGTGGATTTTCATGTGACATTGTACTGAATTGGGCTAACTCTACAAGAAAACATGTAATAAAAATTATGAATACACAAAAATATAACATGGTGCATAATGTGGGTAAGACTCACCGATTTACACTTTGACACATGGACATACACCTTGTCTTTTGCCATACCAAGTAGGTAAACACAAAGATTGCTTCTTGTTCTCCCCCACCATGCTACTGAGATGCAGAGCCAGCTACCATTATGCTGAAGTACATATTTTGATTAGAAAAATATGGTCAGGGTGTATTTTACCCACCATGGTGCCACTTGGGCTAGTTTGATTCTGCTATGTTCTGACAGTATGCAGGAGATTATTTCAAATCTTTTGTATTTATCTAAGTATGTTTTATGACCTAAGACATAGCCTATTTTGGAGATGATCTACATGCTGCTGAGAAAAATGTGTGTTCTGTTGTTGGATAAAACACTCCATATCTGTTAAGTCCATTTGTTCAATGGCATGGTTCAATTCTGATATTTCTTTGTCGAGTCTTCCTTCTCTCTCAATCCCCAAAATCAATTGGTCAGTGAATCTCAAGCATTCTATATTCAATATACGTTTCTAATTTGTCCATTTCTCCCATACCCACTGTTAAGGGAATCTTTTAATAATGAAAATCAAATTTTATTACTCTCTTCAAAATCCTCCCGTGGTTTCCTATTGTGCTTAAAATTCAAAATCCTAATTCTGCTCTGCAAATTGCTACATTATATAGCCCCATTGTCTGGATAAACCTTGATCCATTTCATTTCTTGTTATCTTTTTCCCTTAACTTAACTATGTTCCCCCCAATTGACCTTCTGTATTTGCACCATGTCTTGCTCTTTTTAGCCTCAGAACCCCTTTGTTTGTAGTTTTTCTGCCTAAAATATTCTTCCACTGGGTTCTTTATATGCTTGGCTCCTCTGCCAACGTCAGATCTTGAATCAAAGGTCTTATAGAGGTATTGTCTGACTGCACTACCTGAACTAATTTCTTCTTAATAGTCTATCAAATTTTCCTCAATGGTGTTATCACAATGTGCAAGCCCTTGATGTCAGGGACCTTGTCTTTCTTATTTGCTGTTAGTATCCCACCACCTAGCACATCTCCTTGCAGTATGTCTGTCACTGGGCTCAATAGATACTTAGATTTGTTGTAATGGTGAATTGAGAAGCAGTAGTTATCTGGATCTTCTCTGAATGATTGAGAGGGAGGAGGAAAGCTCTGGGGGAAGAGTCAAGTTGGATTGGCCCAGTAGAGCTGCCAGTCCAAGGCTAGCACTAGATTTGAGGTCTTGAAAGGACAGGTAAAAGAAATACTATACATAAACACTTATGCTGAGACACTGAGGAAGAGTGGAACCACTAGATAGCAAAAGGCAGATGGTTAAAATATGTAGAGAGAGCAAAAAAAATAGAGAGAGTGCCAAGAGTCAGAGGCAAGATAGAAACCCAACTAGAAAAAGAGTAGGTAGGCTGAGAGGAAATGAAAAGAGACCTAGAAAACGCTAAGCAATATGGGGAGAGGGAGTCACAGCCAGCCCATGGTAAGCAAAAGACCTTCAAATGAGGTTGAAGACCACGTCAGCAATTTGCAATCTTGGATAAGTTTCTCCAGCATTTCTCACGAGCGAGAAAGTTAGAACACAACACTGACTTTGAGTGGAGATTTGTAGGGAAGGTGCAACAAGATCTAAGGTCAAGTATGAAAAGAGCAAGAAAGCTGGAAAATGAGGGTCAAATACACTTAAGAATGGAAATTAGAATTAAGAATTTCAGAGGTAAATCAGTTCTAAAGTGATGATGAGGTCAGAGCAAAGCTGAAGATAACTTGAGATGTAGGGGCCCAGAAGCCAAGAAACAAGGGGGAGGTTGGAACTCTCACATGGTACCTTCAGGCAAATGACATAACTTGAGGTAGAGAGGAGCACCAAAATCTTCTATGAATATGAGGTATTAAACAGGATGTCAGTAAATGAGAAGAGTGAGGAAGAATAAAGGATAAATGGTGTAAGGATCAAAGAAGTAGGAAAGAATGTTGAATGTGTAAAAGCCAGACACTAAGAAAATTCTAGTCCTGTCTCTTGCTCTCAGGCTATGAAAGAATGTGTCTATGAGAAAAGGGGGCTCCAGGGGAAATGTTTTAGTTTAGATTGCCCCAAAAGCAGACTCTGAGATAAGAGATTCCAGCATAAGTGGTTTGTTTGGAGGTGGTGATGACAGGAAATACCCATGAAGCACCCAGGGAGTGAGAAAAGAGAGGGAAGAAAGCCAATCAAAGGGTGTACTATAAAACAAGTTACCACTGTGGGTAACTGGAGCTTAATCATGCTGAGGAATTCTAGGGAGTTGTGTAGAACTTTCACCTTGGAGTTATCCCACCTGAGGGATAACCTACTCCTATTAATCCCTGATTCAGACTGCCCTAGGGAATTTATTAATCTCCTCAAACTTCTGGCTTCCTATTCACATAGGTACAGAGGGATTTGAAAGCCAGAGAAAAGCTTGCAAAGAGGCTTAGGAGCTAGTATTGGAAGTCAGACTGGCACAGACAGAAATGATAAGGGCCATATGGATACAGGTAAAACACCAACAATGTTTGCTACAGAAATCAATGTACAAAGAAGCCAGAATCAGCCTGGGCAAAGTTTACAAACCATTCTCAAAAGAAGGTAAAAATGAACAGTGTAATTTAGTTTAGAATAAGAATTTAAAAATAATTGTGTTGACTGGAAATTAGACTTTATCCACGTGCCACCATGTCAGAATTTAAACAGATATTGCTCCTAATTGATACCTTTACAGGGTTGATTGATGCCTTCCCTACCCATTCAGAAAAGGCCACAGAAGTAGTCAAGGAGCTCCTCAAAGAGATCATTCCCCAGTTTGGACTACCCCAGCCTCTTCAGAGTGACAATATGCCATCTTTTACCTCTCAAATAACTCAGGGGGTGGCAAAGGTTTTAAGAATAATATACAATCTCCATTCTACATGAAGACCTCAGTCTTCTGGAAAGGTTGAGAGAGCCAACCAGACCCTAAAGAAACTCTGGCAAAACTCTGCCAAGAGATGTTGAAGTCCTGGTTCCAATTATTACAAAAAGCCCTCGTGAGAGTTCAAAACACCCCCCAAAACTTGACTAAATACAAGTCCATTTGAGATGTTATATGGGAGGCTGTTTCTATCTTTTGATATGGTAATAGACCCAGAAACCAAGAGATTCTTATAGTATCTTCTTAATCCAGGCCAAGTACAACAGGCTATACAAATTTATGGGAACAGAGTCCTGCCAGTTCCTGGCTCAGGGAGACCACCTAGTGTCTGCCCTGGAGCCCAAGTGCTCATAAAAACTTGGAAAGAAGGGACTCCCGTAGGCCATTTAAAACTGATATGGAAGGGCCCCTTTTCAGTTATCCTTGCCATACCCAAGATAGATAACTGGATTCACCTTTCTAGGATAAAGCCAGCCCTACTTGAACTGTCTGAAGGAAAAGACCATCCAAAACAAAAGAGCTGCTTTTGTGAGCCTCTGGAAGACCTGAGATTTCTCTTCAAAAATCAAGACTCTAGGTGCAGATAAGTAAGGGGATCTTGCTAAGGCTGTGGCTCACAGGCTCTTGATAATTTATCTGACATCCCTCTTTGACATACTCTCTCCTCCACAAAAAAGCATGGAAATCTGACCTGCTTCTAATATTTGTACATCCCCAATTTAACCATAAAGTTACAGCTCAATGGTCACTAACTCTTTTCTCTTTGTCTTCTAACAGTTTTTTCTTCAACCCAGCCAGTGAACCACAACACCACAAGGTAGTCAGCATATAATCCCAGTAGGTAGGGTCTACGGCCCTTTCCAGCAGGAATTAGACATATGAAGACTCTCTCTGCAACCCATAATGAATTATGGAGATATGTGTCTCTTGGGGAAAATGAGGCAGGAAGGTAGGGTGTGGCTAAGACTGGCTGGGCAAGTAAGTGTGATCTATTAATCCCAGGACACATGTATAGGAAAGTTCCCAAAGCTCTTCACATGGACTTCTCTTGAGAACTTCGGCAGTTTCTTTTTAAAAGAGGCATGAGAAGGATTTATTAGAGGTAGATATAGGATGCACTCAAGAGCAGAGTGTGGGTGCTCAGAAATGAGGCACAATACAGTTGGGAACAGGGATCTTTTATGTGTTTTGAAAGGTGGAAATCAATGGAATTCAATAATCTAGCCTTAGTCTCAATTTCAGTTTTAGTGGCGGGAGAGGATGCCCCACCCCTAGTGTGACAATGGTCTTGTCCTAAGAGAAATTCCAAAAGAATTGTCCCTTCAGGGGTGAAAGAGGACTATTTGCAAATAAAAGGGAATGCGTAGATCCATTTGCAGCTGAAAGGAAGTTGCCTATGGTTGCTGTTTTGGGAGAAGGAAAAATAGTAAATAAACTGGGCCCTTTATAAAATGGAGTATTACTCAACCATAAAGAATGAGAAACTAGAGACATTTATAGCTAAATGGATGCACATTGAACTGATACTCTTAAGTGAAATAAATAGGACACACATGTGTAAATACCACATAGTTTCTCTAGTGTGAGAAATTGAAAGTGTAAATAAGAACTAAAAGGTATAATAGATAAGGTAAAATAGGAAGAAAAGGTGCAAGGGGGAAGATGAAGTAGGAGGGGTAGGGGAAAAGAAAGAAGGGAATGGAATTAATATGAGAAAAAGAAAAAATGGAAACAAAGTCTTTGTAGATAGGGAGGGGTGGAGTGGTTGAAGGGAGGGTAGGGGAATGGGGAAAAAATAAGAACCAAGATGGATTATGTAAAAGTGCAAATTTCTAATGATGAATGTCATTATATTGTATACTGATAGGTCTCCCACCACCTCAGCAGCTATTAAGTATAGTAGCTGCCCTCTTCCTATGGTGCCTTGCCCCCTCCCCTGTGTGACATCATGCCAAGATGGTTGCTCCCACCAAAGAACAAACCCTTCTTCCCAGCATGCCCCTGTTCCAACCTAGACAGTAACCTAATACTTGCTCACCTCCTACCACCTAGTGACATCACTGGCTCCTCCATTCCCTAGTCACTACCTCACTCAACCCCGCCTCAGCCCCTACAAGCCCCACCCCAGCCTCTATAAAAGACTCCCTGCCCCAGCCATATTGCTTTTGTCTCTCCTTTGTTCAGAGACAGCCCGGCAGATCTATTCCCCTAATAAAGGCTTGTTGTGGCCTGGTCTGGTCTTGGTCTTCGGCCCTTTTACCTGACAGTATACCTAAAATGTACCAATATAATAAATAAATAAATAAAACGGGCTCGTGTTCTGAAGCTGCAGCTTTGCTTTAAAGTACAATTTTTAAAATCTTGATTTCCTTGTCTACTTTCTACCTAACTTGATTTCTTCTATTCTACTCATCCCCCCACTCCCCTGAGATTTTGTTCCCTTATTTTGAAGGGGTTGCAGAAGGCCAATGGTCCATCTTCAGTAACTGCTTCAGGCTAAGGAAGGGCATTGATCCTGCCTAGTCAGGGACCAAAAGTCTCCTCCTGACTGATCTAAAGGAGACATAGGAATATCAGGCTCCATCTTTTGAAGAACCATCATCTTTTGATAGTCTGAAAAAGAGGCCAAGGGCATATAAGACATTAGCCCACAACAACAGTGAATCCTGCAACAGACAAGAATTCTAATGCTCAGTATCATAGCCAGAAAAATGAGGACTTTTCCTACCAGGTTGTTCCAGGGAACCAGGATGCAAGACATTCATTAAAGAATATTAATTGTGGCTAGAGAAAAAAAATTCTCATTGCCTTTTTGATGAAAGGTATCATTTATCGGCCTTTGAGAGGCATTAGACCTAGTAGCTGTCCTATAAAATTTTGAAGTTTTATCCAATCAATTTCCTGTGAAGGTGATACCCACCATGGTATCCCAGATGCACTAGAAGTGAGCAATTGTTCACAAATACACCATGCATCTTTGTTAATGCTTCTGGCATACTGCTGAGCCCAGTCAAGAAACATTAGTTCCCCCATTTGAAAATGGTATAAAGGTTAGGGAAAAAAATGAATAGTCCAACCTTGATGTTAACAGACACAGTATTGCTGTAAGAGAATATATTTAGGCCAAATGAACTTATCTAATTTATTCTGAATCAGCCTCCTTCTTCTTCCTAAAGAGTATTTGTAAGTCCTCCAAAGGCTCACAGGAGTAGTGATCACAGATTGCTGTCTTGTTGACTTCTCCATCCTGCAACATCAAGAATTACTCAAGGCTCACTCAGGGTAATGTTCACTTTGTGAAGAGGGGCTTTGAGAGATATCAGCCACCTTCAACCTTCTAGGGCAGCCAACATGGGGGCAGGAAACCTCTCCCCACTTCAGAGGAGAGGGCAGTCTCACTTCTAGTGTCTTACCACTTTATAGTGAGGACACATCCCAGGTGGAGAAAGGACGAGCTTACTGCAGTTCTTCTGCAAGTGTCCAGGCTCTTCCCAGTGGTTGCAGCCATCTGGTCTCTTATTCTCCCTCTTTGTAGGTAGAGTCTTTGGGTTGTTCTGAGAAGGCAGGGTTCGATTTTCTAATGCCAGAGCAATAAATTGAGCCTGTTCCTGTGCCTGTTGTCATCTCCCCTGAGTCTTGGCACTTGCCACTCTTTTGTCCCTGTTGTTGAAGACCCTGAAGGCCAAGTTTATAAGTTGGTTAATAGGGGGAGGACCCATAGCCTGCTTTTGAAGTTTTCTGCAAATATCTGGGGCAGACTGCTTGAAGCACTCAAGAGTTCAACTTCTACAAGGTCTGGCTCTGTTTTAGATGGCCTTATTGGCACATGGGCATAACAGATTGTACAAGACCCATGTAATTCTGGGTCTTGATATAGAGCTATAAACACCTGGACATATGGGTTTTCTATCCCCCTTTCCTCTTTCTTACAAAATAGAGAAAGCTGGAATATTGTATTAAAATTTAAGGTGCCATTCAGAGGCCAGGTCTCTCCACTTTCTAACTTATATTGACCCCATGCTGAATTGTGAAGAAAAATCATCTTTTTCCTTTTTAAATCCTCCGCTTTAAAATGGTCCCAATTTCTCATAACATAGCCTAAAAGTGACATTTCCGGGATAGATACTGAATTACCCATGCTCCACTGTATGCCTCCAAGATTTCCCTTGTGTACTGCTAGAAATAGATAAAGACAACAAAAAAGAGAAGATGGGAACTGGGGTCATGCTGCAAGTGTGCCCCAAACTGGAGTCACACCACAGTTGTGCTCCAAACCAGGGTCAGGCCACACGAGCGTCCTACCCCATTTCCCACAGTCAGAACTGCCGAGTGTGGCAGCTCTGCTCTATTTTCTGTCATGGCTGGTACAAACATCCTTGTTACTGGAGCATAGCTATTCTTTTTTTTTAAGTTTATTTATTTAATGGTACATTTTAGGTATACAATATAGTTACGTTCATCATCGGGATCTTGTACCTGTACATGATGTATCTTGGTTCTTATTTTTTCCCCATTCCCAGGCCCTCTCTTCACCCCCTCCACCCTTCCCTATTTATAAATAATTTGTTTCCATTTTTTTCCTTTTCTCGTATTTTTTCTTTTCCCTTCTTTCCTTTCCCCTATCCCTCCCATTTTCCCTATTCCTTTAGACTTTTTCTTCTTATTTCAAGATATCAATTATACATTTTGATCCTTATTTACACTTTTAGTTTTTCACATGTGTGTCCTATTTATTTCACCTAAGAATATACATAGCTATCCTAACAACAGATCAGGGAAGCAGGAAAAATTGTACACAACAGTTGGGCTTTACTCAAAAATCCACACCAAAGATATTCATATCTAGGGACTTGTAACCTACACAAAGACCTCAGAGGGTCTTAGAAGTCTAGAGATTTTACCTAACTACAGACAACATATCAAGGAAAGCAGAGGCCACCTGCTTCCCCCCGCCCCCAAGTAATGGGAGGCATTAGGCTCCTCTACCCTCCAGCTCCCTGTCTTTCTGGTAACCAGCAGAAAACGTTTAAGGGTTTGAGTTTTCTGACAGACAAAATCCTGAGTAGGTAAGAAAGGAAGAAAAACAAACCATTGGGAAACTATGCTTCTGAGGCAAAAGGGCTTGGGAGAAAGTGGGGACAAAGAAAGAAAAGAGGAGAGAGGGGGAGAGAGAGAGAGAGAGAGAGAGAGAGAGAAAGAGAATATAACTAACAAACATTTGGCTGGACTTACCAACGGAACCCTCTTTTTTTTTTTTTTAATAAGGGACTAAACTCAGGACCTTGCACTTGTAAGGCAGGCTCGGTGCTGCGGAGCTAAGTCCCCAGCCCTAGGATCCTTCTTTTTTTTTACCTCCTGCTGCTGGCTCACCAACAAAGATATCGTGGGCTGGGTCTGAGGGTCCCGAAGGCTGAAATAAGGAATTTAACCTACCCCTTTAAAATAAGTATGCAGGTAAAGCAAACAGAATAAGGCCTGGTGCACAGTAAGTGCTATGTAAGTGTTAAATAAATAAAGAGAAAAACTATGGCTATTTCATTATACTGAAATATAGTTCCTACTGGAATGGCAGGACAAATGCTTAATTCTTGCCCTTTAATTACCAGTTCTCAAAGAATTTGGTTTAATAGTTACCACAAGGGGTGACAAGCAGAAAGAACATTAAAAAGCTCAGGAAAAGGTTTGGGAGGGAGGGGAGCTGGGAGAAAAGCCCAGAATGAAAACATGTAGAGCAATATATGGCTGGGAGGGGGAGAGCCCTGGAAACAGCTTTCCTTGCCTTTTTTTTTTTTCCATTTTACAAAGCCTTGGTCAAAATCACATAGGGCCAGTGAAAGGAAAAGAACTAAGAAACAGCCCTTGTCTAAAGGATAGGTGTTTGGCATTCCCACAAATCTGCAAAGGACATTAATGGTTTCTCTTCATTTGCTGCTATGTTAATATTATTGCGTTGTCTTCAATATAATATATAATCATAATAGATGTTCTAAAATTCATAAAACTTGGAATGCAGTAGCACAAAATTTATCTATCCCTATCATCTTTATCTGCTAAATAAAGTAATGAGGCTACATTGAGTTAGGGATCCACTTTAAAATGTTCCTCAGCAAGTTCAGTTTCACAGGCACAGGGTCCTGTGCTGTAGGCTCCCCACACTCAGAAGGACTAAATTGGTTTAATATGCTCTGTTGCCTTGAAATTCTTAATATTTTTATTTTGTTGATTGATTGCAGTGCTGGGAATCCATCACAGGGCCTCATGCATGTAGGCAAGTGCTATATTGAGCTAAACCTCCAGCCCTCTTAATAATATTTTCTTTGGTGGTACTAGAGGGTTGAATTTAAGGCCTTTGCACTAAGTTACAACCCTAGCCTGTTTTTTCTGTTTGTTTGTTTTTGTTTGTTTGTTTGTTTGTTTTGAGACAAGGTCTTGCTGTATAACTAATGTACCCAGACTGGGCTTGAACTTGGAATCTTCCTTCTTCAGCCTCCCAGAGGGCTAGGATTGCAGACATTCACCTCTATGCTTGGCCTTATTAATAATTTTTAAATAGAGAACTCTACATTTTCATTTTGCACTGGGTAAATTATGTAGCCAGTCTTCTTCCTAGGGCCTCTCTGGGCCTCCACCCTGAGTCCAAGCCAGGCGGCTAGCCTGCACACTGCAATGCAGCAGTCCTTTGCATTTCTAAGCTCTCATTTTTAACTATTTTTTGGCTACACTAAGCCTTATTCTTCTTCTTGGCAGCTTTCTGATTTGGTTGCCTTCCCTGCTAGTTTCTTTTCTTCTTCAGAACCATAGATGAGACACATTGTTCTGTGGGTTGTGCCGAACACCACCCTGCATCCTCCAAAAACACACTTTCACCAAAGCTGTGAGGATTGTCTGTCTTGTCCTCTTCCCCCTCAGTCTGAGCATTCTCTGTATTGCTTGTTGCTTGTTGCTAAAATAAGACACACAGCCAAGAAAAGAAAAGAAACCACCCAGGCTCTACCAAGCGAGCATTTTATCAATGTGTGGACAAACTTAGCTCTGAGGCTCTGGGATGACTGAATAAAGGTGGGAGCTGAGTTGAAAGAGGAGATGAGCAAAAGGAGGAAGCTCTGCAGAGGCTAAGATTATCCAGTATCTCTTCCCCAGCTGACCCAAGAGCTACCTAAGTCTTTTTGCCATATGGATGAGGGGCTTATTTATTAAGAGCTCCAGGAAAGGCCACCTCATGGGGCTTTTAAATAGAAAAAAGTTAAAATATTCTGTTCAGTTTCAGTTCATTTTCTGTCACCAAACACCTTTCCACAAATGATCAATATCACTTTTCAACACACTAAACTCTTTCCCAATTGTCCTCTCCCCTGTATTTAATATGTGCTTATTCCTGCTCCAACTCTGCTGTGCCTGTATACATCTGCATTCCCCCATTTGGATAAGCCTCTATGTCTATGATCATTTCTTTTGCCCTACCTCTTTGATTCACTCTCTTTCCTTGCCTAGAAAAGAAAGAATTTCTTATTACAGATAGTGTATTTTGTTTATTTTATTTTTTAAGTAAAGAGACAATTGTATAATGGTAGAAACAGAACTGATGGTGGGGGTAGTAGCAGTAGTACTACGAATGGCAGCAGCAGTAATCATGAATGCCTTCTCCGTGCAGGCACTTTCCATGCACTGCTTATCCTATGACAATTCTGTGATATGGATTTTATTGTTCCCATTTTATAGACAAAGAAACCAAGGCTCAAAAGTCAAAGAAATTACCTTATAAGTGAGAAAGCAGAGACACTTGGGCCATTTTTTGACACTGATGTTTAGTCACAATTGCCTAAATATCCTGTCTGTATAAAAGCAAGCACTCATAGCATCTTTTTTCTCCCACAAGACTACATTATCTTGGTAGCCACAACATTCTTAGTCTTGATTTAAAATCAAACACCAAGTGCTGGGGTGCTGCTTATGTACATTCTTCTTTCTATGATGTTATATATTGGCTTTCACTAGCTGCTTGTTATGTAAAATGTTTCACCCAACATCTCTGCTTGGTTCTCATTCTTCCATTCCCTGAAGCCTCTTAAAGATCTTTTTAATGTCCTCGTCCCTTATCCATCACTTCTATTTTATGACCCTATCCTTCCTTTGATATTTCTTTGTATATCACTTTCCTGGTCTTCCCTTTTAAGTATTTGCCCTTTCTTTTCCCACAACCTCTGCTTTGTCATGCTTTTTCACAAGTCATGTTTTCCCAGTACTGTGCACTCAATGGCATGGACTCCTCCCATCAGACTTTAAGTGTTGGCAGAAAGAATTTGAAATCTGCCTCTCCCCACTCTACCTACCTGTCCTCAGTTGGTATCTTACTTTGAGACACAAAAGCATTAAATTATAAATCAATTCTGCATTGATCAAGGTTGGCTATTGTCCCTACTGCTTGGCTGCTTGTGACCTCTGAATGCTGAAACTACGAGTTTTCTTCTGCCCTCATTCTGCTGCTGTACAATGCCAAGAAAAGTTCCCCACCAACAAAGCTGCACATCTTGTTGGCAGGAGTCAAGCAGAAAAACTGGCAGCCAAACCATGCTCATTTCTTATTTAATGATAACTTGAATCTCTAATTTGCTTCCTATTTTATTTCCCTCCCAGCACATCTTATTCTTCTCCCAGGAGCAGTCATTGAATTCTTATCCTTCATATCTACATTTTTTTCTCAGCTTCTCTTTTTATTCTGCTCACATGTCCCTTTAGTTTGACTCTCACTCCAGCCTATTTGAATTATTCTTTTAATAGCATTGAAAAAATTCAACACCCATTTACTGAGTATCAACTATGTGCCAACTGCTGAACTAATACTAGTCCCTTACCCTCAATGAATTCAATATTTCAATATCATTTAGATGCTTGTATTACCCCTGAATGGAAGGGAGAGGGTGATTACAACAGCCTGTTAGTTGGTCATCCACTTATACATGGAGGTCAGAAGAATGCACAAAATGGCCTTTACTTCCAGTGTAAATTGTATATTCACACTGATATGAGTCAATGAGGCATGTAGATTTTTTATTAGCCACTCACGCTCAGTTCCTCAGAGGGCATAAAACCTTTGTTCTAGATTCTCCAGAGAGTATCCCTTCCTTCTTGCCATCAGTGGGGAAAACTCCCCTGCCTCTTCTCTCCCCCATGGCCTTTGAGAGCTTTCTTTGCTGATGTGGGTCTCTAGACTGGGTAGTCAATCCTTGTCACTCATTCCATTCTATCCAGCTCCAATGCTGAATGGAGATGAGGGAAGCCCCTCCAAGCCTGTAGGTAGAGGGGACAAGGAAGGAAGAGGTCCTAACCAAAGACTTACTTCAGTAAAGAATATACACTAGAGAACTTGACATTCCACACCACAGATACTCACATTCTCTTAGCATGCCTTGGGTGAATTTTATTCTAATGGACTATCTGTCCCTTTACTTGCTTTGACTTATAGTAACAAAACCCCTTCCTATTATAATAGCTTGAAATTTTCCAGACCCTTGTTAGAGAAATAGTGGAAAATAGAAAAGAAATACAATTGGCCTCCTTCAGCTATGGGCAATGTGATGTGCCCTGAGTGGGTGTGGTTGGGACATGCCTTGCCTCTCAGGCTCCCCTTTTCACCCCAACACTTCACTTTTTTTTCTTTTTCTTTCTTTCTTTTTTTTGGTACCAGGGATCGAACTCAAGTCCTTGCGCTTGCGCATCAGGCGGCAAGTCGCTTTTCTTTGTTTAACATATATTTTCTTTTTCTTGGCTTCATATCTCCGTTTAGACATCTAATAGGCATCTCAAGCTCAACATATCCCAAATGGAAGTCGCGCAGAAGACGCCGAATCAGCCCGCTGCAGACAAGCAGCCACCTGGTTCCACACTACAAAGACGCAGAGGACACCGGACCACCAGACCACGGTACTGAGTCCAGCTGCTCCCGGACAAGAGGTAGGGGCTTCTGAGCCACCGTCCCACTGCTCCTGGTCCAGAAGAAGGGGCTTCCCGGTCACCATCCCTCCCGCTGCTCCCAGCCCAGAGGAAAG
>NW_004624803.1:9143364-9160012 GCF_000247695.1 Heterocephalus glaber | reverse complement strand
CAAAGGAATTGAAGTTATCCCCTGTATATTATCAGACCATAGTGCGATGAAATTGGAGATCCATAGCAAAAGAAACTCAAAAAATTTCATAAACAGATCCCAAATGGAACTTGTGAGGCCTCCAGTCCCCAAACCTGTGCCTCTCCCAATCTTTACCATCTCAATGAATGTCATCCTGATTCACCCAGATGCTCAGTCCAAAACACTTGGAGTTACCTATCATCCTATCTCACATTCCACACTCATTCCATAAACAAATTCTATTACATTTATTTGACCGGCTTCACCTTTAAAATCTAAATTTATATGTTAGAACTGAATCTGCCTGTTTTTTACTGCCTCCACTGTTCTCACCCTTGTTGACAGTCCCATCATTTTTCACTTGGGCTAATGCAGTGGTCTGCCTGGTCTCCCACTTCCACTCTTATCCCCTATAGTCAATTCTCTATACAGCAGCCAGAAAAAGGTCCTTAAAAGGTGCATCTGATAATGCCACTCTGTTAGGCAGATAGACATTTGTGGGTCCAAGGAATATATGGGGAGTAGGGGCGTTGAAAATAGCACTTGTTGCCAGTTAAGAAACAAAGATGTCAATGTATAATATATTTATAATCATTTCTTGGATCTCAGACCTAAAACAATTCTGCAGAGAACAATGACATTTTAATGACATTTACACGTTGTTCATAGTCCTTCTGATACCTGGCCATCTAGTTCCAAAACAAAGTATACTGCATTCCTGGCTGCCAGAGTCTATAGCCCAATGATATCAAGAAAGAAAATGTTCTTTAAAGACCCTCCTGCTTTGGCCTGGGCCTGGTTTAAATTAAGAACTTATCTTTCATAAGTTTCTTACATTATTAAAACCCTGGAGGAAACAATGACCATCTAAATGGACAGAAAGAATTTTACAACTCCAAAGTAATTTCTAAATAAAGTTTTGATAAGCATTATAATTACCGCAGTTACCTGGACCCCAAGAATAATTTCTGAGTGCATAAAAATGTATATAAACTCACACTCAGGGAGATGCCATTATGTCACTGCCTGCCTTCTTGCTTGAAGATGTAACTCTTTCTGTATCTCCTTTAAAATAAATTCTACCTATATTTTTACACAGCCCTCTATATGCCCTCTATGTGTCTTTCATCAAGGGCGCAAAGAACCAAGGACCAAGGAGGTAAGGGGTCTATTTCTTGCTGTGTCAGAACGTGGCTTCCCAGTGACAAATCCTTGATCAAAATACTCTAATGACTTTCAATCACAATTAGCAAAAAAGTATAAAATTCTTAGCCCAACCTCCAAGGCCTTCTGCAGTTTGGCCCTTGGCTACCACTCTGGCCTAATTTCCTACTATTTTTCCTCTAGCTCACCTCATTTCACTGACCTCCTTTGCTGTTTTAAACATCCCAAATACCTCCAGGCCTTTGCAGTTCCTGCCCCTTTAGCTTATAAAGCCTCCCCAAATATCCATATGATTTCACTTCCTTAAAGTCTGTCTATTCCACTGAAGGCTTTCCAAGACCATGCTGCCTAAAACAACACCCATACCCCCATTTTTTTCTGTCTTATTAATCTCTATTTTTCTATATAAAACTTATAAAATTATGTTATACATGTAATCACTTGTTTGTGATCTATTTCTCAAAAGTTTCATGAGGGCAGAAATGTTGTCTATTGTACTCATTTCTATGTTCTCAGTTCCTAGAATCGTGTTTGCCACATAGTGATGTCACTGGATGGGGACCAATGAGGTACCCCAAAAAGGAGATGGGTACTTCAACTCACCTTCCACAGAGTAGGTTCATTGACTCTCAACACAGAAAAGTATTTTGCGATGTATCGATGTGAGGCATAGATAGATTTGCTAGGCAGTGTGAGAAAGTAAAAGAAAATAGGGCAGGAACTTTAATTTGAGCAGCCGAAGGGGCCAGCCACACTCTGATTGAGAGGTTCAGATTGGTATGTTCACACACACACACACACACACACACACACACACACACACACAAAAGCCAGCTCTTAAGGATTTTCTGGCATGGGCTAGAGTCTGATTGACCATTATCTCAGTTCTGGTTTGCAATATGGCTTGGGAGAAGATCTTTTAGTTTGAGAGGGCAATTTGGTCTCTGTGTGATGATTGCCTCTGCTTGGAACAGTCTCAGTTTTGAGAAGGCTCTCCTGGAACCTATCTTGACATAGATTTAAGGCAATGACTGGAAACTTCTGCACATAGTTGAAGGTCTCTGTAAATATCTTGGTGTTCCCAATCTTCAAAGGGGATGAGACAGGTTAATCAACCTTGTTTTTCCAACTTTAAAACAGGCACTCTTAAATGATTAACATGTCTATATGCGGAGCTGAGCAAATATTTGACCCAAAGCTTTAAGGTAATAAAGGTGACATACAAAATGAAGGTTAAGTTTTCCTCTGACTTTAGTTACTTACTGGCCTTTGTAGGGCCAAGTGATGAGTCGCTGTGTTTTTTGTTTTTGCTTTTTGGATTTTTTTTTTTTTTATTTTTAGCAAAAACTGCCTTCAAGTTCCTATCTCAGAAGAAAACACAAATCATGCTTTTAATGAGTAACAGGTTAAGGGCTCAGGAATTTGTTTGTCCTTTGTCCCTATGGTGATCTCTGACTGTGTCAGTAAGAGCTTAATAAATCTTTGTTAAATGAATGAATGGTTATATGGCAGGAGCCCAACTTGGCAGCCTAAATTGTATTCACTCTAAGATTCATATGCCTGTTGTATTAATCTGAACAGTTTAGGAGGTGAGTCTACTTGGGAATTCATTGTTTAGGCACCCAAAGAACCTCTCAGGGTAGATCTAATCCTAATAGAAGAAGGAATGAACGAAAACACTTCCTCTTAGGCCTCAGGGTTAAAAGGAAAAGAAGATTTTGAGTATAACTTTGAAGTTGTGATTAATCAGGACATTTTAAAATAAGAAATAACAGAAACTTAATTCAATACTAGATTAAGAATTTTTAAAAGTGCTGGATATGGTCCCTGAGGCTAAGGCAGGAGGGTCACAAATTCAAGGCCAGCAAGTTGGAGGCCAGTCTGAGCTACATAGAGGCCCTATCTCAACCACCCCGTCCCCGCCCCCCACACAAAGAAAAAGAAGAAACATTGCACTGGTGCAAAAGGCTAGGAAGGAGAAAGGAATCAGGCTTAGGGACTCAACATTGCCACAGAATTCCCTGTGTCTGTATCTCCTCTCTGCTTATCTCCTCATGTCTTTTTTCATTTCTCTTATTCTTTCCTGATGTAGACTGGTTTCCATATTGCAGGAGACTTGATTGCCAGCACCTATGTTTTAGCAAAGATCACTTATATCTCCCAGAATCCATGGATCTATTACAAGCAACAGTTCTGATTGATCATCTTTCTTGGTCGTGTGCCTATCACTTGGTCCAAATCTTGTTGCTAGAAGAATGGGTGTTCTGTGATTGGCTAGGCCTAGTTCATATACTTACCCTTAAGGTCAGGAGTAGAAACGATAATCAATTAAAAGAGAGTAGAAAAGCTTGCTGGAAAAACCAAAGCAAATAAACAAATCAATCAAAACAATATCTACCAAGGGCCACTACTCTGGTCATCTTCTGATCCAGCTCCTTTTGTCTCATATCTAAGTCCCAAGTAAAGAAAGCTTTGTAAGAATAAGTATCAACTTAAAGGACTGTTTCACTAAAATCTCTGTTTGGCATCGAGTACACAAGACTACATCATTAGCATTGACTTTAGTAGTTACAGCTGAGTGAGAGGTAGCTTTGTGACAGCAACAGAAGCAGCAGCAACCACCTCAATGCATCAATGCCTTTGTTATGAACATTAAAAGCTTTGGCAGCAGATTATCACCCCAGGGAGCTAGAAGTAGAAGACACTGAGGAGGTGAAAGGATTTTGTTAATGAACCTATGCAACAGACTGTGGGAGACTCACAGAAATAGCGGAGCTGGGGAAAAGCTTTGAAGAAGACAAGTACAGAAACAGAGAAATTCCTTTTATTGTGAACTTGATTTTATTTCTGACCTGTTTCCAAGCTTACAAAGACATCCACTGGGCGCAGAAATGCCAGCAAGAGGGGCAGTAGCTTACCCAACAGTGCCTAGAAATATGCTGAAGTCACAAAAAGTTATGAAGCCTTGCCTCTCTCTGGGAAACTTGAAAGCAGAACACAGAGAAGATGGTTGTGGTTCTAGAATCCACTGGTACATCCAAGCTGAGCTCTGGTGTTCTGATTTGGGAGATACTTTTCCCACTTTGCTTTTATCTCCACCTACTTCCCTCTTCCTTGCTCAAAGCCCAGCCACAGACCAACACCACAATTAGACAGGGCTCCCTCCTCCTGCCACTGCCTTCTGCCTGCTTTGGAGCTCTACAGCTTGCCTATGTATTTAGACTCCAGAATGCTTCCCATGTTTCCCACCTATTTCCTTGTCTGTGTCCTCCAGTTGGTTTTATACCTGAGATTTGGGCCTTGGATTTACCCTCATAAGGCACTGTAACTAGCTCCCTGCTCATTCATTCTGGCTTTCCTATTTACTTGCTGGCCCACCCAGGCTATGAGTCCTACATTGTTTGGCAGCCACCTATGACCTACCATTGATGGCATCCTTCTAATTTATTCCCCTTGTCACTTGAATTGCCTTCTATCCCCACTCTTAGAATATAAAGATTCTGTTCATGTTTATATGTAATATCTTCATATTTCAGCAGCTTGCCTGACTTTGAAGGAACCTTTGTAACCTCCTCTGGCAATCCATTCCACTGTCTAATCACCCTGATAGTCAAAGTTCTTCCTTCTGTCACACCATTTTAGTAGAAGCTGGTGTGTTGTTGAGCAATAATCATTCTAAATGTCACCCACCTGGAAGAGAAGAAAACAATGATCCTCAGTGTATGCACTACTTGGAATGTCCCCAGACTACAGAAACATTTGTTTGGAATAGAGATGATGATCCCCTGAGTATGTGTTATTGATAAATCCAGTGAACCACAAAAGTCACTCTCGGCTAATAGAGATAAAATGAGGAACCAGTGAGCTAACTTTGTGGCTCCTGGCCAATCAAGATTCTTAAGGACCAAACCTTCAAACTGAAGGTGGAGGAAGGCAACTTTTTGTGGCTGGATAAAGGCTGTGAGGCTGCCCAATTAACACAGTTTATCAATGCCCAGTCTAATTCCTGACAAAACAAATTTTTATTCATTCATTTTTATTTCTCTCTATCTTAACTGTCAATATCCCCTACCCAAGTTTAGACACCCACCTCCTCCTGTCTAGACTAATCCATTAGCTTCTGATTTCTGTGCCGTCACACTTGCTCCCTTCCATTATATTTTTTGCTCACAGAAGTGAGGAAAGATCACAGAAGTGAGGAAAGATCACAGAGTGATCTTTTAGAAATGTAAATCCAATCATGTCACTCTCTTGCTTGAAACCTTTCAAAAGCTTTTATTTCAATTAAAATAAAACCCAAACTCCTTATAAAGCCCCTTCCCATCTCTCCAATCTCTTTGGAGACTACTGACTCTGTTGCTTACTATTCTCCAGGCACACTGAATATATTTCATTTCCTCCTACATGCTGATCTCTTTCTTTTCTTGATTCTATACAAGTGGGTTCCTCTGCCTGGAATGCTCTTTTCTGAGCTTTTGTCAAGAAGACTAAAACTTCTCAGTTTTTAGTTCTCAGCTAAAATGTCACCTCCTTAGAAAGACTTTCCCTGCCCACGCTTGCTAAAGAAGTTCTCTCCTATACTGTTTATTTCTTCCTTAGCACTTATCACAATTACAATTGTTAGATATGTTTATTAATTTATTTATTCAATGTTGGTCTTTCTTACAAAATATAAAAGTTCCAAGAGGCCAATGCTATGCTAGCCCCAGCCATAGCACAGTATTTGACACATAGTAGGTATTCAACAAATACATGTTGAATTAATTTTTAATAGTATTTGATATACAGTTTTTGAGTCAACGAATTGGTTAAAAATACAGGGGATACCATGAACACTAAAAAAAAATAGAGGGATATTTTCAACAACTCTGTCTACTGATTTGATAACTTAGATGAACAAATTCTCTAAAAGGCATCTATCAAAACTCACTCAAAGAAAAAGAGATAATCAAAATAGAAATATATCTATTAAATAAATTGAATCCATAATTAGTAACCTTCCAAGACAAAAAGCTCCAGGTCCAGATGGATTCATTGGTAAATTCTATGAAACACTTTAGAAAGAAATAATACCAACTCTCTTTAATCTGTTCTAGAAAATAGAAGCAAACACTTCTCAGTGTATGAGGCCAGCATTACCCTAGTGTTAAATTTAGACAAAGACATTTAAAAAGAGAAAATAGGGCCAGGGATTTAGCTCAGTGTTTCCGCCGCCTGCCTCTTAAGCACAAGGTCCCGAGTTTGATCCCTGGTACCAAAAATAAAAGGGAAAATAACAGACCAATATCTCTGATAAACATAGATATAAAAAATACTTAACAAAACTTTAGCAAATCAAATCCAACAACATATAAAAAGAATAATATATTATGACCTAATGAGTGAGATATAAAAGGCTAGTTCAACACTCAAAAGTCAATTAATGTAACCCATCACATCGATAGGTTAAAAAAGAAAAACGAAATGACCATATCAATAGGTGCAAAAAAATTTGATAAAATTCAAAGCTCATCCATGTTAAAGATCCCAGTAATCTTGGAATGGAGGGGATATTCCTCAACTTGCTAAAGAACATGTACAAAAAAAAAAACCACAAACACACACAACCAACATACTTAAGGTCAAGAAACTAGAAGTTTCCCCCTAATTCTGGAAAAAATCAAGAATGTACTTTCTTACCACTCTTATTCAGCATCATACTGAACATACCAGGTAATGCAATAATATTAGAAAAGGATATAAAAGGTTTACAGATTGGCAAGGAAGAAATAAAAGTGTATGCATTTGTAGATGACATGATACTCTATATACAAATTCCCAAAGAATCAACAAAATTTCCTGAAATTAATAAACCATTAAAATGAGGTTGCAGGATACAAGTTAATGTGCAAAATTCAATTGCTTTCCTATATACTGACAATGAACAAATGGAAATTAATTGAAAGTGTAAATAAGGATGAAAATGATTAAAATCAATAATTGATAATTTGAAATAAGAAAAGGTCCAAGGGTTTGGAGATGGTGGAAGGGAAAGGAGAAAGGGAAGAAAGGAAAGAAAAAAATTATGAGAAAAAAACCCGGAATCAAACTCTGTGTAGATAGGGAAGGGTGGAAGGGGTGAAGGGCGCACAGGTAATGGGAGAAAAAATAAAAACTAAGATGCATCATGTTCTGGTACAAACACCCAATGATAAATGTAAATGTATTTTATACCTAAAATGTACCATTAAATATATATATATTTAAAAAAACAAAACAAAACAAAAACAAATAGAAATTGACATTAGGTATAAATCTAACAAAATGTACAAAATCCATCTGAATAAAACCATAAAACTCTGATGAAATAAATTAATGAATATAGAAATAAAGACAGTCTATGTTTGTAATTTGGAAGAGTCAATATATTTAAGCTGTCGATTCTCCACTTCATCTATAGATTCAATACAAATCCAATGAAAATTTCAGTTACTTTTGTGGATATTGACAAACTGATTATAAAATTTATATGTAAAGGCATAAGACCAAATATAGACAAAACAATATTGGTGAATAAGAACAAAACTGAAGTTAGAGGACTGATACAATCCAACTTCATAAACATTTATAATACTTAATAATATGTGGTAGAGGTGGAAAAATTAGCTAATATATGAATAGAATAAAGTAGAGCACCCAGAAAGAGATCCATGCAAATAAAATCAATTGATCTTTGACAAAAGATAAAGGCAATTTGATAATCTTTTCAACAAATGTCATGGCAGCCATTTGAAAACTGAAGCTCTGCAAGGAAAGGAAGGAAGAAAGTAAGGGAGGGAGGGACGGAAGAAAGGGAGGAAGGGAGGAAGAAAGGAAAGGAAACTAGATACTGACCTTGTATATTTCACAAAAATTAACTCAAAATGGATCACAGTCCTAAATCTCAAATTCAACACTATAAAACTTCTAGAAAATAATATAGGAGAATATCTAGATGGCATAGGGTTTAGTGGTGACTTTTTAGATACAATACCAAAATCATAATCTATGAAAGAAAAACCCACTAAATTGGACTTCAGTAAAACTGAAAACTTTTCTGTGGAAAACATTTTTAACATAATTTTGAAACTTGGAGAAAATAATTGCCAAAAAAAACACATCTGGTAAAGGACTAGTATCCAAATATACCAAGAAACCCTTAAAACTCAATAGTAAACAAACAGCCTAATTAGAAAGTGAGTGAACGATCTAAACAGATATTTCACCAAAGGAGATGTACAAGAGCAGTTTAGCATACGAAAAGATCCTCAAAGTATATATCTTTGGGGAATTGTAAATTAAAACAACGAGATAATGCTACACACCAATTAGATGGCTAAAATGCATATTTACTGACAACATCAAATGCTAACAATGATATGGAGCAATAGGAACTCACCCATTGCTAATGGGATAATAAAATGGTACAGCCACTTTGGAAGGCAGCCTAGCAGTTTCTCACAAAGCTAAACTTAGTCTTATCACATGATCCAGCTACACATTTCTTTGTATTTTCCAAATGAGTTGAAGAGTTAAGTCTATGCAAAACCTGCACAAATGTTTGTAGAAACTTTGTTCGTAATTGTCAAAACTTGGAAGCAACCAAAATATCCTTCAATATGTAAAAAATGAACAAACTGTGGTTCATCCATACAATGAGATATTATTCAACATTAAAAAATGAGCTTCTAAGCAACATAAATACATGGAGAAAACTTAAATGCATGTCCCTAAATGAAAGAAACCAGCCTGAAAAGTCTATATACTGTATTATTCTACCTATATCACATACTAAGGAAGAAAAAACTATAGAAAGAGTAGAAAAATCAGAGGTTGCCAGGAACTGGGATGGAGGGGAAGGCATGAATAGATGGAGCACGTGGAAATTTTACGACATTAAAACTATTCTGTATGATGCTACGGTGGATGCATGACATTAAATATTTGCTAAAACCCATAGAATTATACAATACAAAAGTGAACCCTAACATACACCATAGACTTTAGTTAATAATCATGTATAATTATTGGTTCATCAAATGCAACTAAGATACCACACTAGTTCAAGATGTTAATCATACGGGGAACTGTGTGAAGAGGGAGAGAATATATGGGTACTCTGTGCTCTTCACTTAATTTTTCTGTAAATTTAAAACTGATCCACTAGGCATGGTGGCACAAACCTGTAGTCCCAGCTATGCTAGAGGCTGAGGCAGGAGGATTGCATTTATGAGGCCAGTCTGGGAAACTTAGCAAGATCCTATCTCAAAATAAAATATAATAATATAAAGGGCTGGAGATGTGGCTCAATGATAGAGTATACACCTAGTTTGCATGAGGCCCTGGGTTTGATCCCCAGTACTAGAAAAAAACTGCTCTAAAAACAGTCTATTTGTCTTACAAAACTGAGAGGACTTATGTGAAACCATTCTGGAAGGTACAAGCTGGAAGATTCAAGTAAGGTGACAGAAGCTCCTGGCATAGCATGGGACATGGAGGTTGATGGTTAAACACACAGGTAAAGTCTGTAAGAGCTGCTCCGCCCAAAACCCACAGCATGTGCCGACCTCCACATCTGTCTTAACCCTCTGCATTTCAGCCTTTACACAGCAGCTAAATCCCATTGGGATACTCTCAGACAGGTACGTATAGAAAGCCCACTCCCCTCATGACTCTTCCTTTCTCCTACTCAGTGTTTTGAAAGAATTTCTCCCAATAATTCCATTTTTATAGACTGTTGTGGTTTGAATTGATTTTGGAATGTAAACCCCAATGTGATAGTAGTGAGAGGTGAGGCCTTTAGGAGACAGGTAAGTCATGATGGTTCTACCTCATGAATGGGATGAGAGAACTTATAAAAGGACAGGTAACTGCCTGGGCCTTTTTTCACTCTTCTGCCTTCCAACATTTGAAGAGGCAACATTCAAATCACCATCTTGAAAGCAGAGACTGGCCCTCACTAGACACCAAACTTACTGGGGCTTTATTCTTAGACTTCTCAGCTTTCATAACTGTGGGCAATAAATTTGTTTATTGATTGATTGATTGATTGATTGATTGTTATAATGCTGAGGGTAAGGTCTACTTTCTTGAGCATGCCAGGTATATGTTCTACCACTGATATGCTGATTATACTTCATATTAAGATGAGGTCTCACTAAATTGCCCAAGAAAGTCTTCAACTCTAGGGCTCAACCAATCCTATCTCAACTTCCCAAATAGCTTGGAACTACAGGTGCACACCACCACACCCAACTTATTCTGTGATTTTTTTTATTGCAACATCAATGCACTGTGATATAACCTCACCAAAAAGAAGGAAGAGAGGAAGGAATAAAAAAGAAAAGTGAGAAGAAATGCAAGGAGATTTCTTTAGGGGAAGGAAAAAAATGACTAATGGAGAAACTAGAATTCATTTTACAGCTAACCTTGGTGGAGTATATCCATTCTATCAAGACATTATATATTTGTATGTCTCTTGATTCATATAACCTTCTATCTCATTGGAAAAGATATGACAAATGCATTCATGCTACAGTTTTAGCAACTAGTGCTATGTGTTCTTTCTATTAGGTATATTTATAATAACCTAGGGATTCTTGGGTCACATATTAAGAATAAATCAGACTTTTGAGAGAATTCCAGGCACTAGTGAGTGATGAAGCCACTAGGGAAAATTTCCCCTAGGCTTTGTGCTCAATCTTATTTTCTGAGCCACAGGAAATTTAGGGACACTAAGAGGAGAAGTGTGGATAGGTCAACTTCAAGAGGTTCTGTTGCTGTGCTTTTTTGTCATAATTCAGACAGGTGGGTCATGAAAGAGACAAGTGGCATAGGTCACATAAGAGACAATGAGACAGTTTTGGTCCCACAGCCTTCAAATAATTGGTATGATTCCCAACAGTCACAGTTGGAGCCTGAGGTAATGTAAAGGGTTAACTGAGAAAGAATTCTTAGTTCCCCTTTATTTTCATTTACTCTTCCTTCTCCACTCTTTTTTGTTTTTCTGTTTTTTGAGATGGGGCCTCACTGTGGAGTTCAACCTGGAATTCACTATGTAGCCCAGGCTAGCCTCAAACTTGTGATCCTCTTTCCTCAGCCTCCCAAATGCTGGTATTACAAGGGTGCAACACCACACCTGACCCTTCTTACTCTTTAACATGCACTAGTGATGTTTTCTTAATATTAAACCAACAAAACCTTCTTGAGAAAACAGCATGCTGAATAATATCTTTTCTGTTTTTGGCCAACACAGCTTCAAGACAATGCCCTTAGCTCCTTCCCCTTCCAACAAGGGTATTTTCTTCCAACCCAAACTCTATCTATCTAGGTATTATGGAGCTGCCACAGGCTAAAGGAAAGAGCCTACTTCATTGACTCCAAGGGAATAAAGTTGTCCCTATTGTGGCTTGTGAAAAAAGAGGTGGGGAGAAGGAGGCAGTAATTGTCCTATTCCTTAATGCACTTGATGTGGTTTATTCCCTACTCAAAGGGAACTACAGTCTGAATTCTCCTCAATAGAAGAAACCTCTTCTGTGTTCTGAAATATCTGGGACCTACTTAGAGCAACCTGAGGAAGCACTGGGAAGATGTTAGATCTCCCCAGAAAGCAAAGTAGAACTAAAAATCAAGGCTCACTGTGTGCGAAGCTACTTGCCAGGGTTGCAGACCAAGGGTCAGATTACCTCCAATCCCTGTGGTATTGAATCAGGAATCAATGTTTCTTAAAGTGTGGTTAGAGGATTCACAATATCAATATCAATAGCATCAATATTGAAATGCTTGTTAAAAATGTAGATTCCTAGGGCTGGGGATTTAGCTCAGTGGTTCCGCTGCCTGCCTCACAAGTGCAAGGTCCCAAGTTCAATCCCCAGTACCAAAAAAAATGTAGATTGCTGGAGCTGGGGTTGTAACTCAGTGATAGAGAGCCTGCCTAGCATGCACAAGATACTGAGTTCCAACCTCAGCACCACAAAAATATTTATTATAAAAATGAAGATTCCTGGATTCTGCCCCAAGCTTAGCAAATGTTAAGTATGAAGAAGACTCTGAATATGAAGATAATCCTGTGGGTTTTCAAGGGAATGAGGACAGGAATCCAAGCTGGTCAGACCACTGGCCTTCTCCATTAACTCTAAGGACAGGCCTGTCTACAACTACCAGAGGCTAAATGCTCTAAAACAATTGGATTGTCTTTCTAAAACTTCTCATTTTGATTGTTAAGAGACGAAATATTCCTCCCTCTGAATTTGATCAGGTAATGTACCACTTCTGCAAATTACTGGCACCCTATCTGCCCCCCAACCCAGTTCAGACCCTTTTTTTCTTCAAACACAGTCCTGGCACACCTGTCAACTGGCCTGAGTCCTTCTCCTACAAAGACCCCTTTCCTTATATGTCAGTAGAATTGTGTTGCTAGGACATGATAAAGACATAATAGGGATATAATCGAGGAGAGGTTTAATTTAGTTCATGGTTTCAAAGGATTCAGTCAGCTGGCACCAAGGCAAGAATATCGTGGTGAGAAGGGCAAGGTGGAGCAAAAATGCTTAGGTCATGGCAGCTGGGAACCAGAGCAGGGGAACAGAGCCAGAGGAGACAAGACAATGGTGTAGATATAGATCCCAAGGTTATGCCTCAATATCTATCCCACCCAGACAGACCCAGAAGTATACTTTAATCTCTCTGGTGGTTCCCAAGCCAGTCAAGTTGACATAATTAAGCTTAATCCTCAACAGAGTCCCAATTCTAGGACCTGTTTGGTAGGTCTTTTCCAGGAAGAATTTGATGTAAAGCCACTCTTCAGCTACTGCTACTGCTTGAGCCAATCTCCCACCAGACATTGGTATTTCAGAGGTAGAAAACACAGATCCTGTCTAGTTTTTCTCAGGTTTTTGAAGTTGCTAAAGTGGTGAGAACTCAGGCTATAAGATAGCTCATAAACATAAGGTGTTATTATCTCACTATTAAATAAATGATACAGTTAAGTTTTATTGAAAAAATGTATTAGGTTCCTTTACATTGCTGGAAGTTCTCAAACAAGATGTGAAACTTCACTTTTAGTGCCTGATGAATAAACAACTCACCTGCCTTTCTTCTAGCAGAGTCTTCCAGCTTTGCAGTTCTTATCACCTCCTCAATCCTGGTGGAGACCAAGCAGCCAAAAGCAGCCAATCTTCTTCTTTTACTCGATAGAACTGAGACATCTGGCACAGAGTTGAAGTGCCAGTTGATAGGTTGCAGGAAGTGTCAAGTTGGCGTAGACCTAAGTCCTTATGGGTGGAAATATCAGAATACAACAGATGCTTCCTAGATTAGCTTCACATCTCTTTAACCCAGGACTCTAGTCCTGAATGATCAGGGCTATCAGGTAGAGTTGGACAGGTTGTTCAATTCATGGCATTGTCAGAGAACTGGGCTGCCGTTTATGACCCAATCTGATGGTAAAATAATGTGGAAAGGAAATAGATACTCACTCTGACATGAAATAGCTGTGCAACCCTAGAAGTTCATTCATTCATATCTCAAGGCCCCCATTTCCTCATCTGAAAATGGGAGAGTTGGAAGAACTGATTTTTGAGGAAGGCCGCTGAGATGCACAACTCCAGAGGGCACCATTCACATCGATCCTGAAGGAACTTGAGGTCTAAACTGACTCCATAAGCCTGACTGGATGTTGGTGGGGCTAACTTGTCCCTTGTTAACATGTTTAAGCTAAATGCTGCTGCTCTCTCCAGGTTCCCTCTCACATCCAGAAGCCAGTTTGCCCTGCTTCCGACCTTCTTTATACACAGTACCTATCCCTCCTATGTCCCCAATGTATATTCTGTTGTGTTGTACATCAATTCATAATATTCTCACTCATTTATATTCATTACACTATAATTTCTTCAAAGGCAGGATAGGCTATTTTTCTTATCCATCTCGGTCTATTGGCCCTCTGCCCATCCCCCCACCCCCACAGTCTATGTGACTCCTCTAGTCAATTAGAGGCTTTTAAGACTGTTTGGTCCCTCCACCCCTCTCTGAAAATGTAATTGTGAAGGAAAAGATTGGGATGGCAGTGGGAGTTGGCTGGGAGACCACTAGAAATCACACATTTCCCATTTGTCTCCAGGAGGTCTGGTACTGATGTTCCCTTGCTACAGAGGTGGTGGGTGTGGAAGCATTGAAATTAGCTGATATCTAAAATCTCGTCTGTTTCCAGTTTCCTATGAAAACGTCCTGGTTGCCCTTGGTAACCAGCAATGCATAAATTTATGAATGCATCTAATTCTTTTAAAAAGGTATTTATACATACTTTCAGCTTATACTAACTCTTCAGGATAATGAATTCCATACATTTGTTTCTTGTTGCATGATTTGTAAATCATACTGATTTGCATTTTTCTAACTTTACTTTTTTCAAAGCCTCAAATGGGTTCTATTGAGTCTCCTAGATTTTGTGACCATGTTTGCATTTCCTATCTCTATGGGCCTTCCTCAGCTCCACTGGTTCTCCCTGTGTACAAAATTCTGAAGCAGGTGTTCTTTGTGGAAGTGGAAAAATAGGCCTTTCCTACAAAGACCCAGTATTTAGTTCACTGCCTTGACCAAAGAGGTAGGTGGATATCTAGCTTTTGAAAAATCCTCTATGGCAGAGAGTATTTTTCTCAACCACTTGCAGTCATCTGTCCTTAACTTTGTTCCTCATAGTCAATGTTGAAGTGGGTTTTGAAAAGTGGGAAACACACTGTAAACAATCTGAACACCTTTCCTGGATCTTGGAAGGGTCTTTGGCTGCATTGTAAGAGCTCACAATTCTTTGGGAGGTGGTGTTTTCTCCTAGTCCTAGGAGCCTAAGGGATAGCAACAAGATTACCCTCCATCTGGAAAAGATTCTCTATTAGAATTTGCACAGTTGACAGCCTACTACAAAGGAAAAAAAAGAATGCTCTTAGAAAAGAGAACCAGGTTGGTATACAAAGGACTAGTGCCTGGTGCTGGGCAATACTGTTGCATGCTTAGATGACTCATGATTACCTCACATTTCCATCTTTCTTATAAGCAAGTATGAAAATAAGTGACATAGCAAAAGTAAATAGCTATTTATAGTCCCTACCTCCTTCTAAAGAAAATGGTTACTGGCATGGAAGAAAGGTTTCTCATACTGCTGATCATTTGATGAATTGACTTACTAGATGCTCTCAGAGAGGGAGAAGAAATTGAAGGAAAGCCAGAAACACAATTTCGGGTAAAGGATGGTAAAGTGAGCAGAGAATGGAGAACAGAAAGAAGAACATGAGAAGCAGAAAGCTAACAGTCTCTATGCTGTGATCCCTTCTTAGTACTCTCCCTAAACATCAGTAAAATCTATCTGGACTTGCTGAATAATGTATATGAGCAGATTTCTTTTGGAAGTCAAAGAAGGTACTGCAGATATAGCTCTATATGGTAGAGCACTTACAGCACATCTGCAAGAACCTGGGTTAGATCACCAGCACTAGGGAAAAAAAAAGAAGAAGAAGAGATAGGATTAAGGTTGTGCCTGGTGGGCCAGGGATTTAGCTCAGTGCTTCCACCGCCTGCCCTGCAAGCGCGAGGACCCAAGTTCGATCCCCGGTACCAAAAAAAATAATAATAATAATAAGATTGTGTCTAGTGAGCACAGGGAAACAAAAAACAATACCTGCAAGGTCCACACCATACCAAGGTCCCCAGTTGCGCAGAACACACACCGAATCAGCCTGCTGCAGACAGGCAGGTCGGTGCACGCCCTACCGAGGTCCTGAGTCTCGCGGAAGACACCGAATCACCCCTCTGCAGACAGGCAGTCACCTGACTCCACACTACAAAGATGCAGAGGACACCAGACCACCAGACCAAGGTACTGAGTCCCACAGTTCCCGGGGAGAGATAGGGGCTTCTGAGCCACCGTCCCACTGCTCCTGGTCCAGAGGAAGGGGCTTCCCGGTCACCATCCCTCCCGCTGCTCCCAGCCCAGAGGAAAGGGCTTTTGGGTCACCTTCTGTCCCGCTGCTCCCGGCCCAGAGGGAGGGGCTTCTGAGCCAAATCCCACTGCTCCTGGTCCAGAGGAAGGGGTTTCCCAGCCACCATTCCTCCGGCTGCTCCCAGCCCACAGGAAAGGGCTTTTGGGTCACCATCCCTACTGCTGCTCCCTGCCCCTGTCCCACCTCACCCAGCTCAGAGGAGGTAATCTTTGCAGGCGCTAACAGCCCCCGGCACCAGTCGAAATGAGAAAACACATAAATAAGTCTCAAAACCAGACTTCCAGATCACCTAGAGCAACCCAAAAGGGAAATGAGATGGAACACTCTGATACTCAACCACCTGGACCCACTGAACTGGCCACAAAAGGGGATCCGGAAAAAATGAAATCAGAAATAATTTCTCAGATAACAGGAGAAATTGTGCCCCTAGTGCAAGACATGATTAATAAATCTAG
>NW_004624803.1:9126818-9138139 GCF_000247695.1 Heterocephalus glaber | reverse complement strand
GGCTAGGAATGGGGAAAAAATAAGAACCAAGATGCATTATATAAAGGTACAATTCCCAATGAGAAATGTAATTGTGTTGTATACCTACAATGCACTAATAAAAGAATTTAATACAAAAAAAAAAATACCTGCAAGGGCAGAAGCCAGAAGCAAAGGAAAAGAAGTCTTTCAAAATAGCAGACTCATTGTCTATCTTAATGAACTGCCCCTTTTGGTTTTAAGGGTCCTTCCATAGACTTGGTCAAACATCCCTAATTTGAAACCCCTGGTAAGAGAGCCTTGGATGGCATTCTAGAAACACACATGCGCATGCACACGCGCACACACACACACACACACACACACCCCTGCGGGCCTGTTTAAACAGCAATGGAGACGCATCAAGCAAAAGATCCTATAACACTCTTCCCTTGCACAAAAGTTCACAGTAAACTTCATTTTCCTAAGAGAAGTAACTCAAGAGATTTTTGTCATAATGAAAGTAAAATAAAATAAGTGAAAATCTGTGAGCTGAAGCAACATGCAGATTTGAGTAAAAAAAATTTTAAATGCCACTTCACAAGCCCCTTGGCCCTCTCAATGAAGCCCACATGTTTTTTTGTTTTGTTGTGTTGTGTTTTGTTTGTTTTCATTTTTTGTTTTGTGGTACAGGGGATAAAACCTGAGGCTTCACTCATACTAGGCAAACACTACCGCTGAGCTATATCTCCAAACTGCTTTTAAAATTTTGAAGCACATCTCCCTTAGATCCATCCTTTCACCTACAGATTGGCTAGTGCAGGGGACAAGGACAAGCTAAATGGATCAATGTTCATGAGGAGACCCTCATCCTTCTGTCTAGAACAAACAAGCCACCATGTACAGGCAAAATCTGATGCTCTACAGAGCTTACAATCTGAGTTCAATGGTTCTTTTTTCTTGGATACTGTGAATCAGGTGCACTAGTGGTATTCTTCATGCCAAGGCCAAGATGTTAAAATTAAATGAAAGTGTGGTCATGCCTATTATAGAAATCAAAGGAGAAGGACAGTCTTAAACAAGAAGAGCAACAATTTCAGCTGCCTGTCTTTCCTTTCTGTCTTCCACTCTTTATTTGCATCTCTTCCACCTCCACAGGCTTCCTCTAGAACCCTGAACAGGGATGGGTTCTGCCATCCCCACACCTGACCATTGACAACCATTATTTCTCTATCTATATCCACCCAGCCCCATTCCTTTCCCTCACTACAACCCTATTTTGCATAAAGGGTGATTGCCCACCCATACTTCTGGCCCAAAAGAACTTTGAGTTGGTGGACTAGTCATTGCATGGGGAAGAGAAGATACCCACACAGAAAAGAGATAAGAAGATAGATAGATGGTAGATAGATAGATAGATAGATGATTTGTAATCAAATGTATCAACTACTTCCATAAATGAACCATAGTACCTTGTGATATTGCCATCAGTTGAACCAGGAAACATTTTTCATTCTGAGAGTTAAGGGAGAGTTAAAGGTCCACTTGATTCAGATGTTTGACTCTGTCCCTCATTCTATGGGCAGTCTTATTTGCCCTTGGATTGACTGATAGTTGGACATCATCAGGGTTCCTTGGCCAGTTTTGGGGGTTTGATCTTTACTTCTGTGGCAGGAGGTTTAATCTGTTTAGAGAGAGTTGTCCTTGGCCTTTGAAATTACTCCTTTCCTCTGGGAATTAGGAGTTGTTTCATAGATGGAAGCTTCAAAGAAATCTTTCATTGGATCTGGACTTGGGCCATTCCTGGAACTACTTGTTTCACCTGGCCTGTCAGTTCTTATTGCCACCTACACAGATAGGAAACATCATGTTGAACTGAACTCTGAAGGCCTCTTGCCCATCATCTAAAATGCTAGATCCTATTTCCTGGAAACTGATACATACTGATGATTGCAATATTGAGGTATGCATATAAGATGCAGCACTGTTGCTGGCCTATGGAAAATATCTAGCCTAGAGCTCTAGACTGATGTATATCTAAAGAAGTTGCCAATTGCACTCTGCCTACACCACCGAAATCCACCATGCAGCCATGATTCAAAAATGAAACATGCAGCACTAAGAGTTGTCAAAAAATTAATATGTAAACAATCCATGATCATTGAGAAAAAGCAAAGCCAAAGTAAGGTTTTTTTGATGTATCTTCTGGAAAGTCACAGATAGTTCTGTCTCAAAAATCTACCTTCAGTTCTTCATTATGAATTAGGTAATGACATAACTGGTCAGCATGAAGGACAATATAACATAATAGATGCTTGGGCTTGGTATTAAATGGTCCAGTCTGTATTCAAAACTCCCTTGAAGCATTTACCAAGATTTCTTCTTGGACATCAAAGAAGGAAGTAGGGTTGAGTCTGTCTTATTTAACTTAAACTCTCTGGGTCTATATTTTCCTATTTTGTAAAATTTGGATATTAATAGTACCTATTAGGGGTGTCAAATAAGTTCATCTAAATATTTAATATAGTTTCTGTCATATAAACATAAGTTGTTATTATTTTCAAGGTTTGAGGAACTCATGAACCAATGGCAGATTTTAGACCTCCATAATCCCAATATAAACTGATATCTCCTACCATGGAAATGCAGTAACTAGCTATGAGGGGATCATATTTTCAAATTATATCTGGGAGTGTATTAATCAATGTTCATCAGAGAACCAGAACCAATAGGATACAAATATAAATGATAGACAATAGATAGATACAGGTATAGGTATAGATAATGTACTTCTTGAAGATCCAGTAGCACTATCATCACTAATGAACTTGTTTAAAATGCAGGTACATAGGCCCTACCTCTACAGAACTGAATAAGAATCTATGGAAATGAGCCCTAATAAATTCTCTATTTTTTTGGTTTGCTTTGGTTTTGCTTTTTCAGCCCTGAGGATTGAATTCAGGATCTTGTGCATGTGAGACAAATGTTCTACCATGGAACTACACCTCCTGGCCCAAATCTGTCTTTTAACAAGTACATTAAAAGGTGAGAACCACTAAGTTACAACAAGACTCCTTTCTCTTTAAGGGTCTTAGTCACTTTTCTCAATGCTGAGACACAAAATCTGACACCTGCAACTTAAAGAAGGAGAGATTTATTTTGGCTTACAGTTTGTAGAGGTTTCAGTACATAGTCAGCTGACTCAAGGTAGAATGCCATGACACAAGGGTATAGCAGAGAAGAGTTGCTCATGACATGGTTTCCAGGAAGCAGAGAGCATCAAGGGAGGGGCCAGGGAAGGAGATAAACCTGCCAGGCTACACCTCCAGTAACCCACCTCTCCCATCCAGACCATCTGCTAACACCAAGGCAGCTGTACCATCCCCATCATCCAATCACCTTCTAAAGGTCCCACCTATGATTGCATGAGGTTTAGGGGGACATCTAACTATAAACTGTAATAGGGTCTAATAAACTAAGGTGTGAAAAAATAATAGCATATCCCTTCACATCAATAATTTGGTTCAGGGCCAGGGATTTAGCTCAGTGGTGCCACCGACTCCCTGGAAAGCACAAGGTCCTGAGTTCAATCCCTCATACCAAAAAAAAAATTAATTCTCCAGAGCTGATGGATTTGACTCTACCATTTTTATCTGAGCTTATTCATGCTTACGGTTGTTCTGTTGGAGGCATTCTGCCTTACTTGGAGGCATTCTGCCAGGAGTTCATACTGGGTATCCCAGATAGTCCAACTTCCCATCAGACTCTGGGCTGTGCAGCCCCCATTTCCACCTCCCAGAGGTGACCAGTCTCCACAAAAGATTTCTGAACTGGCTATGGTAGGGTATTGGACTTGGTCCTAGAGGAAGACAGGGGGTGGGTATAAGTACTGAATAAAAGATGAGAAGATTCTAACATATGCAACCTCATGACTCAATATAAATTTTGCCCTCCAGCTTGAGCACATGCCTGCACACACACACACACACACACACACACACACACATGTATGCACACTGGTTATCTGTCCCCTGAATAAAACTGAATGGGTTGGTTGTGATTCTGGCCCCTCTGACACATATTTCAGGTGTACTCCTATTAAAAGCATTCGTCCTGTCTCTTGCCTTTTTGGAGAAGAATGATCCAATTTGAGTGACCTGAAAATGCCTGGGTCTGGGATTACCTTTTTATTGCCTCTTGTACAAAAGATCACAAACATGATGAGCTTGACAAATCAGAAGGAGCAGTTAACTGTGTCTAGATTGTAGGGTGTGTGGGAAGTGTTGGAGTGGGGTGGGAGATGTGGCATATGGCTAGAGATGCAGGATCTGGGTCTTGTGTGGAAGATCTTGAATGCTGTGCTCAGTAGGCTGGACTCAACCCAGTAGGCAATAGAACTCTATTGATGTGTTTTAAGCAGGGGAATGAGTGGCATGATCACATTCCCATTTGTAATGATCACACTGGCTGCAGGTCGGTGTTTGGGTGGGAAAAGGGCAAAAATGAGACCAGAGAGATGAGTTAGGAAGCTCATGCAATAAAGTAACTCAAATGAAAAATGATGGTCATCTGCACTAGAGTAGTGACTATGGAGGCAAAGAGAAGTAGATGGCTTTCAAAGATGTAAAGAAGTTAGAATTGGCAATAATTATTAGTTGGACTTGAGTGGCAAACAGGAAGTACCAAGAAGTCTTCCGGAGTAGAATAGTGATTACTAGAGGCTGGGCAGGATGAGGAAAGGGGGGATAGAGAGAAGTTGGATAATGTGTACTCAAATGCAGTTAGATAAAAAGGATAAATTCTAGTGTTCCCTACCACAGTGGCAGGCCAGAGTTCAAATAAGCTATTATATATTTTATGAATACCTAGAAAACAGAAGCTTGGAAGTTTCCATACACAAAATAATGATAAGGAGATGCAAACATTAATTACTCTGATTAGATCAGCACATACACTATGCAGATACTGGAATCCATTAATATGTACAATTATAATGTGTTAATCAAAAAATGTTTAAGAAGATAGAAATGTGAACTATTCTAATTTGATCATTACATGTTGTCTCCATGTATTGAACCATCATATTGTACCCATAAATATGTATAATTAAAATAAGAAGAAGAACAATAATGTCTTCCAGGTTTACTGAGTTAGGATAAGAAAGGGAATAAGCTTGAGAGGATTGTATAAAGATAACTGGTACTAAGGAGTTGTCAGTATTATAAACCTATTTCTTCCTCTTTCTGCATGAAAACTGATTCTATCCCATGTCTTGAGCCCTCAAGAGTGCTACTCCCCCTTTCTAATTTACTCTAGGGTGTTACAAATTAGTTATATTACCTTACACAGGAAGTATTTTCTTTTGGCAGCTATGTTTAGAGCTTTCATCTATAAAAGTATTCTAATAAGGGAGTTTCAGGCAGGCCAACTGGGAAAGATTTTAGCAGAAAATTTTCAAATTCTACAATAGTTTCCAGCTTGCTCCTCAGAGCAGGTTCTAATCCTGTGCTCTCCTAAAAGTAAGTCTGGCACCAGTGTAAGGTGGGGGGAAGAGAGGTGTGGACCTTAGAATGGTCAGAGCTTGGCCCAGCCATCAGCTGAAATAGGTCCCATGCCTAGCTGAAGCTATCTATCTGCCCTCATCTTGTCTCTTGAATATCAGACTCCCTCGTATCCAAAAGGAATATGACCTTAGGGTTCTGGAACAAACAGTCCTGAGAGACAGGAAGTTATTAGATGAGCCTGTCAATGATGACCCCTTAAAACCAGGCACACTGTAATCCTAGCACTCGGGTAGCTGAGGCAGGAGGATTGCTGTGAGTTCGAGGCTAAGCTGAGATATATAGTTTAAGGCCAGCCTGAACTGCATATGGAAATCCTGTGTTATGGCTGGTGTCTAGATGTCCCCTCAAAGCCTCATGCAGTCATAGGTTGGGCTTTTTTAAAGGTGGTTAGATCTTGAGTGTGTGATGCTAGGGCGTGCAATTACTAAATCAACCCACTGATTGGTTTGGCACCTCCCTAATCGCAGTAGCCTAGACAGAATATAAAAGGGGCCAAAAGAATCTATCTAGGCCCATTGCTTGCTTTTGCTGTCTTCTGTGTTCGTTCCATGAACTCTTTCTCCTCTGTGACGCCCCTCTGCCATGCCACCCTGCCTTGGAGCCAGCCAACTATGGACTGAAACCTGTGCAAAGTGTGAGCCAAATAAACCTTTTCTCTCTTAACTTTGGGTGTCAGGTATTTCATCTCAGCAACAAAAAAAGTAACTAAGACACCCTGTCTCAAAAATAACAAAACAAAAAACAAACAAACAAAAAAACCAGACAGCATTATTACAGAAAGAAAACTGGCATTCTGGCTTCCAACAGAGGGGGAAGAGCAGCCTGACATCAGAGGAGAGGGATTTCAGTTGTCATGGCAACCATAAGAGTTATGCTGTATTGTTTGTATCCAGAATTTAAGAGATTATCCTTGGGCTAAAAAAAGAGTCACCCGTTCTGCTTCAACAACAGCATCTCAGGACTCCTGTCACCTTTCTATGAGGAATTTTTATTTGTTCATTCATTATATGTCACTTGGATATTTATTGATTTACTAATCTGCCTTCCTCCATTTTTTTTCTCCATCTTTCTACCCTTCCCTGCATCTGACCAGCACACCCAGAAGGGGCCATTTGTCTTCCCACAGATGGTGCCAGTAAATCAAACTTCTGACTGGTGGAAGCTGGGCTCTGGAAAATCTTTCATGTTGGGAGATGTCCTTCCCACATATTAGGGCTGCTTCTGGGAGCACTGGGAGAGAGCTGGGGGAAGGGAGGGCCTCTGAGAAAAGGATCTCAGTCCCAAAATATAACAGGAAATCAGGTACTTAAGGAAGTACGAAGGTCGTTTTCCCAGCCCAAGTCTATACTGGGTTGCTGAGTAACCTTAGCTTCATCCTTCCTGAGCTGGCATAGTCTCAGTCTTTGGTCCTTAGGGAAAGAGATCACTCAAATTATAGTCCTAAAGGTGTCAGAGAATACTGGTGATTTGGAAAATGAGAAAAAACCTTTTCAGAACCTTACACAAGCAGGCAGGCATTTCCTCATAACTACGTGTTTCTTCCCATGTCACAGAATGGTAAACAGAATGGAAAGATACACCCAGCCAGGTTAAAATGCATCAAGGAAGGATCTGGAAACAACACAGTGTTTATTAATTCCTGGTTCCAGTTAACCCATCCTCCCACTGATAACATGACACCATCTAGCTTTTTAGTTACAAGGCTAATTGGCATCCTGTTTATTAAGCTTTAAAACTCTTTTCTTTCTTTTTCCTTCCTGGCTCAGCATCTCTCAGTTTGGAAATCTTTGGAGATTTTAATTTTCCAAAAAGCCTCCTGTCATCTCTTACAGTAAGTTTTTTCATTTCACCTCATTTAAGTATATTGGCTCGTTTAAAGGCTTAATTGTGATGAAGAAGATTAAGTCCAAATTTAATAAGCATTAAGAGTAGAACAATACCCTTTATTTCCTCTGGCTTCAATAAACTTTGCATTTGGTTCTTATTTGGAGTGGAAATGTTCAGGTGACCCAAACTGAGGGAAAAAGGCAGGCTAGGGAGAAAGGCAAGAAGATGGTTAGCTGGCCTTTTCTAAATCTATGGTTGTTGCTGTTGCAGTGGCAGCAGACAAATGGTTGGAAGGTGATGGATTTGGAAATGATCCGGGACGGACACAAGATGAAGCAGACAGCAGGGAGGAAGGAGTGACTCCAAGCTCTCCCTGGTTTCCAAATGGACTCCTTACTTTTATCAGCACTATTGGCTTCAAAAACACTCTGGATTCTCCAAGTCTCCTGGCATGGGTGTAGACAAATTCCTTTTCCTGTTAGTACAGCTAACACCAGATTAGCATTTTTCAAAAAGAACCTGACTAGAAAATGAAGAGAAACACAAAACTAAAAAAAGAAAATGTAAATGCATAAAAATGAGCACAGATTCTAATATAAAGTCTAGCCCCAGATTAACTCCACTGGCATAGGCTACCATGCACCCACGTGTGCACATATACACATACATACACCTGGTCCTTTCTCCTCCTCAACGCTGCCTCCAAAGCACCCCCTAATCCCACACACACCTTTCAGGCATTGAGTGTTTCAGTCTTGGCGCTCTCTTTTATTACATTTCTTATTCCTGTGTTTTCCAATGATCTCAATATATGTTTGTGTTTTTGTAGTAGACAGCAAAGCACTGCAAAGGCAGGGGCTAATTATAATCATCTTTGTGTCCCCAGTGTCTGGAAGGTGAAATCGTACACAAATAATTTTGGAACTCAAGTACTCCAGATCAGATCCTAGCAACCTAGAATCATGTCTATTCTATGGAAAGTAGCACTCCTAAAAGCAAGGTTCTGGGATGCTTCAGACTCTAAGCATAGGTCTGTTTGACCCTATATAAACAGATTTGGCAATTTAGAAAAATAGCACCACCATATAATTATATAGGACTTTTTCTTGCCCAAAGTGTTTCACACAATATCTTATTTTATTTTTCTAATAATCCTACAGGAAACAAGATATAGAGGGTTTAATAAGTAGTTCAAAAAAATAAGTAGTTCAAAGTCACAGAGCTGTAAAACAGTAGAGTTAGAACTAGATACAGATCTTTTGGTGCTTATTAATCCATTAGTCCTTCTATTTTAATATGCTGGGTCCCCAAAGAGATTGGTCAGGTCATAAGTAACCTCAGGAACAATGCTAGCATTTGCCTCCCAGGATTCTGTGTCTTCCACCCACTCTACATGGCAGTAGCCCAGGGAAATAGTCCAATGATCATTCTAGGACAAGCACATAGCAGAACCCTGCCAAATCAAAACTAAATGCCATGAGACCCTGCAATTCTATTCCTATGAATGTATTTTAACAGCTCCTCCATATTCAAAATATCTTTGCAAAAATACATGCTATGCAAACAAACACATCTATGGGAAATCAGCCAATGGGTTGACAATTTGCTACCTCTGGAATAACCAGACAGGCATGTAAAGATAGATGCATATGGGTGTTTGTAACAGCCATGTCACGAAAATGTTGGTTAAGTATCCAATGTCTGATAGGAGAAAAGGTAAAGAAATTAAGTCACATCTGTATTAGTCACTTTCCCATCACTGGAATAAAATATCTGAGGCTTTTCATTTAAAGGAGCAAAGGTTTATTTGGCTCACAGTTTCAGAGAATTTAGTCCATGGCTGGCTCCAAGGTAGAACTGGCATGGTGGACAGAAATAGCAGAGGAAAGCTGCTAACTTGTAGCAGGAAGGTAGCAGAAAAAGAAGGAAAGAGCAGAGGATGAAAATATTCCTTTCCAGGTCACATTCCCAGTGACCTACCTGTGCTGACCAGACTCTGCCTCCTAACAGTACATTCAGCTGTGAATTCATTGGTGGATTAATCCACTGACCTGTACAGTGCCTCCATGATCCAATCATCTTCCAAAAATCCCACCTCTAGACACATGAGACTTTCTGAGGACATTTTAGATCTAAACCATAACAACATCCATACCATGAAAGATCATGACATCAATAAAACCAATGATTTGATGTACACTTACATTTATTGACATGAAAATATATTTATGACACTGTGAACCTTTTTTAAAAGCAAAATACATATCGGCATTACAGTATGACATTATACTTCAGAAAAGAGTTTGGAAGTATTTTTTAAATGTTGACATTGACATGGGAGGAACAATATATGATCTCTGTTTTTGCTTATGTGTATTTTCTGAAATAAACATATACTCATTTTTCTTAAGATTATACAAAACAAATGATTTTCAATGGAAGAAATAAATATCAAATCTGACATTTATGGCCAATTGATTTCTGACAAGAATGCTAAGATATTTCAAAGGTTCAAGAATTCCCTTTAAAAAGTTAATGTAATCCAGCACAGTCAATATCTAAAAGTGTACCTTGATTTAGTATAATTGTTTTACATGATTTTTAGTTTGTTATTCTGGCTGTTAATCTGTTTATGATAATTATCTTGATAAAGACTTAAAAATAAATCTGATGCTGGTAAAAAAAAAGAATTTTCAATAAATGGTAGTGGAACCACTGGAGAGTCATATGCAAAAGAATAAATTTGAACTACCTCACACCATATACAAAAATTAACTCAAAATGGATCCAAGTCCTAAATATAAGAGCTAAAACTATACAACTTTGTGCATAAAACATGTGTGTAAATTCTTAATTCTTTGAGATTAAAGTATTGCCTTCACTTCTGGTGATTGTTTCAAAATTATAAACATCCTCAGAGTGGTATATAAATAGGTTTCATAGAGATTAGTCTGTAGTAAACAAATTGTGTGTGTGTGTGTGCGACTATGTGTGTGTGTAAGCATGCTAGGGATGGGTGTACACAAAGGAGGAAGGAGTCTCTGTATCAATCTTTTTCTGATTTACACTATGACTATGAGCAAAGTTCCATTTTTCTGGGCTTACTGGGCCAAGAATTTATTTTCATAGAGAAAAAGAAGTGAATGGCAATCTAGACTAGATTCATAAAAGAGTCCCGGCTATTCAGGGCTCTGATCATGAGCCCAGGTAAAATCTTCCTTAATACCTTTAAAAGCATAATCTTCCAAATTAATTCCCTGAAATACTGCATAACCATCTTGGCCTTCTTGTGACAAAACTTATTCTGCCTTTCTCAACTTCATCCTTATATTAATATATGTCTTTGTGTTAAATTGAAATGTTTCCCCTTCATCTTTGCTCTTCTAGGTAGACACATTTTTAATTTATCTTAGTTTTCCTGGAAGCCGACTCAGATATGGAGATTTGCATACAAGAGAGTTATTAATGAGTATACTTGGAATCAATAACTCTGAAGGAAACAAGACTTGGGGAGGGACAAATTGGACTGAAAATCTTCAGCTGTCTTTGCAGGGAGCTCTACTGCTGGGGTAGATTTTCAGAGTTGTTTGAAGTTGAGTCAAGGAGTATGAGCCTAGGAACTCTCCTTAGATGTATGCAGCTCACCCTACATTTCCTGAGAGGGCATAACTTTGGGTGAGGCCACCTTTAGCTAAGAGAGACACAGCTGTGAGTCCTCAGTAGATGCCACTTCCAACAGCTAGATGGGACCTGAGCAGTGCACTACCATATCCATTACAGTTACTTACTTATCTACCAAAACCTCAGGAGAACACTTCAGAGTTGGCTGGAACAGAGGTTAGGTAGAACTCTTGAAGACATTGGTGTAGGAAAAGATTTTATGAAGAAAACCTCAGGTGCCCATGAACTAGCACAAACAATCAACAAGTGGGATCTCTTCTTATTAAAAAGCTTCTGCACAGCAAGAGAAAC
>NW_004624803.1:8971128-9070063 GCF_000247695.1 Heterocephalus glaber | reverse complement strand
TATATAATTTAGTCCTCAAAGAACTCTATGTATTATCCCCATTGTACATTTTTCCAGTTCAAGATGGTAAACCAAGCACAATCATTTAAGTCCTCTCTCCCCAGAGATCTCATTAAAATAATGGCACAGATATAAACCTATCACAACAAAGCAAACAGGAGAGCAGATGTCAGTGGCTGAGAAATTTAAATAAATTTCTGAAGTCAGAGAGCATCTGGAGGAGTGCTAACTCATAAAACAGAGTGGAACAAGAGATGGATGCAAACTCTGTATGGAAGGGCTGCAGCTAAAAAGGCAGCCAGCCTACCTTGCAAACTTTAGCAAGATTGCAAGTATAACAGAAATAAAAATGGGAAGTGGGGTGACAACAGGGTAATTAACTAAAGATATGTATAAGAAGAGCTGACCCCAACTCCTATGTACAGATAACCTAGAAGCCAAATATGTGCTGTACTTGCTAACCAAAAGACAAAGGATTTTGTCATTAGAGAAATTAAAGTTTCTAGAGAGAATGAGGGTAGCTAGTTGGTTGTTAGTGTCTCAGAGTTAGAACTTTTATACATTGGTATTTGGACCACCCCAAACATCAATAAATAGCTCCCCACCATTGTCCTTAAACAAAAATCTGCCCATTGTGAAGGTCTGCTTAAATGCACCCCAGGTTCTAGTAGCATTCTCTATAGCCTCATTTTAAAAGATGAACAGGAAACAATAGAACATTAAACATATGAGGAAAGGCTGGAGCATTAAATAGAAATCACAAGATAAATGTAAAAAGCAGATTTAACCCAGAAAAGTACAGCTAGCTTTAAATAAAATACCAAGTAGTATCCACAGAGAAATTAGAGAATATATTACATCTGTAAAACAAGAACAGAATGCTATAAAAATAAGAATAAAGAATTCAATTGAGATTTTTGCAAGATTTTACAATGTAAATTTTCATATATTCCTTTCATCTTTGAATCACATGAAAGTATTATTTATTTGAAATACATGAGTTTACTTTTGTAAAATGATGAGCTAATGGAAATGAAAAATATGATTGACAAAGTAAAAAGGCATAAAAGATGTATTAGTTTCTAATGTTATGTAACAAATTACCAAGGTTAGCAGAGGTTAGCAGCTTAAAACAATGCACATTTATTATTGTGCAGTTTCTGTAAGTCAGAAGTCCAAGCATAGCATAGCAAGGTTCCCTACCCAGAGTCTCACCAGGCTAAAATTCAAAGTGTCAGCAAGATGTATTGTCATCTGAACCTCAGGGTCCTTCTTCCTCTTCCTCTTCCTCCTCCTCCTCTCCCTCTTCCTCTTCTTCTTCCTCTTCTTTTTGAGACAGGGTCTCACTATGTAGTTCAAACTGGCCTTGAACTCATTATGTAGCCCAGGCTGACCTCAAACACATGACAATCCTCCTGCCTCAGCCTCCTAAGTGCTGGGATTACAGGAATGCACCACCATGCCCAGCTGGGTTCTTTTTGTTATTGGCAGAATTCAATTTCTTCAAGTTGTTAGAACAAGACCCTTAACAATTAGTAGGTGTCTGTCAGGGGTCTGGGGATGTAGTTCAGTGGTAGAGCACAAGACCTTGGGTTCCATCCCCAACACCACAATAGAAAGAGAGAGAGAGAAAGAAGGGGGGAAAAAAGAAAAGAAGAAAGATGATAAAAGCGTAGCTTCCTGGATGTGGTGGGGCATGCTTGTAATCCCAGCTACTTGGGAGGCTGAAACAAAAGGATGACAAGTTCAAAGCCAGCCTGGTCAATTTAGTGAGACCCCATCTCAGAATAAAATGGAAGAAAAGGGGGCTGGGGTTGCAGGTCAGTGTTAGAGTGCTTGCCTAGCATGCACAGCATCCTAGGTTCAACCTCTGTACCAAGAAAGAGGAAGAAAACCTAGACCTAAATCTCATACCTTGTAAAAAAAATTAATTCATATGTATATTAGATTGAAATGTAAAACTAAAATTCTAAAACTCTTAGAGGAAAATATAAGAGAAAATCTTTTTAACCTTGGGTTAAGCAAAGTGATTTTAAAGGATACCAAAAGCTTGACCCACAAAAGAGAAAAACTGGTAAATTGGACTTCATAAAATGTAAAACTTTTACCTGTGAGAGAGGCTGTTAAGAGAATGAAAAGAAAAAAAAATAAGAAAAAAAGAATGAAAAGATAAGCTTCCAACTGGGAGAAAATATTTTCAAATTCCATATGCAACAGAGGACTTGTATCCAGAATATATAAACATCTTACACTCTTTAAGTTTATAGAAACAAACCAATTTTTTTAATCAAACAATTTTGAAGAATCATTTTATAAAACAAGATATAAATAGCTCATAAACATATGAAATTAGTCATTCGGGAAATCAGAATTAAAACTGCAGTAAGATACCTCTACACAGTCATCACAGTCATTAGTAATTGAAATAAAAAGAATATCAATGCCAAATTCTGGCAAGGATATGGAACAATTGGAATTCTAATGCATTACTAGTGAATTTTTAAAATGCCTCAACCACTTTGGAAAGTACTTTGGCAGTCTTATAAAAGTGAACATATACCTAACATATGATCCAGAGTTTCCACTCCTAGAAAGAAAACAAGTTGACACAAAAACTTGCACATAAATGTTCTCAACAGCTTTATTTACATTTGTCAAAAATTGGAAATGATCCAAATGCCCAGTAAAAATAAATGAATAAATTTTGGTGTATCTAGATCATGAGAAAGCACTTGGAAGTAAAAAATAGTTGCCCACTGACACAGGCAACAACATGAATGAATCTATATTATGATATATAAAAGAAATCAGATACATAAGTGCACAGACTATACAATTCCAGTTATATAAAATTTTAATCCAGCCAGGCATGGTGGCACATGTCTGTAATCCCAGCTACTCAGGAGGCTGAGTCCAGAAGATCACAAGTTCAAGGCCAGCTTGGGCAACTTAGCAAGACTCTGTCTCAAAATTAAAAAATAAAAAGTACTGAAAATGTAGCTCAGTGCAAAGGTTTTGGGTTCAATCCCCAGTACCAATAAATAAACAAACAAATAAATAAGCCCAAAATTCTAATATATTATGACAGACAAAATGTCTGTGGTTACTTAGGGATGGGAGGAATGATTTACAAAGGAACCTGAGGAAAACTTTTGAAGGTGTTGGATAGTTTCAATAACTTAATTGTTGCGATAGCTTTACAGGTATAAATATTATCAAAGTTTATCAAATTGTACACTTTAAACTTGTGCAGTTTATTGTAGGTCATTTACTTCCCAATAAAAATTTTTCAAAAGATTATAAAAAAATATGCTAACTTAAGTTTTAAAAATCACACATGAAAGGGTAATATGTGATTTTTTTTTTTCTGGTACTGGCAATTGAATTCAAGGCCTTCATACTAAGCTCCACCCCTAGTACTTTTTTATATTTTTTATTATGATACAGGGTCTCTCTAAATTGGCAAATTGTCCAGGCTGGTCTCAAACTTAGGAGCCTTCTGCCTCAGCATCTCAGAGTTCTGGGATTATTGGCATGCATTACCACACACAGGGTTCATTTTATTTATTTCTAAGTTTAAATTTTTTTTTTTTTGCAGTACCGGGGATTGAACTCAGGACCTTGTACTTGGGAGGCAGGCTGCGGTGCCACTGAGCTAAATCTCCAGCCCTAAATTTATTTTTCACTGATATATAAAACATAAAAATTGTATATATTTATGGAGTATCATGTGATGTTTCTATACATGTATACATAGTGTAATGTTGAAATGAAATTAAATATATCTATCTCCTCCCCAACCTCTGTCATTTCTTTATGATAAAAACATCCAAACTCATTTCTTCTAACTTTTTGAAATGTACAATACATTATTGTTATCTATAGTCATCCTACTGTGCAATAGTACACCAAAGCTTCTAACTGTAACTTAGAACCCACTGACCAACCTTTCCTCATCTCTCCCTACCCTTTTCTCTCCCAGCCTCTGGTAACCATTCTACTTTCAGTTTCTCTGTGAGGTCATACAGTACATGACTTTCTCTGCCTCACTTGCTTCACTTCACCTGATGATCCCCAGTCCCATCCATATTGTCTCCAAGGAAAGGATTTCATTCTTTTTTGTGTGTTCTATTTTATTAGTAGCTATTGTTGTTAATCTCTTACTGTGACTAATTTATAAATAAAACTTTATCATACACATGTATGTATAGGAAAATGTATATAAGGCTTGGTACTCTCTGTGATTGTAGGTATTCAGTGGGGGTCTTAGAATGTATCCCCTGCTGATATGGAGAAACTACTGTATAAATTCAACAGAAACTGGAAGTGGAGGGGGTGAAGAAATGGAGGGAAGGATATGGACTTGAATAGTCTCATCCAATAAAAATGGGAAATCAATGGCACACACCTGTAATCCCAACATTCTGGGAGGTTGAGACAGGAGAAACCCAAATTTAAGCCCACCCTGAGCAACTTAGTGATTTAGTAAGACCCTATCTCAAAGAATAAAAAGGGCTGGAGATATAGCTCAGTGAGAAGGCCTTGGGTTCAATCCCCAGTACTGAAAAAAAGGGGAGAGTGTATCGAAAAATGCTGTCTATAATTTATAGCTAAATGGATGCACATTGAAGTGATACTCTTAAGTGAAATAAACAGGACACACATGTGTAAATACTGAATAGTTTCTCTAGTGTGAGAAACTGAAAGTGTAAATAAAGACTAAAAGGTATAATAGGTAATGTGAAATAGGAAGAAAAGGGGCAAAGGGGAAGGGGAAGTGGGAGGGGTAGGGGAAAGGAAAGAAGATAATGAAATTACTATGAGAAAATGAAAAAAAGGAAACAAAGTCTTTGTAAACAGGGAGGAATGGAGGGGTTGAAGGGAGGGCAGGGGAAGGAGGAAAAATAAGAACCAAGAGAGATTATGTAAAGGTGCAAATTTCCAATGATGAATGTCATTATATTGTATACCTAAAATGTACCAATAAAATAAATTTTTTTAAATGCTGTCTATAATCAATGGCACAACATATATGGGTATATTATATATGTGTACAGTACTATATATTATGTATTATGCATATTATTCAGAATTACAAAGATAACTAGTAGTAGAACAACGTTTCGTAACTATATTGGGAGTGGAAGAGTGAAAGTGAAAAAAAAAAAATATATATATATATAGGAGAAGGTGTCCAAGAGATACAGAGAGGGAGAAGGAAGGAAGGGGAGGGTGTTAAAAAATAATTAAGAAATGTCATGTACAAGCACCAACTCCCCACGATAAATCTAATCTAATTGTTACATACTACAAACATGTACCAAAAAAATAAAATAATAAACAAGAGCGAAAGTGGAGGAGGTGGGTGGGATGTTCACAGGGAGAAACTTAGCATCTCTTCCTAGGGAGGAAACAGTTTCAAGATTTCAGTTTTGTCTGTTGAGTACTGGAACCTCCTTCTGGCCAGATTCCTGGGGTTGGATGAGTTGTCAATAGGCAGCTGCAGTCACTCAGAATCTTTCTGGAATGAATAAGTAAAACATGGGTTTACGTGATCTATTTTAAACTATTGCTGCATGTAGCTCGATCTTTGACTCCTCCTCAGGAGACTTCCGGGTAAACTGGAAAAAAAAAGAGGAGCTGCTGGATCAACTGGCAGGTTCATTCAAGTTAGGGTGTGAAGGGAAATAGTGATGTCATTTTTTCTATAAATGGGGAAAGCTTGGAGTGGAAAACATGAACAATGAATGCACCTCTTGCTCTAGGTACATTTCTAGGGGCCTAGGGCTAAGAAACGACATAGTGTTCCTGTTCTCTCAGTTAATGAAAAATCTCGTGGTGGTACACAGCTTGCTTCCTGACTAGCAGCTCATGCTATCTTGCCTATCACCCCTAGGGATATGATTAGCCTCAACCTTGAGAACACAACTCGCCTGGATTCTTTGGCCCTCCCACAGCTGGAAAGAAGTGGTAACTACCTCACCATTTCACTGTAGGCAGTGAGGACTCTCCAAGTGGGACAATGTCAGCACAGGTTGAGTATCCCTTCTCTGAAGAGCTCCTCCTCTTCCCCAACTAATTTCTCTCATCTTTCTCCAGATGTTGTGGGCCTCTCAGTCCTAAATTTTCTTGAAGAAAGGATTTCTCTTTGAGTCTTCCCATCTCCTTTCCATACCCCAGTCCCAGGTAATCACTGATTATCACTATTGGGAAGGCCTTTTATAAATCGCTGTTTTAATTTGTTGTTTTTGAAGATCGTCAAAGGTTGGATCTAGAAAGGTAAAGTGATATAATAAAGATCACACTCAGAGGTAAGCACAGTAGTGCAATCCTGTAATCTCGGCACATGGGAGGCTGAGGCAGGAATATTATGAGTTCAAGGCCAACCTGGGCTACATAGCAAGAACCTGTCTCAAAAAGAAGAAAAAAAAGATTAGCTGAACAAAATCTCAATCTAGGCTTACAGATATTAGCAATGTCAGACACCAAGAACTATCACATTTAATTCTAGCAAATTCAATATATATCTGGTAACTGTCTACCATGAGTATATGTGCTCATGTGTGTATATATGTGGTAATAGTCCAGATGCCAAAAGGGACACAAAGATGATTTCAAGTCACTTGTCCTACTAGAAAGTGGGACATCAGGAGACTGTAAGGCACTATATGTCTTGGAAAAGGGGAGACTCTCCATTCCTTGGTTTGATATATTGATATAAATCTACATATATATATGAATAAATTTATAGCTATATGTGGCACTTATAAATATAGGCATAATTTTGTCTATATTATTTTATAGTTTGTATATGTATTATATGTGTGTGAATATGCATATATGCATAATAATGCATATTTAATATATGCATAATATACAGTTAGAATTAGTTTTAACTGAAGCATTTAGTGAAACCTGCCCCTTTCCAAATACCATCATACTGCCTGTCTTAGTTACTTTTCTCATTACTGAGACAAAATACCCAACACCCAAAGTTAAAGGAGGAAAGGTTTATTTGGCTCACAGTTTGCTGGGTGGCATGGCAGAGGGGCATTGCAGATGAGAAACAGTTCATACAAGGCAGAAGGCACAAAGGCACCAAGCAGCAAGCAGCAAGTGACAAGCAATGACAGCAGCAGCCGTTTTTCTGTCTCATATTTTATCCAGGCTAGCACTCACACCCTTAATCCTAGCATTACATGGTGAATCAATCTCAGCATCACATCCTTAATCCCAGCATCATACACTCTAGATCCAGCCACCTCCAAAAAGCCCCATCTATGACCACATGAGGCTTTGGGGGAGCATCTAGACACAAACCATAACACTGCCCTAGCCTGTAGAACAGTGGACATATCTAAGCTAAATGATGGAGTTCGCCAAATGACACTCATAAATGGAACCACAGTATAATTAATCGGTCTTAGGGATAGGTCCCTTTGGCCCTGAATGTAGCCAGCATGTCTCCACTCTAAAAAGTGAATAAAAGACAGACTTTTGGTGGAGCTAAGTAAAGGACAATCAAAGGAAGAGAAAAATGAAGTACTAATAGGTCTTTGTGGAACCTGAAAGTCAGAGGAGACCTGCTGATTACTCAAGGAACAAATCAGCTTGAACTGATGGTAGAAGATGCTTATAGAAAAAGAACAGTTTGTGGAGAGCTGGATAATGACAAGGTATGGATTGGAGTGAACTAATAGTGCAGAATCAAAACAAAACAAAACTAGACTCTGGATCTTTACTGTAAAAAGTGATCTATAGGGCTGGGGATTTAGCTCAGTGGTTCCACCCCTGCCTCGCAAGTGCAAGTTCCAGAGTTCGATTCCCGGTACCAAAAAAAAAAGTGATATATAGAGTGTGTTTGTTTTCTGAAAAGTCTTTACATATTGGGAAAGATATGGTGGTGGTGGTGGTGATTGTAGTTAAGAGGTTCTTTGAAGAGGCATCTGGCAGAGTAGAAGTTACCATGCTCCTGAAGCTCTTCCCAGGAAAGAAGCCCAAGAGGTTGAGCAAAAGATAGAGGTACCCATTTCCTTATCTTGGTAAATTAGCAACACCCCAAGGCTATCTTGGCCCACTGAAAGCTGTCTTCAGTCAGGTATGACTGAATTTTCTCCTGCAACAGGAGACTGACTCTGAAATCTCTTGAAAGCAAATGTTAAATGTGAAACAATGAGATTCTAAGTCTGAGCTCTTTGGTCACCTTCCACAGATTCTAGTTCAGAAATGGGTCTCAGGATATTTGAAAAGATGGATGGATAGAAAGAAGAAAGAAGGCAAGGCAAAGAAAGACAAGGAAAGGGAAAAGCAAGAAGGGAAGAGAAAGGAAGATATGGGGAGAGGCAATACATTACACAAGCTTTGTCAAATATTATGAAACTACCGTTCCTTCCCTTCAACACTGATATTATCAGTTCGGTTACATTCTTGTCCTTAACACACAGGCCTTCTCAGAAGCACCAGACATAGTTGGCCTGTGACACTCTCCTTTCTGGTCATAGAATGTCACCCCTTCCTGGCTTGTCTTCTACCGTGTGCTTTCTCTGCTTTGCTGATTCCTTTTCTTCCATTCAACCTCTAAATATGTGAGATGCTTTCAGGCTCAACCTTAACCCCCTTTTTCACTCTTTTTCAAGTTAATTTCATCCAGTCTCATAGCTCTAAATAGCATGAATAAGATGTAAATTTATATTTCTAACTTTCACCTCTTCTTTGAGCTCAAAACTTAAGACATATTGGCACTTGGTCTGGAGTGGATCCACTTGAGTCTGAATTCTGACTCCATCATTTACTGTGACCTTGAGTGAGTTCTTCAGCCTTCCTGCCTCGGATTTCTCTTCTGTAAAGTGGGATGATAATAACACTTGACCTCGCAGGGCTACAAGAATTAAATGGCATAGTATGTATAAAGCACTTGGAACTGTATTTGGTGCAGAGTAAGCATCAATAAATGTTAAATGGTGGTAGTGATGGTGGTGGTGGTGGTGGTGATATGTCAATTTGATGTCTCCTTTTGAATGTCTTGTAGTTATCTCAGATTTAATATGGTCAAAACAAGACTTTTGATTTCTCCCCCCCCAAAATCAGTCTTCCCACACATTTCCTCATCTTTTTTTTTTTCTGGTACCAGGGATCGAACTCAGGACCTTGCACTTGTGAGGCAGGTGCAGCCAGTGAGCTAAATCCCCAGCCCCCTTCCTCATCTTCAATTAGTGGTACTACCCATTATTCAGTTGCTCAGGAAAAATCTAAGCATCATCCTTTTTGTCATCCTCACCTCTTATATCCAATCCATCAGTAAGGCCTGTCAAACTCTCAAGTATATCTCCACTCAAGTGTATCTCCACTACTGCCATCTTAGCTCATGTCAGCTTCCTCTCACCTAGATTCATCAGCCACACAGATTACAATGATCTCTTTAAAAAGTTATTCAGATGATACCCCTTCTCTGCTTAAAACTGTTTAATGGTCTTCTGTGGATTTAAACTGGAATGCAAACCTTCACCATAGCCTGTCTGGATCTGGCCTCTGCTTATCTCTCCAAACATTTTGCCACATTCACTGGCCTTCTTTAGAGTCTTAGTTTGCAACAAATTAGACCAAGGCTCAGAACCTTCGTACTAGCTGTCCCTTCTACCTAGAATAACCTTCTCTTAGATCCTCACATGACTGGCTCCTTTTATTCATTCAGAATTTAGGTTAATGTCACAATGTCACTTCCTCAGACAAGCACTTCTTGACTACTTAATCTAAAATATCTTCCCCATCACTATTTTTTATACCAGCAGCTGTTTCAAAATATCTTATACATCCATTTGTTGAATAGATTTTGTTTTTCTCTGCCCTCTAAAATGTAAGCTCCATGAGAGCAGGAACATTGTCTCTCTTCTTCATCATTGTATCTCCACAGCCTAAGAACATTACAGGATTAAAGAATTTATAGGATTTTTTTTTGTTTAAAAAATTGTGATTAAAAAATTGTGATTAAACATACATAAAATTACCATTTTAATCATTTTGGGGTTTACAATTCAGTGGCATTAAATACACATTAGTCTGTAGTTGTCCCCATTATCTACCTCCAAAACGCTTTTCTTTTCTTTTCTTTTTGACACTACTGGGGATTGAACCCAGGAGTGCTCTGCCACTAAGCTACAACTCAAGTCCTTTTTTATTTTTATTTTGAGACAATGTCTCACTAAGTTGCCCAGACTAGCCTTGAACTTGCAGTCCTCCTGCCTCAGCCTCTCAAATTGTTGGGATTACAGTCATATCCCACCATACCTGGCTTAGAACTCTTTTCATCTTGCAAAACTGAAACTCTGTACCCATTAAATGTAACTTCCCACTTCCCCCTCCACAGTTCTACTTTCTATCTTTATGAATTTATGTTGGATATTGCATATAAGTGGAATTGTATATGTACCCTTTATTCTTTTGTTGTCTGGTTTCTTTCACTTAGCAAATGTCCTCAAGTTTCATCCAGGTTGTAGCATGTACCAGAATTTCCTTCTTTTTAGAGGCTAAATAACATTTCATCATATGTATGCACTACATGTTGTTTACCCATTCATTCATGGGTGGATGGATGGGACATTTGTATCTTTTGTCTATTGTGAATAATGTTGCTATGAATATGGGGGTACAAATACCTGTTCAAGACCCTGTTTTCAGTTTTTTTAGGGATGCATCCTAGAAGTGAATTCACTGCTTCATATGGTAATTCCATGATTAATAGTTTGAGGAATGTCTTTACTTTTTTCTACAGCAGTTGTGCCATTTAACCTTGCACCAATAGTATACCTGAGGATTCAGGTTTCTCCACACCATAGACAACCTTTGTTACTTTCCTTTTTTTAAAGTATCTCCCCTAATAGGTTTGAAGTGGTACTTCATTGTGGTTTTGATTTGCATTTCCCTAATAACTAGTGATGTAGAGCATCTTTTCCTGGGCTCCTTGGTTATTTGTATATCTTGTTTGGAAAAATGTCTATTGAAAACCCTTACCCATTTTTGAGTTTTTTTGTTTGTTGTTGCATTGTAGAAATTCTTTATGTATTTTGGATATTAATCCTTTATCAGAGATATTAATTGCAAACATTTTATCCCATTCCATGTTTTCTCTTTTCATTCAGTTAATACTCTCCTTTGGTGTACAGAAGTTTTTCATTTTGATGAAGAAGATTTCCTTTGAAGTGTTAACAATTGAGGGACGGATTGGGACTCAACATGAAGTGCAGGGTGGGAAGGTTAAGGTTTGGAAGGGCAGCATACCAGCAGGCCTGAAAAGGGTACAATCTGTGCAGGGAAGCTCCAGATCCTGTGCTTTCATCCACTGGCCTGTACTGCTTCTGTGCTAGACAAGTAAGGAGATTGGGACAGGGTGTGGCGCATACCATAGTCATTAAGACTACAATGACAAAATGAATCACAGGTGTTATCTTGGAAGCATGCCTTGAAAGGATGGAGAAAGGAGTCAAGGTGTAGCCCTTGTTTATGTGCTTGCTCCACAGAGGCAGTTTTATTTGTCAAAGCATAATAGAGTGGTGCTGAAATTCATGAGCTTTGGCATCAGATAGACCTGGGCTTGAATCCCAACTTTTCTGTTTACTGACTGGTGATTTTAGGCAAGTTATTTCCCTTCTCTTCTCTGTGCCTCAATTTCCTCATCTATACTCAAGTATAAAAGCATCTACCTCTTGAATTGTTTGGAGAATTTTGTTTGTTCATTTGTTTGTTTGAGACAGGATCTCTCTATGTAGCCCAGGCTGGACTCAAACTTATAATCCTCCTGCCTCAGCCTTCCAAATTCTGGGATTACAGGCGTGCATCCCCATACCTGGCTTGTTATGAGGATTTAATAAGATCATTGATGTAACCTGCATGGTATAGTGCCTGGCACTTGGCAAAGGCTGAGCATATATTAGCTCTTGTTCCCCAACCAAGTGATAACAGCAGATACTTTTCTGAACTTCTCTGTGCCTAAGGTCCCCCAGGAAGGTGGGGCATTGTCTTAGTTACTTTCCTCATTACTAGGACAAAATACCTGACACCTGAAAATGAAAGGGAGAACAGGTTTATTTTGGCTCACAATTTGTACAGGTTTCAGTCCATATTCGGCTGGCTTCAATGCAAGGCGGCATGGCAGAGGGGTGTGGCAGAGGAGAAACAGCTCACAGCATGGCAGACAGGAAGCAGAGAGAGATCAAGGGCAGAGAGTAGGAGATAGACCCTTCCAGTGATCTACCTTCTCCGGCCAGGCTTCATCTCTCAATATTACATCTAAGTATAAACTCATCAGTAGATTAGTGTCATGCCCCGTGATCCAATCACCTCCCAAAAGACCCACCTATGAGTGTGTGAAGCTTTGTGGGGATAGCTAGATATAAACTGTAAGAGGCATGAAAGAAAATCTAATATCTGCCTGATACTTTTTATAGGAATGCAGACCTAGAGAAGGATACACCAGCTAGACCACACCCATCTTCTGATAAAATAGATTTTCATGCCAGGCTGAAGTAGTTATCTGAATAACTTCATGGGCTTACAAGGCCAATGAATAGACAGATGGTTGAAAATGATTTCTCCAAGGATGAGAAACGTCTTTGTTCCCTAAGAACCCATTGCCACCAGGCTTCCTTGAGACCTAGGAACTACATTTCTGATTATCTTAAACAATCACTTTGTCTCAGCTTCTAGACATCCAAGGTTAAGGAAGTCCTAGCATCTTGCTGGGTAATCAAGATTTTGTAAATTACAGAAAGGCTATTTGTATAACTTTTTAAGTGAAGTTTAATATCGGGGAACAGGAGTGAAAATGCTGGCTGTCTGGCTCAGTAGCAAACACTAAGCAGCCAGAAGAGGGAGGAATGTGTGAAAGACAAACTTCTCCAACTTCTCAGTTTTTTCTTGCTGCCTCTGAATTGATTAATTACAGAGAAAATGAAGAAGGTCCAAGTAAGAACCGTCAAAATGATTAACAAAAGGAAAAAGCAACTGAATAGAGCTAAGAGCTTCTAGTAAAGGACCAGAAAAGTTGATGGGGAGAAGGGAAGCTGTGAAGGTTAAAAGCAAAGCATCCACCAGAGATTGAAGAGCTGCAGGGAGCTATGAAAGGAAGGGCCAGGTAGCCTGGGCCCAGATACCTCCATCCACTGATACCTTCCACCCACCATGGGCCCAGTATTGAACCAGATACTCTGGTAGATCAAAAGAATCCTAAGGTTTGACTATGAGAGCAGAGTGACAGGGCTATGCCCACAAAAGGTCAGTTTACTGTCCAAGCCAAGAATACCCATGCTGCAACTTCCTCTCTGATATGTACCAAATGACTGGTACAGTGAGGAGTGCTGAGCATGCCTACTTTGAAGAGGATCTTTACAGGTGGAGGAGCTGGAGCCAGCACCATAATGTGAGTGGTTAGAAAGGATGGAGAGCAACATGGGTCCAGAGAAGTAGCAAACCCAAAATGCAGGAGGAAGGATATGGGCAAGGAAGAACAGGAAACCATGCCTGGCAGGAATAAACATTTCTCAAAAGGGAGATGGATCCTAGCAGAAGAGTTTGGATTTTATGCTGGAAGTAGATAGCAGGCAGTCACTGAAGGCTTTTAAGCAGGAGCGTGTCATGGCACCAGCCATGCTTTGGCAAGATTAATCTGTCTAGGCACAGTAGACTGGAGGTAGAGGTAGGAAGACCAAACCTAAGACTATACCCCTTATGGAGCTGCCCTGCTTATTTCTCCATGTTATTCTTTTTGCAGCTGTAGCCACTAAAAATGCTCAAGATAGACTCTTCCAGGGTCTGTGCCTCAGTTTACAAAGCCAGCTGGGGCCCAGTTGTCTCAGAAAGATGCAGTCTGCATCCTGATACCACAGTCTCAGTTCCCTTGGACCCAACTAGCCCAAGGAGCTGGTCATCATTCAAAGCACATCTCAGTGAGCCTAGGCCTATACCAAGGACAGATTTCTGGGCAGATGATATTTCCATTATAAATAGAGAATTTGACTCCAGGTGGGAAATTCAATTTGTGGGAACAGATGAAATCTTCTGAAACGAAGATCTGATTTCCCAAGCAAATGTCCTTTGGTCTTAATGAACAAGAGAAGGCGATAAGGAGAAAAAGAAGTTATAATTAGGCTTTCTCCCTAAATAAGAGGCTTCTTGGATTACCAGGGCCCTGCCTGCAGCACCTTAACAAATGATTCCCATTTCTGAGCCATAGTTTTGGAGGCAAAGAATGCCATTAAATATTGATGCATCACCTAGGAATGGTTGCAAGGTGCTATTCCACTCTTGTTATTCATTAGCATCCCCATTTCCCACCAGCTCTGCTCTCCCCCTCCTTCTCTCATGCCAATCCTACTATGAGCCTAGGAGGCTTATGCAGGTTGAAAAGATGAGAACTCACAGACAGAAAGGTTAATCAATTGACTCCAGGTCAAACCCAGCAAGTTACTGGCAGTCCAGTGATGAGAATATTCTAGTCAAACCTTTTGGGGGGTTATTGCTTGAGCCAGCTGAGACATAAAAACCAACTCTCACTTTTCCTTTCAAAGCAGATTCTTGTTTCCTTCTTGTCTGTGAATAGCAACTAGAAGGAAAGAAAATGAGGTCCTGAAAGGACAGAATGAAGAAAATAGAAATTAGTGACACAGGAAGTTAATGGGAGAAGCTGGCTCAATCACTACAGGCCTGGTATCTCTGAGCCTTGTGCTTGGCCCAGGTAAAATAGGTGTGGAAAAGAACCAGCAATAGTTGATCTAAGAATCAGTCTCTTCTTACCTGTGTGATCTTGGGCAGTCATTTAGCCAGTGTGAGCCTCAACTTCCTCATCTATGAAATGGGGATTGTAGCTGCCCTGCTTATTTCTCCATGTTATTGTGAAGATCCAATTGGACTGCAAAATCTTGTGCATGTGTAAGGGATGATCCAGAGGAGCCAGAAAAGGCCCCCAGACTCTCAAACTGCTCAGCTGCCTGTCTCCTCGCTATTAATTATGCCTTTAGAGAAAGATCTAGCTTTGGACAAAACGCAAACTGTTGGGAGATTAATTCACTGACCCATTAACACTCACTAGCACATTAGCAAGAACTCATTCACCAGATCTTCAGGGACCCCAGGGCTCTGGGGGGAGGTGGATTTCAATGCTTTCCTCCTTTTGAAGGACATCTGTCACTCTGGTGTTTTCCTTCCCAAAAGCTCCAGGTGCATCTTTCTTTAGGTCTGCATCCTTGTGCAAAGCATCAGGCAGACATTAGAGTTTCTTTCCTGTGAGACCTTAGGAACAGAGAGGTTAGAGAAAGTGTCCATGAACACACAGTGACCTACCCAGGATGAAGAGCCTACTGAAGGCTCCCAGTCCTCTGTTCTCCACCCTATACATATTTCCTCTCCATCCAGTTTCTCTCCTCAAGATATGCCCTTGCAGCAAGCCCTACCCATACACAAGTGAAGGAGGATAAGGAACCAGGCTCCTGGCAACGCTATTCCAAGCACACACCTGGGCTCCTTCATGGGGAATAGCTGTGCTGCTGGGAATGGCAGCAGCAGCAAGCACTTGGCATCTGACAGGCTCCATCAGCATCAATTTAAATTGGTGTTTTGTTTCCTAACTCCAGGAGGGCAAACATGCCTAAGATGCCAGTAGGGGGGAGAGAAGGAAGGCATACAAGGAAGCAATGGGCAATTCCCCAGAGTCTGTCAATTTAGCTTCCACTCCAAGGCCTTCCTGAGCTACTGGCTTCTCTTTAGGGCTCCCTCTTTGTGAAAGAGGTGGCCAAGGAGGAGAGGGCAGCTTGAAGGTCTCTCTATGGGGGGGGGGAGAAGAAGAAGGAAGAAGAAGAAGAAGAAGAAGAAGAAGAAGAAGAAGAAGAAGAAGAAGAAGAAGAAGAAGAAGAAGAAGAAGAAGAAGAAGAAGAAGAAGAAGAAGAAGAAGAAGAAGAAGAAAAGGAGGAGGGGGAGGGGGAAGGGGAAGGAGAGGAGGAGATGAGGGGGAGGAAGAAGGGTAGGAGGAGGAAAAGGAAAGAACAAAGGAAGCTCTAGACTAGGGCCAGAGCTAGTGGGCATTGTCCCCACAAGATCCTATTAGTCCTGGCTCCCAGTCCCTCCAGTGCACCATTTTTCTCCTCAGGCAGGCTTTGGCTGTGCTTTGATGTAGGTGCTACCCAGATCCAGGGCACTTGGTCAATAGAGTCCTGAGCTTTAGGGTAGGGCCCAGGAATCAGCCTTTCCACTGCTACCCAGGTGAGTCTGAGGCAGCTAGATTAAGGCCCATAGCTGGGGAAATGCTGCACTAGAGCTCCTTCACCCCACTCCACCATCTCCAAGACAATGTTCCTGGTCAGTGTCTCATTCCCTTACAGCTCTGCCCTCTGAGAGGTGACAGGCAATCTGATAGATTTATTCAGGCCAGTGCATTAATGGGCACTAATGACTTAATGTACTGTCCATTCCAGATAACATTCGCAATTTACCAGGACTTTCTGGAGACTGGGCCTTAACCCAAAGGAGAATTTCTGGCTCACGTAGCTGGAGGGCAGATGAATTGGAGTAAGGGGAAGTCTGGCATCACATCAAGTGTGTGGCTGCCCATACCCTCAGAGACCTAAGGCTGTGGCTAGTTCTGCTGTGATGCCTGTGGGAGAAATGGAACCTGACAAGAAGACTGGCTCCCTTACCACACCCACACACACCAACACTCCAAACTCTTCTAGTCATTCTTTTTGCTCACCACTGTCTTCAACAGAGATAGTGAATAAATATAGTAAGTCAAAAGGCAAGGATGTTCCAGGGCTATACACTTATTGAGTAAGTCTCTACCTCCTATGGGGTACACAGAGCCATAAGATAAACACGGTGCATCTTTTTGGAGCTCCAATTTATGCAAAGAGTTTAGAGACATGCAATACTTTCATGGTAAATCAAACACCAGAATACTACATAGTAGAATGTGAAAATTTACATGTTTTCAAAATGAAATGTGAGCCTTCAAAGAAGTTTTATGCTTTTGGCCACTTTGGCCTTTATTTCCAGATTATCTTTTTATTCTGTGAGTAAGGATTCTGTGTTTATTTGTTTGTTTGAAAGCAAAGAAGCACTGCCAATTACCATCTGTGTTGGCCTAAGTATGGATTAGTTTATCAGGTTATCTAAGAGGAGGACTAGTGACTGATAAATTTTGATGGGAGGCAGGGATTACATCCAGAAAATACTCAAAGCCTGAGAAGCTGTCCAGGGAGGGACACTCTCAGAAGGGCTTATTTCGGGAAGGTATGTCTGTGAATGACAGAAAGAAATCCTGTCAACCCAATACTTATTAGGTAAGTGAAATGGGCAGAAGCAGGCAAGGGTACAGGATCACAGCAGTCAGCTGCTGAACAGCTTTATCAATACAAATAGTGTCCACTTGACTCCAAGCCCCCGCCCCCAGAGAGCTAGGAACAGTATAACTAACCTTCTTCTGGTCACTAGGGTACCATGGTTTATAAACCCTAGTTCTAACCCAAGGATCCTTCTCCCACAACTGAGCACTTCCTCAACAAGTTGAGGAGGGGAAGCTGAGAGCTAATGGTGGGTCCTGATCAGCAGCTGAGTTTGAGTGGAGAGGGTGTCGCCAGTTAGCCAAGACAAACAATGTAGCTGGTTGCCAATTTGCTGCTCATCAGCCCAGTGCTTACTGTGCCACTGGCCCTTTAGTGTCTCCCAGCCCACACCTGGTGTGCAGGCTCAGCTAGCATACCTTTGTCTAAAAAACTCTCTTAGCATAATTGCCTAGCCTTTAGTCTTCCTTCCTCCTAGGGGCAACTCTGTTGAAATGACCCTTTCTCCATTTTGATCTGGCATTCTGTCTCCCAGCTTTCCTGCTAGCTCCCAGTTTCCTCAGTAGCTCAGGAAGTTCGTCTCTCTTTTCCTCTATCTACCCTGACACCAACACCAGGGCCCTGGTTGGTTCCAGGTGTTTTAGGGTGGATGAGTGTCTTGCTGAAAGGCAAAATGGGGAATAAAGTGTTGGGGGCTGAAAAATTACAATGCAAGTTTCCTCCTTGATCTTTCTGATGACAGCATCCTCCCTCCTATCATCCCAGCGCCTGCCTAGCCAATCTAACGGTTCTCTTGCTGCCTTAAGTAGATGCACTTCTGACTCCAGGCTGCTGGTGATGCCCTACTCTTTGCTTCTTTCTCTTTTCCTAGGAGCTGATGGGTGAATAGATAGCCCCAGCAGAGGCAGCCAGTTTAGTGATATCTCTGTGGAAAAGGCTAATGGCCTCTCTCTGCTATGTAATGTTAGTTGAAGGCTTAAAAGTTTGTCTTTCTGGAGACATTATCATTCTTATCAAATAGGCATGGGTTCAAATCCTGAATTAAACCCTATTAGCTTGTGGAAATTGCATAGCCTTTCTGAGCATTCAGTTTCCTTTAAAATAAGGGTATCACAGTACCTTACCCTCTTAGGTTTATTGTGAGGATTCAATGTGATAATACATGTTAAATGCTAACACAGTACCTGGCCCATAAGTGCTCAGATAAAGTTAGAATAACAATTATTATTACCATGATATTCTTTGTCATCATGGGACTAGACTCCAGGTTTAGTTTTTTTAGGTTTCCTTTTCCTGCTGCACGAGTTTTGGCTTCTTTGGCTATAAAATTAAGAATTAATGGTGTTACCTAGTAAGAGGGTTGTGATGATCATAAAGTGAGTTATGCATGTAAAGTTCTCAGAGATGGCTGGGGAATCCTATGAGGAGAGTGGAGGGAACTATATTTCTCCTCAAAGTGAAGAACCATCCTCCTTTTCCTAAGAACATTAGCAGAGTGCCAGCTTGCAATGAGTGATGGTTTGATAAAAGGTAGTCAGTATTACTATCATTACTGGAAGCCAACAGACTGTCCATCTACCCCTGGATTCTCAGTTAATGGTGAACTGGCTGCTTGGTTGTTAAGTGGTGGTTACAGATCAAGATGCCAGTGAAGTTGGGCTGCCCTCATCCAATCTCAGTGTGGAAGGGAAAAATAGTGCCACTTATTAGCTTCATCTCAATGTATGGATTTCAATAGGAAATGGGCTTCCGGCTGTATCATCTTCGTTTGGTGTCTAGTTGTTGTGTGACTTGAAGAGATGGAATTCTTGCCCCTCCTCACCAAATTTTAGTGTGACTGTATCAAGGGTCCAGTATTTATTATATGCCAGTTTTTATTTTGTTGTGTTCTGATTAAGAATGTTGGAGCATCTTCACAGCACCCTCTCTGCACCCCGCCCCTTGCTCTCTTGCCTTCTTTGTTGCTGTTGGGCATATGGAGTAGACACAGCTTGTCAAACAACTAAACCAAAGATGCCCTACGATGTGATTCTCTCTGCAGGGAGTCTTCCCCTGTAATTGAAAGCAGCCTGTGTGCAAGCAGGCTTGAGATCACACTCTGACCAAGAGTGACAAAAGGTGAAAATTCTGTCTGGAATTAAGCAGAATAAGAATAAAAGGGGTTCTCAGTAGATGACTGAGAGGCAAATTGGTCTTGAAAAAGAACTATTGGCACCATTTACTGGAACATTGTACACTTCCAATAACTCTACGGTGTAAGTTCTGCCACCATCTTCACTCCAGAGGCAAGGCTCAGAGAGGTTTATGTGACCTACCTAAGGTCACAACACTAAATAAACAGGTTCTGAAAGTCACATACTTAATCACTAGTGTAGGCCAGACAGTGCCTCACTGGTCACTCAAGAATCCTCATAAATGCCTTTTTCCAGTGACATGGTCCCTCCCAATACCACCTCCACCACACACACACACACACACAGACACGCACACACGTACACACACCTCCATTCTTTACTATTGTTTCCCACACAGCAGATTGACTGGAGCCTGGACATATGCTTTGAGTGAGCCTAACAAGCAACAGAGGAGGGGTAATCAGAATCATAAAATGCATGTGCGTTAGTATTAACCCATCATTTGTATTGTAAGAACAAACACAAATCAACTTGGTATCTGTGTTGTTAATAATAAAGACTGACCCAGGTGAGGATCAGGGAATCCCACAGGGGATCCAATCTTCTGAGACACTACCCCAAGGAAAGCAGCCAGGCACTGTCTGGCTGCCAATATTATCATGCATACTGGACAGCTGCTTCCCAGCTCTCTCCTCAGTCTCTGGAGATGGGAGGCCAATACTTCACCTCTTTCCTTTGGAAGGATTAGAAACTAGGTCTGAGTCACTTTTTGGCTAGACTTTGTGTGTGTGGAGAGGGCTAGTTCCGCATGTCTGTGGCCCCACATGTGACTGTGTGTGTGTCCCTGTGATTGTGTTGTGTTCCATAAAACACCTTTTTGAATGCGAGTCTGGCTTTGTGTTTGCCGTTTGCTCAGTGCTATGTATTTTTTCCCTTCAAGTCTTCACTTTCACTCATGATCTGCTTTATGTAATTCCATCAGATGGTTTTCCCAGCCTAGGTTACTTGTATCCAGATGCAGGGAATTTCCATTGTGTTTTTTTTTTTTTCAAAGTAGGAAGTGCCCAGGAAGGAAGATATGTGCTCATGTGCTCAGTGGATGGATGGCCAAGAGTCTGCACTAGGAGCTGTCCTCTGTATTCTGGAAATCCTACATAGCTTAGGAGAACATCCTCCTGCCCCACAATTGCCCCTCAGCAGCACTCCAGCCTCTTCTGAGGCTTTATTCAAGTGCTTCAATAAAGCTGGAGGTGAGGAAAAGATTCTAACTGGAATGTGTCTCCTTTTGCCAACACCATCCCTTCCAGAATCCAGGACATTTAAGGAAGGCTCACAGGGGAATTAAGGAGGGCTCACTTTTCACCTTAGAACTCCTGAGGCCCAAATGACCAGTGTTAGCTGTCTCTGGTAAGGTACTTCCCAACACTTGGAAATTCACTATGTACTTGGCATTACAGAGACTCTTCAACTCCACTGTTTCTTGCTTCCTTGGCCTCAAATTCGCCCTCCCAGACCACTGTGCAGCTTCCAGGTCCCAGTGGCGACTGAGGCCGTGCTCAGCTGGGGAGGAAGAGTGGCCTCTACTTCCTCAAAACTCCTGGGAAGGGATCCGGAGCCCGCTAGGAGATCAAGAGCTTCTCTTGAATCACAGCTGCTACGTGTTTAGTATTCACAGCATGTCTCTTAAAAATGTCCTGAGATCATCAGGCACTGTGCTGTGTGCCTAGCTGCTCTCCCTGGGAGGGAGGGGGACCCTCCCTCTATCTGCTGGTGAACACACATGCACACACACCTTAACCTCCTTCCCTCCTCACCAAACCAATCGCATGCTTTAAGCAGACCTCTGCCAACTGGCAGACTGCGCTCTCACTGAGGTGGGCTCCTGGGCAGGGCCTGGGCTCCAAGCCGCTTTTGCTCCAGTGCTGGGGTGAGGCGCTGGTGCTAGGAGCAGGAGCCGGAGCCGAAACTCAAGGTGCGTGTGGATGTTGGCGGTGGTGATCAGGAGGGGTGCTGCAGGGCGGGCATCCCCAGAAGAAGGCCAGCAAAGCAGGGGCGAGAGGCAAGGTCGGGGGCCGAGGAATGAAGTCCCCGAAGCTAGCGTTTTCCCGCTGCTCTTTCTCCGCGGTTTCTTCCTCACCCCACACCCTTTCCTGGGTTCACTTTGGAAATTGGCTTGCCTTCTTAGCTGCCAGCAGTTCCCGGCAGAGCCCAGCCCGAACGGTCTGGTTCAAGAAGTGAGGCAGTGACGGACTGGGTGGCTGGGTTGCTGGGACGTGTCTTGGGAGAGTCTTTCCTCAACTGTCAATTTTGTGTTTATTTTTAGTTGTGACCCGAGCCAGGAGCTGCGCCTTTAAGCAGCTTTCCGATTCGGGGAAACCGACGCCAACACTCGAGGGTCTGGAGGCTCCCGGAGAGGCCCCTCATTCTGCACTTCCCTCTTTCTTCCGCCCTCCCCTTCCCCTTCCCCCCCCCGCCCCTCGACCGTCCGGCTGCTTCGCTGCCTTCCGTCACCTCGCAGCCTGCCGCACTCCCGGAGCGAGAAAGCGAGGAGCGAGCCACGGCGATGGTGCCGCCCGCGGCGCAGCCATGGAACCTGCCCGAGGAGCCCGCGCACGCCGCTGCCAGCCTGCCCGCAGCCTGCCGCCTGCGCGCCAGCTCCCCGCGTCCCGGGCCAGCTGCGGCCGCCCCGCCAATCTCTGCCCTCCTCTCCGCCCGGCGCCACTGAGCCCCACGCCTGTGCCGAGCTCTGGGGTACGGGCGCCCTAGTCCCGCCGCCGTAGCCACTGCCGGTGCGCCGCAGCTGCCGCGCCACTGAGGCAGAGAAGGAAGAAGAGGAAGGTAAGAAGCGCGCTGCCTTCAGGGGGGCGCGCCTGCAGTCTCAGCCCGGCCAGGGGTGGGTGGCAGCGGGGGCGGGCCGCCCGGGGCTAGCTTGGGAGCTACTGGCGCTTGGAAGTCCTTGGAGCTGAGCACTGGGTGGGGGGCGCCGAGCGTCCGGCTGCCTGGAGTTTGGGCGGGCAAGGGGAGCAGCTGGCTGCATGCCCACTGCCCCGGTGAGTCGTTGGCTTGGCGGGCTCACCTTGGCCACCGAGGGTGCCGGGTGAGGAGCTGAGCGCAGGGAAGTGTAGGGCGTTCATTATAGAGCCTTTGTGTGCGTGCCGGGGCTGTGGGCACAGTTGAGAGAGCTGTCGAGATGCGGGGCCTGACTGCTGGGAGATGGCCACTTAGCTGAGGTGCCCGGCGAAGCCTGAGCCCCAGGGTTGCCAGAAACAGCTGTCTGAAGCATGTGCGTGGTTCCGGGGCCATATTCACAAGCGGACACGGACACGCGCGTGCGCGCACACGCTCGCGTATACACATAAGCGCGCTCCAGCGCGCGCGGCAGCACCACCTTCCCGGGCGCTCAACCACAGTCACCCCCATCCAAAGAGGAAACACACACACATGCAGAGCTACACTTGCCCCCTCCCACTAGGATGCTAATAAAGCAGTCACCCAAACATGTATACAGCTACATGCACACCCTTCAGCACTGCTAAAACATGCACACACACACACACACACACACACACTCACATATTCTTCCCAGTCTGGTGCTTTGAAGCTTGGAGAGTGTGTATATGTTTGCTCAGTGTCCCTGAGAAACTACAAGGCAGCTGCACATTACTGCAGATCCAGTTCCTGCTGCTCCCCCCACCCTCACAGTCACTGCACCCCTTAAGCTTACTGGTGGACACCTCCACCAGGGCCCTTAAGAACTCCATTCTGGTGTAAAGCACGCCCAACTCCTGTGGTCGTGCCCCTCCACATCTGAGCAACTGGGCTTACTGCACACACACACACCCACCTCCCACACACACACACATATACACACACTGAAACCACTGCAGGGACAAATGCTTGACACCTTGCCCCAGAAGCAGGTGATATTCCCACCCATGCAGCTGCCACTAAAGAGCCCTTGATCACAGTAAACACTGGATTCTGCCAGACCTAGACCTCCCCTAGGCATCTTGGCCAGCTGCAGAGCCCTAGAGCCCACTGGGGTGGTCTCAGCATCCTGCAGCTCTTAGGGAGGGCGGGGCTGTCTCTGGAGTGCTGCCCTTGGAGAAACTGCTGTAAGAGCAAGGCTCCCTTGGGGGCGCCCTTCTGAGAGTGGAGGTTTGGGTACTCTATGCTAACTCAGAGCAAAGCGCCAAGTGAGTTTTCCCAGCTGGAGACTCGGGTAAACAGCACTCACGCCTGGGCCTAGAGGGCCCTGGGTAGTCTGGCAATTATGCTAAGGAAGCCCTCAGCTGAAAGACCTTGCCCCTCCCTCCCTTCCCTGCCTGTCAAGCTCACTGTGGGAGAAGCCAGGAGAACCCAGTTCCCAGCTTCCTGGGAGCCGCCAGAGCTTTCCTGGGAAGTCTTTGTAGTTTCCACTGAGTAAAAACTACTCAGCCCCTCCCCTCCCCCAGGAGACCTCAACAAGACTTGGCGATGCCCAAGCAAACATGCTGCGTCTACCAAATTTCATGGCTTATTTTTGAGTGTATGACAGGACCAATTCAAACTCAGCAAACTTGGCCTGAGGTTACCCCTAAGGTGAAATAAGATGTAATGTGTATGTATGTAATGTGCATGGAGGGGGAAGCAAGGTTGGGTGGGATGGGCAAAACAGTGGGTTTGACTGATTTAAGTAGGCGCCAGTCAGACAGTAGCCTTTGGTAAAATTATGACAGAGATAGCTTCAGTGTCAGAGCCCCTTCCTGGCTCCTGCCCCTCCCCTGGGCCACTTGAAGCTCCTCTGGGTTCTTTCCCCCACCCCCTTAGACCATTTAGACCAGGCTTTGCTGCCTACTTGGTCAAACCTGTTGGCAGAATCCCTATGGGGCTAGGTGTTAATAACTGATAGATGTTTACTGCCTATACCTCACACGTCACATTTGCCATTTTTAAAGGAGGCAGAGGAGTGGCTCTGTTTGTGGGGCTTTCAGGCACCTATGGCAGGACTCAAGCCGGGAGCATCTGTGGACAGTGTCGTCTGTCTGCTCTCTGTCTGGGTCCGAATTATGCACGATCGTGCATGTAGGAGTGGCGATGTGGGAAGGTGGGATGTAATTATGGAGGGCTTTGAGGCCCACAGAGAGAAGGTTTAAATTGAGTTGAGAGGCAATCGGGAGCCACTGCAGGATTCTGAGAAGGGAGGGGACATGACCTAAGCAGGAAAGAAACACTCAATGCTGCATGTGGAGATATCCTCCCGTCTCTCTTACCACTACCCACCACCCACCATAATTGTCTACAAGCATAGGCTGAAGGCCACCAGGGAGAGAATGGCTGGAGTAGGGGGTGAGTGCCCCAGGGTCCTGGCTCTGACCATCTTACAGATCAGAGCCATCCTGCAGAGGCCAAGTTCTAGGCCTGAAGCCAGCAAGTGACCCCATAAGAACAAGCTAGCAGTGTTGTTGGTACTATGGCTATGTACAGCACCATGGAGCTTCTACTCTCTTAGGGGAGAAGGCTGGGGACCCATCTTGAATCAGGCAAGGGACCTGTCCCTCTGGTAAGTCCTGGTACCTGCTGGAGTTTAAAGGTCTTGAGAAATGAGCTGTGTGGCTAGGCTGGGGGATTTTGCCACCAATGACATTCTTAGGAAGCAGTAATAGGTTAAAAATATACAAGAAGAAAGCTTTGGAATTGCTGATGACAGCCACAGGCTAGGCAAGCCACTAGGGGTGGAGATGGAAATGGGGTGAGGCAGCTACAGTCCTGGAGGAGAGGTGAGGGTATAGGTGGAAGAGAAGAAGCATTTGCCAGCACTACCCTACCACAGTAATCCCACTTCAGCCCTTGGAGGGAGCATGGGTGGATGTAGGACCACAGAAGCACTCCCCCCACCCCTCCACCAACTCTGCGTAAATGATTGGGCTCAGTGGTCAGCCTGGGCAAGGTGCCCAGAGGAAGTAGCAATAATGCAAGGGAGGAATGATCTCTGATCTTTTGGGGGCCTCCAGCTAGCTAAAGCCATAAACAAACACACACACACACACACACACACACACACACACGACCACCATATATACCTGGATCAAATTGTAGAAAGTGGGGCTCATTCAGACAAGCTTGGCTTCCAAAGCCTTATGCCTTCACATAGGCCCTAGCAATCACTTCTAGGGGGACTAGGTGATCATTGATCCTGGATGAGAACACTGACCTTGGACAGGTCCCTGGGAGGAAGCCACACCCAAGTCAGCTTCAGTTTGAGGGCCCAACTCAAAGCCATTAGAATTCGCAGCAGAAAACTCAAATCTGGCTCTTCTTTCAAGGACTTCTATTTTCCTCCTTACCATAAATTCAGAAAGGAAAATGTCCTCTTGTATTTTCTGCAGCCAAAATGAAATGCTGTCAAAATGAGCTGGACCTTTCAGTCTATTGGGAAATCTGAGAGCCAGGATCAAGGTGGTAGTGTAGGGAGCAAGTGGAGAGAAACACACCATCTTTCCTCCTTTTCAGTTCCCCCTCAGCTGAATTGCTAAAAACAAAAGACAGTAAGGGCTGGGGATTTAGCTCAGCGGTTCCACCACCTACCTCGGAAGCTCAAGGTCCGAGTTTGATGCCCAGTACCAAAAAGAAAAAAAGACAGCAATCTTGGGGTTCTGTATTGTTTTCCACCCATGATAGGCAACACTCCCTTTTCTGAGATGAGAAACACCAATCATACAATGGAACATTAACAGCCGAATGGCACACTAGCACCTACTCCTTAGCAGTTAGAAAATGAGCCAGAAACGAGTATGTGTGTGACGTAGGGGTGGGGAAAGGAGAGACAGAGAAAGGAGAGGCTATCTGTATATGCAGGAGCCTGTTTGTATGTTTGTGTTAATGAACGTGAGCCTGAGCAGGTGTGTGCACATCAGCAGGTTTCTTGGAACGTACTATAGCTACGGACCTCTCTCTGAGCCTCAGCCTCACTCTGGCATTAGCCACTCTAGCCATTCCCAGATTATGAAAGAGTTCTCTGCCTGTCATACTGTATAGGTGTCTTTCCACCTTGGTAATTCCCCCTTTTTTTTCCTTTCTTCCTACTTCCTCCTTCTACCCCTCAAATCTGGGTGTTCTCCAAATCTTCCTGCTTCCTCCTTTCTTTATTGGCAAGGATGCACAACTGTCAGGGATTTCCCCTAGCACCTCTCTACCTGCCTTCCCCACTTCTCTAGCCCAGACTTAACCCTGCTCCTGAAGTTCAGTCCTGTGTTTTCAGCTACCAGCTGGACATTTCCCCTTGGATGGTGTGTGCCATCATCTATCTAATTCTCTCTCAAAAGTGACTTGCTCTTCTGATCTTTCTGTTACCACAAGCCTTCTAGTCTCCCAGGCTAGAAACAAGAACCACTTCTGACCACTGCAGTCCACTCTGCCCCCTGCCACTACTTCATGTCCACACTGCACTAGTCTTTCCTTTGCAGCCCATAGTACACATGCCTGACAGATTAACATGCCAAAGTACCCTTTATTTATGACACTTCTGATCAGTGTTCCTAGAGGGTGACAACTGATTGGCTGTGGGATAAAATTTTACCTCCTTAGCCTGTCCTGAAGGCCTTCTTTGAATGGCCTAACCTTATGTATTCTTCCAACCTTATTTCTTACTCCTTGTGCATATCACTGATTCTCACGTTAATGTGTCATAAAATCACTTGAAAGGTCTTGTTATAATGCAGCTGCCTGGGTCCTATCTCCTGAGCTTCTGATTCAGTAGGTATGGGAGCTAGAATCCAGGAATATGAATTTCACAAGCTCTCCCAAATGGTTCTGATGCACTCAGCATACTTGAGAGACACAATTCTACATGTACCCTCAACTCCAGCCATGTTTCTTTCCTCAGAGTCTCCTAAATGCATCTTTTCTACATTATTTATGTGTATGTTTTCATTCATGCCATTCCACTCACTAGGAGTGCCCTCTCCTCTCTGCCTATGTTCCTGTCTTATACAAATGCCACTATACCTATCCTTCAACTCTATATTCAAGCTCACTTTCTCTCTGAAGTCTTCTCTCGTCATTCTAAACTGAAATGATATATATATCTCTCTCTCTCCTTCCCTCCCTCCCTCCGCTGAACTCCTCTGGCTCTTACTGTCTCTAAAATACATTTCACAGGTACATTATTGAGACATTCCATAGTATTTCTTGAATCCTTAAGGCATCTATTCTTCATGCGCAAATATAATTTCCTATATATGTTTTTCTTATTTACATTATTAGTTCAATGACCAAAGAGCCTGGTGTTTTTCATCTTTTAAAAAAATCTGTATAGCACACAATGTCTTATATAGAGTAGATATTCAATAAACATTTGTTGAATTGGATTGAATATTTGTTGATTCACATGAGTTAGGGATTCTACTACCTCCCCCTGCACATTAGTTCAATAAGCATTTATTGAGCATCTATTACATGCATGGCACTGTGCTAGTTGCTGTGAAGAATCTAAAGACAAAGGAGGCTCCTTGTTTTCATTCTTAGTCATCTCTACATTTACAGTACCTAGTGAATAGAAAGAAAAGACGCTTAATAGATATTTATTGAATGAAGAGATGAATCAATGTGTAAGTAAAGGAAGGAAATTCAAACAAAAATAACTTAACCAAGGACATGGGGCAGCTGTGTCATAGGGAAATAAGATAGGTATGGAAATCAGGACTAGGAAGGTAGACCGCAGTATAGTAAATGACTATTTCTCTCTCTCTTTCTTTGTTTCTTCTTTTTTTCCTTAATCTTGGCAGTGTTAGGGATTGAACCCAGGGCCTTCCTTAATCTTGGCAATGTTAGGGATTGAATCCAGGGCCTTCACAATGAGTTGTATCCTTACCCTACACACGCACGCACACCCACACACACACACACACACTCAAAAGGTCTTGCTAAATTGTTAAATTGCCCAGACTGGGCTGTAACTTGATATCTTATGCCTCAGCCTCCCAGAGTGCTAGGATTACAGACATGTATCACCACACTGGCTTGTTTTTATTCTTTACTCATGAACATTTTCAACCTCGATAAATAGAAAAAATGGTATATTAATACCCATATACCCATTATCCACATTAAGTAATTATCAAGACTTTGCCATAATCACTTCATTTGTCCTTTTTTCTTTGCTGAAGTATTTGAAAAGAGATTCTAAGAATCAATCATGTCATTTCGTCCCTAATACTTCTTTATGCCTTTCTTAAAAATGGACGTTTTCTCACATAACTACAGTAACATTAACACATCTAACAAAAGTAACAATAATGTTTTTGTGTTATCCACTACATAGTCCTTAATCAAACATCTTCAATTATCTCAAAACATGACATCTTCAATTATTTCAAAGCATGTTTTACAGTTAGCTTGCTTCAATCCAAATCCAAAAAACGTCCCATGCATTACATTTGGCTGTTCTTTCTTTTCAGGTCTTTTCAACAGCCCCCTTTCTTCGACTTGTTAGAAAAATTAAGCCAGTTGTTCTGCACAATACCCCTCTTTCTGGTTTGTCTTTTATTCTAGTATGTCCTCTTATTGTTATTTGTTGTTTTGCTGTCCTCTTATTTTCTATAAATGGAAGTTGGACTTGATAAAATTCATGTTTACTTTTCTTTTTGTCTTTTTCCCCCTATCAAAGATTGATTAAAAAGAAGTCATCCTGGAGACAGGAAGACCAGTTAGGAGGTTCTTCCAATAGAGGGATGGAAATAAAAGAAGGTGGGCAGATGGATTTGAAGGTAGAAGAAACCTGCCTTACCTACCATGAATGAATGGGGTAAGGAAGGAGGAAGAATCAAAGATGATTTCCAGGCCTTGAGTCTGTATAATGGGGAGAGTAATGATGCCTTCATATGTGAAGGATGAGTTTTTAATGATAGCAGGAGAAATCGGGGTAGATTAAAGGACAAACTTTCTCACAGTAAGAAACCATCTGCTCTGTTTTTTTTTTCCAGATAACACTATCTTTCCAGAAAATTTAATATAGCTAGATATTCAGGCCCTCTGGAAAAAAATTCCAAAGGGAACTTCTTCTTTGTTTAAGAAGAAAGATATCATGTACACCACCAGGCAGAGAGAAAGTAATTCGATATTGCCATGAAGATCAGCCTACTGTCCCACATCATCATGGCTTTCTGACCCATTGGGCTAAGATGGAGACATAGAGGATGCCAGAACTTGGGATTTCTGTTTTTTGGGTTTTTTTTAACTTGGGATTTCTGTAGACTCAAGACCAAGTCCTTCATTTAGATTCCTTGAAGTCTCTATCCCACACTCATTTCTCCATTCTGTAAGGGGCATGCATGGACCCTTGGTAGACCAGAGCAACAGTATTTCTGCCAAAGTCAAAAATTTCCCAGCAGCTCCAGGCTATTTATTGGTCTCCAAGAAATCCCCAGAATTATTTAGTCACCTCAATAAGAAATTGCTTAGGCTGTTGAATCATATCAGGTGAAAACTACTCTCAGCTCCATCCTATCATATCCTCATTCATAAAACCTTCTCTCCCTCTCCCTTTTTCCAGCTCATCTTTCTTCTTGCTTTCTTTTCAATTCCTCCCTCCCTGCTCTGTCTCTTCCAGCATGCATTTATTCTCTGGAGTTAATCAAATGCTGGCCCCTGAAGCCCATTGTGTCTCAGATTGATCACTTAAGCAACATTATTGATCGCTCAGAAAAGCTTAGGAGGTGGGAGTGTTCAGGAAGTTAGAATCTGACAGCAGATTGGCTGCAGAGGCCTCTGGGCAGCCTCTGCTGCCTGAACATTTTTTGAAAAAGGGGAGGGCACAGACAGAGGGGATCCTTAGAGGGTCTTCATTTATCTCATCCTGGCTTCATTTTGGAGTTACAATGTGAACCAAAGTCTATCGAGCACTCCTGGCCTAGCATATGCTCACATTATGGTGAGAAGGGGAAAGCAAAGGCTCTTCTCTTTAGAAATTCATAATTTAACAGAAAATAATATATATAGTGTGAAGCAAGTAAGAATAATGCAAGATGGGAAAACAATTAGATGCCACATTATTTGCTTCAAACAGGAAGTACCATAAGGTTTCAGAACTCAGAGAGACTGAGAATGTAGGCTAGAACAGAGAGAATGCTTCCTGGAAGAGGTTGAACTTGAGTTTGATTTTGTAAAAGGTGTAAGATTGAAATTGTTGGCTAGCAAAAGAGCAGGCTTCCAAGGGAAAGGAACAGTGCGGGGCGGGGGGAAAGACTAGAGGTACAGATGGTTCGAGTATGATCAAGGAAGGCTCAAAATGGGATCTGACTAGAGGAGAAGACGGATATAGAGGCAGAGTGGGAAAACATGCTTGGCTGACTGAGGGACACCCAGATTTGGAGGGCTTTTGATGTCAGAATGAGTAGTTTGGACTTGGGGAGATTCTATAAGGCTATTGGAGAATTACATACAGTGTTTTAGGATGGTCAGCCATATGTTAGGAAGCAGAATCAACTGAGATAGGGTAAGATATGAAGCTAGCTTGTTAGATACTACAGCAATCATAGTGATAGGTAATTAGGGTGGTGGCAGTGGGCATGAAGAGGAGGGTCAAATCCAAGAAGAATTTATGGCATTGGCATGGCTAGTAAACCACCAGGTAGGTTGTCTTGGCTTGTTTTGTCTAGCTCCCTCCTCCATCTCAGCTTGAATACCTCATACCCTCAGGGCCTTCAGGGGCAGATTCTCATGGAACTAAGATGGCAATGGGTTAACCATCCCAAATAGCATAGATCTGCACAGAGCCTTTTAAGGCTGTGGTTTGAAAGAGTGAGCAGTGAGGAATCTGGGTGCAGAATGAAGAGGAGATGAGGGCTAAGGGACTGAGTACTACATCCCCCAACAGGGAGGCTACAGGCAGACGCTGCCTGCATACCTGTTCTGCTTCAAGCCCCCAAGATCTCTGATACCTGCTGAGAGGCAGGAGACATATTTCAACTTCTCTGGTAGAATCAGTTAGAAAACACCTCTGAGCACTTGGGAATTGTCCCAGTGTAGGTCACACCTGTGCCTGGATGTGGCAAGAGCTACCACAGCACTTTGCTGCCAGCTGGAGCCCTGGTGTTCCAGCCGGTATGGAGAACTCAGTGAGAAGTCCACAGGTAGGTGGGAGAGTAACAGTAGAGGCCTCTGCCTGCTTGCTTTTCTTCCTGTGCCAGTTCTCTCCTCCCTACTCAGCCCACTGAATGTCAGCTCTGGGCAGATGTCTATGCCAAGTCCTCCATCTCTGGGTTGGAAAAAAATGCAGATAAAGGGATGTGTGTGAGATTTTAGCCCCCTTTTACTGGCTTTTCTTGTGGGACAATATGTTGCTTTCTAAAGATGAATGACCACAATGAATGAAATCATTATGTACTGCAAACATGTATTAATAAAAATAAAAATTTTAAAAATAAAGATGAATGAGTAGAACAAGTCTGCCTGGGCTGTGGGCTCCTAACCACCAAGGGAGCTCTGCTCTTGGAGCAGGACCACCCAGTCAAACGGCCCTCTATTTGCTGCTGATCCAAAATCACTGGGGAAACAGAGGAACAAGTGGCTGGACTAGCTGATGAACACCGCACCATACACTCTCACACACACACACACACACACACACACACACTGCCTAGTCTGTTGACAAGTGGCCTCCAGCATTTCCCTGCTGACAGTTTCTGTTTTGATTTCTGTTTAGTCTTCTGATCGCTGATGTGAGGTAGGGGTAATGGTTGGGAGAAGGGTGTCTGAGAAGTGACCAGGTGTCCAGAATGGAAAATGCTTATGCAAGTGAGGTTGAGGGATTCAGAAGAGGGAGTGCAAGTTGATGACTAGGATGATTGTCATATTTACTACCCTTCTCAAGAAAAACCCATTAGAGGCAGAAAGAAGAGGGCATGGTGGCAACAACTGCATTAGTCAACCAAGAAAGTGTCAAGATCCTCTCAGTTTGGAAATTTGCATTCACTGTTTATTTCCCAAGTATTATATTTGATCTATTCATTTTTCCCTAACATAATTGTTCTCTATCATCCCACTTTTCACCAGGAACCAAGCAAATCAGTTTCAGATGCAGGGGGAAACTGAGGTACCCAGTAGATTTTTATATGAGGCTTGCTTTTGATTCTGTATCAAGATGACCAAAAGTCTGAATCTTGCTTTTGTGGGCTGGATCTCAGAAAACCAGACCACTCACAGGGCTGGCGAGGATTCTGTGCATCACACTGGCTCTGTTGCCACCATCAGTGAAATTGCAAAGAATGCAGATATGATTAATAAAGCAAATGTTGTTCCATATTCATCTCATCACTTACAGTCTAGCAGTAATCTTTCTAAAATGTAGGGACATCACTCACTGACAGAAAAAGGAGAAGGATCTTTAAACAGGCCCACCAGCCTGCTGCTGCCACATAGTTTAGAGATTGTCAGCTGCAAAGTCTAAACCAGAATTGGTGGTTGGGACTGTTTTTTTTTTCTCCCCTCAACCCATTTAGAGGTTTCCACACTTAGTCTAAATATAGCTTGCCTTGCTTTGGAGTTCTAGGTGATTGCTGAAAATGATCAAACCTGGCCTTTAACCTGAGCTCCAGTTCCCTTTCATTGTTACCTTTGAGGACATTTCCTTTTGGGGGTTTACCATCATTTTGAATTCACCACAGCTAAAACAAAACTGAGGTTCTCCTCTCCAAATTTTCCCTTTGCATTCTTCCCCAGGCCCTGCTCCTTTTCCTTCTATCAATGACCCCATCACTTTTTCAGTAGCCCAAGGGTTGGTTGAGCCTAGAATCAGTCACATCCTCCCTGCTCCAGTCAGTCATTACCATGTCTTAGAGTTCATCTCCCACAGGCACCTCATGTATCCACCTCTTCCTGACCATTCCCACTGCCACCATCATAACCCAAGCTCTCATAACCTCACGCCTGTTTTACTACAACAGGCTCCTAACTGGTCTCTCTGCTTTCAGCCTCCTCCTCCCTGCCAAGTGATCCTTCAATGCTGCTGCCCAAGGAATCTCCTTAAAACATCTTTCATAATGTCACTCCTTGCTCCAAAGCCTATAATAGTGCCCTTTTGCTTCCTATATCAAAAAGAAGCACCTCTCCCTGGGATCTTGAGGTCTGCCTCAACAGCTGGGATTTACTGTTATATATACATAAATGTATAACACTTATATGTTATACACACATATAACTTGCTGTGGTTTGGGTATAGTTTGAGTGTGTCCCCCAAGGGTTCATGTGTTGAAAGTTAATCCCCATTGTGAGCTGTTAAGAGGATGGAAACTTAGTCTGACTGTAGTATTCAGAGGAGGGGCTTTTGGGAGGTGATTAGTATTAGATATGGTCATCAGGGTAGAGTCCTTATGGAAACATACTGATGGCTTTATAAAGAGAGAGAATGAGGCCAGAAACACACATGCACACACTCCCTATTTCTTGCCATGTGATGCATTATGCCACCTCAAGACTCGCAGCAAGAGGGCCATCATCAGAGGTGAGCACTTAAACCTTCAAAACTGTGAGCTAAATAAATCTCTTCTTCATATAGTAGCCTGTGTTGAGTATTTTGTTATAGCAATGAAAAATAGGCTAATACTGCATATTAATATTATTAAAAATCACTGTCTCACTTATTTCTCACCCCCAGGCTCTCCTATCTCCTTGTTCTACCTACCCTACTATATCTCACTCTGTGCTTACTCCTCTCTCTATAGTCATCTTCTGCTGCTCCCCCAGCCTACAGTGGCTCCCTTTTCTCTGCCTCTGAAAATGCTTTCATCATATCCTCTAAGCAACAAGCTCAAGTCCAGCCTGTGGTGTGAAGCCTCTCCTGATTATTCTAGCCTTCAACGGATGCTCCCTCTTTAAATTATACCTTTTCCCTGGCTATAAAAGTACCTTTGAGAACATAAAAATATAGAGGAAAAAGTACGCACAATTCCTCCTCCTTTTGGAATCTGAACCAGTTTTTCACCACAATTCAGCACCTAATTCTACTGTCCCATATTGCTGTGGCTTTCTATGTGTTCACCTTTCTATCCAGCTAGAGAGTGAGCTTTCTTGGTGCCTCTTTCATTCATGTATTCTCCAGGACAGCCAAACACATATTGTAGGTTCACCACAAACACTGGTGAGTAGCTGGAGAGAGAGGGTGAGCTGCATACCATCCAGGCTGTAGCTCCCCCCATGGCTGAGGGGAGGAGGGCTCATGCTTCAACAGCAGGGATTGAGGCTTTGTGCCTTATGCGGCCATGGCTCTGCAACTTCTTCTTTGAGTGAGGAATGATACACCTAGAGATAAGGAAATGACATCAAGAGAGGGCTGGGAGTTCAAGATGCATAATGCCCTGGAACTCTGCTCCCTCTGATAATGTAATTCTCTTGCCATGATGTTTCTTTGCTCCTTTAGGAAGCCCCCTGGCTTCGAGGCTGAAAGCTTTAATTCATTCTAGTGGCCAGCATAACCTTTTCTTAGTATGTTGGGATTAACACAAGAATCCACATTTGTCCCCTCTCCATGATATTAAACAAATCTCTCATCCTGGCTGTATTAGTCAGCTTACCAACACTATAATAAAATACTGGAGGCAATTAACTTATAAAGAGGAAAGGTTTATTTGACTCATGGTTCTGGAAGTTCCAGTCCAAGATCTGGTGCCTCCATTGCTTTGAGACTCTGGAGAGTGTGGCACATTTTGATGAGAGTGCACAGAGGAACAAACCACTCACAACATGAGCTAGAAGCAGAAAAAAGAGGAAGAGACCAGGGTCCCACAATTGCTTTCCAGGGCATGCTGCCAATGTCCTAAGAACCTCCCATAAGGGCCCATCTCTTTAAGGTCCACAGAACCTCCCAATACTATTATCCGGCGGGCCAAGCCGTTAACATATGGACCTTTGGGGACACTACTCATATTAAAACCACAGCACTGACCTTCAAGGACCATCTGCCAATTCACTTGCCTTCCCTTCTGTATCTCACTAAGGTATCTCCTATAATGTCCCTAATTAGCCCTTTCACTTTAGCTAAGCCAGCCAGTATGCCATATCCTCAAAAGCTGACATACAGAGTTAGTAGCTACCTGCTATCCCTCCCCCACCGCCTGCCTCACACACAGCCTGGCCTGATCCATCTATTGTAAATATTGTCTATGTTTCTCTCACCACTAGAGTTCCTGCCCCCCTGCAACATGTCCTGCCATTGACCTCAGACTCAGTCTGCAATCTTTTGGGTATTTGTGTAACCATTTTGTTTTAAAATATTAATATGTACTTGCTATTATACTATTATATCAAAGTGTTCCCCAGCTATTTCCCATCTGAGTTCTATAAACAGCATTAGGCAGAAAGTGTACTCTGGAGCCAGCCTTACCACTTACTGTATTTCACGGTTTCAAAGACGTATTTTTAACATTTCTGAAACTGAAATGCTTCTTACTATCCATAGTGCACTGTCATTTAATTGGCAACATTTTTTTCTTTCTTAGGGAAACCTGAAAAAATGTTGTATCTTATACCTGATGGTACCTTCCAGTCAATGAAATGCAGTCCTAAGTCACTTAACTTCTCCGAGGCCCAGTCTCTTTATCTGCAAAATACCTAATCAGAGAATTTTGTTGAGGATTCAAAAATAATATTTATTTAGCCCTTGGTGGAGTTTCAATAATTGTTAGCCATTGTAATTCCCCAACTCTATAAACTGTAAACCCCTCAAGGGCAGGAACAGGTTTTTTTCCTCTTCTAGCAGATGGTCTGCTATGAAGGTTGGAAAAAGCTTCCCTTTCCAAAAAATATCTCCTTTGCTAGAGTGCCAAACAGTCGAAATTTCAACATTAATCTCTCCTTTGAGTTAAGGCATTATCTCCAGAAGACCTCTGTTAAAATGCAAATATGTCACTTGGGAAGGTAACACATTAATTCATGAGCATTCATGATCCCATTAATGCAGATTATTTTATCAGATTAAATAGCTGTCCTTATCCAAACCCTGAGAGCCCTGGTAATGGGGATGGTAAAACTTGATGACTTAGGTGAGAATGGAGTGAGGGGTCAGGTTATCTGGATCTTGAGGCCACCTCCAGTCTGTTCTTGCCTTTTGGGGTTTGTTTGTTGGTAAGATTGTGATTCTGGTCTGCAGTGAACTAGGAAGCATCTCAGTGACAGAGACAAAAACATTCATGGGTGAGAGGAAATGCAAGGTCAGAAGGGATAAGGGACCTTAGAGATCATCTAGTTCTGTCTCCCCCCTTGAGTGTATAACTCTCCTCAGCAAGACATTGTCTCCTAAAGTTGCCCATTCCATTGCCGAACATGTCTCATCAGAACATTTTTTATATCAAGCTGAAAACAGTTTTTTGGTAACTTCTTTCCTCTCTCTTCCTCTTGCCAGCACCTTCAAACTATCAGAACATAGCTATCACATTTTCTCAAGTCTGTCTTTGGACTTTTACTTCATTTGGGGGGCTAAATCTACCCAGTTTGCTCAGTGATTCCTCTTGTGATGTGGTTCCACAGCTGAGCTTCTTAACCTGGAGGGCTACAAACCCACTGAGGTTTGTGAACCCACTAAACAATGTTGTCTGTAGTCCCTGTGTGTCTTGCCTCCAGAGTAATAGCTCTCCACAGTGGCCCATGACAGGAAACAGGCCCAGCCTCTCAACCTTATAGCATATTTGTCACTTTCCTTTGGCAGCACTCCAGTTCAGAAGACTGCTTCTTCAGGGTCCTTTGCAGAACCGAACATGGTACTTATGGATTTTCTGGGCAGCACAGAGCACAGTAGGCACAGTGCTTTTATTAGCAGCCTAGTATTGCACAGTTCTCACTTTTAGAAAGCTTCTGGCTTAATGGATGAGAACATCTTGTTCTCAGGTAGCTGACTCTTCCAGGATTAAGTCACTTTGTTCAGAAGAACACCTCGGTGCCTACACCACTCAGCTCTGCTATTTTTGAGGGGACCCATCTGGTTAGGACACTCAGTTGGCTAGCAGAGCAGTGGTGTGAAAGAGCATAGCCCTCAAGTTCTCTCTAGTGCCCCCATTTTTCCAATTCCATGCACTGTAAGGAGGTGATTGGTCCATGCACATATGTGAGAGAATCTAACAAAGGACCCATGCTCACAGCTACCCCTTCGTGAAGCAGCTGGCCCAGGAAGCTTTTGAGAATGGAATTTGATGTGTCAGTGGAGAATAAGTTCATAAAGGTCAAATGCTTTTGGAAGGAAGGACCAGCTATCAAACATGAGTTTGACACAAGAAATAGACATGTCTTGGGGAGACAAACTTTCCTCGATTCCCTCCATACTAGTCTAGTATTCCAGACACAGCACCAAAAAAGCTAAATATTAAAGGCACTTGGGGCCTATAGGATATAAATAGGCCAGTTGGTGACAGCCAACCTATATGGCAACCACATATAATGTGTGATATGAGGCAACTGTATCACCACGGTTCTCTGGTAATTAATATCCTCCCTATGGCCCAGTGTTTGACTCAATGTAGTTGTCGCTGTCTTCTCTAACTATAAGGATGCCTGATTTTCTCACCATTATGGTCACTCTCTTGGGTTTAGTTATTAAGGACTACTATGGAAATATAACTACGTTATCTCAGAGGAGAAACACTTCAAATAAAACACTAGTCCTCTAAGCTGCTCTACTAAAAAAAAAAAAATCTATGGCCAAATAGGTTTGAGAAATACCGCTCTTAGATCTCAGAATGCAAATTAGCATATTAAAGACTCTGAGAAGTCTTGCAGTAGAGAAATCTGCTAAAGTTACTTATGATTTCTAATATACATGTATATTTAGACACAGATCACAATCTTCCCTTTTCCTCTTTACATGCACCTTATTAACATCCATGTAACTGCTTTGGAGAATGCAGCTTTTAGCCATGACCCACCATTTCACACTTGGATACATGAATGGCTCAGTGAATCAATCCACAGTTCTGCAGAAGTAGGACAGGGACAAGTGAATTTTGTTGTGAAGGGGTTGTGCAAGACACTTAGGTCAGGGAGAAAGCCTGGAACAGAGAGTCTTAAGATATAGTTGAGAACAAGACAGAAGAATCTGGACACTAGCTCCCCTGAACTCACAGTTTGCCACTGACCAGCCCTACAAAGTGCTGAACTTTCAGCTCTGAGCCAACAGTGAAAAAGTAGAGCAGCTTTGGCCTGTCATGGAGGCTGTAGGGCCCTTTGTGGTCATTGGCTTCTCAGCTGGGGCCTTTCTGCTTTCATTCCTTGCCCCACTGCTCTCCATTTCCTTCCCTGGGCCTCTGGTGTATTTTCAATTTTTCAGTCTAGCAATTGTTCCGTTTCATTTGGGTGTTTCCTTTTCCCTTCAATTTGGCCTTAGAATTTGCTGCTGCGAAAGGGAAGAAGGAAGGGATGCAGTAGGAAAAAAGGCAAAGAAAAGAACATGGCCTCTTCTGCAAAGCACAGGAAAACCTTTATTTTCCCTGAACCCTCAGAGTAGGAACAGGCCCTTTTACAATGATTGCTGGGCCCTGAGGAGATAACCATCAATACCTCTGGAGGCAGAGAAAATAACCATCTTTCACCAAGAGAATCTAGAAGGGGTGAGTATTCAGAAAGGCCAGAGATGTTGGTTCCCAGAGGGACATGAGTCTAGCTGACAGTATTGAAACTGACTCAGATGGAAGGTGTGTTTGTGTGTGTGTGTGTGTGTGTGTGTGTGAAGTATACACATATATCTGTGCACATGCTTGTGTGTATAAAGGTAAATCTGCAATGTTGTTGCATTTCCCCGACTAGGGAGGGGGCTGGGGAACACCTGGACCTTTGCAGGAGTACATCAGGTCACAAAAGTGATGTGTCAGTAGAGAGAAGGATCGTGGATTCTGTAGTGTCATAGTTCTTTCATCATCAGTGAAACTGTCGAGCTACAGGAAGGTGAAGCAGGGTCAATTCTTTCCATTCAAGATATGAGAGAATGGGCGTGTGAGTTTGTGTGTGTGTGTACATGCATGTGTGGTGTCTTATGCAGACTGACTCCACCCCCTTCCCACACTGCCCACAAACAGAAAAGGTTCACTGGTACTGATAACCCCCCTAGGATCTAATCACACCTACTTTGAATGCCTATAATCCTAGTGACTCAAAGTCTTCGCTCACTTGGCAGAAGAATGCCTAACTGCATTAAGGTTAGGAACTAGGTTTTTCTCCCTCTCTCACTAGATTCTGTTTTTAGATAAGAAGAACCCAAACACATGCTCAAGAGTTCTGTCTCTCTTCTTTTCAATCTCCCACACTGAGGCCTGCATTAGTAATCTATGTTGCTACTCAGAGACTCCCAGAGTCTGCTTTGCACCCTCAAAATGTCCTGACCTCCTTGCACTTTGGACACTAAATGATTCCTCCTGCGCCCGGATGAGACTTATTTTTCTAGGGCATATTTGTTTAGACTTTAGCTTTGCCTGTCGGGGTATGCCCTTCTATATTTCCCTTTCACTTCTCCATGCCTTCTCCCCTGAAAAGACTCCCCACTACTCAGAAACTGCAGAAAACCTGATAGACCTCACACACACACACACACACACACACACACACACACACTCCCACACTCCCACATTAGGCTTTCCCTGATTGCCACTTGGGAAAGTTCAAGTCTAGAACTTTGTGTAGGAAAAAGAAAAAAAATCCATTCTCTACTCTGTTTCATTCCACATAGTTTAGGAAGGAAGATAGTGTACCTAAAGGAATAAAGATACTGAGGCATGGATAAGAATCCAAAAAATTTTACCCCCTCACACACCAAGCGCAGTTGCAGAATTTACTAGATGCCATAAAAGACTGAAGACTATGAGATTAGTTTTGTCCTTAGGAATCTTGTTCTCCTATTAGGAAAAAAAAACACATAAAATTGAACTTCCAGGTGAAATATTTTTTCATTCAGCCAACAAAATATTCCTTGAGTGCCTTCTGTGTGCCAAGCTCTGTTCTAGGTGCTGAGGATACAGTGGAAACAGGTCAGACAAAATCTCTGCCCTGCTGATGCATACATTTCAATAAGAACTTGTGTTTAAAAATAAGCAAATAAAGAATAACTGTTAGTATTTTTAAATGCTAAGAAGGAAAGAAACAAGAGCCTGGGATGGAGAGAGATAAGGGACCACTTCAGCTATGGCAGTCAGAATAAAAGCTTCTCTGGAGAAATAACATATGAACTAAGAATTGAATGGCCTGGGAACAGTCCACATTACATGCTTCAGAGTACTAGTGGCATCCGCTTTCAGAGATGAGAAAATTTAAGCAAAGGGAACTGGGGAAGACCTTCAGGAAGCAATGAGGTTTGGCTAGATATGATGCATGAGATAGAACTCTGGCCACTACCATTGGCTACTGACCTCACTTTGGGAAAAGTGAGAGAGGTACACCTCCACTTGCATTGAGGTCTCATAGTCTTCTCCTTGTAATCTAAGATAAGCACTGTAAGAGGGAGGATCTTCAGGATTTCACCAGATGATCTGACTATAAAACCCTACAAAACTAGGTATATCTCACCTAGTAGTTTCTGAGAAACATTGAGTCTTTTCAAATAGGATAAAATCAGGAAAATGGCTTATGGGTGGGAGAACTGTGTAGGATGGGGCCAGATTATGGTAGGGACTTGAAGAGGACTTTGGATTTGGCCAGAAGGCCTTGAGAAACTGTTAGATTTTTAAGTAAGGAAATGAAGGGAAGAACAAGAAAGAAAGAAAAAGTCCTGATATCTTTTGGTAACCAGAATCCCTCCTGTCCAAAATACATAGAGTCCCCTAGAGTAACATGCTTATGAACATAGGCTCAAATCCCAGCTCTGCCACTTAGTGGCTCTGAATTTGGACAAGTTATTTAAGTCCTTCATGCTTCAGTTTCCCCCACTGTTGGAAAGTAGGAAAAACATGTTCAAATGGGAAGGGAAACAAGGGAGGGAGGATTAGGAAAGGAAGAAAAGGAAAGGGGATTAAAAAAAAAGAATGAGGCCAGGGATTTAGCTCAGTGGCACCGTGCCTGCCTTGCAAGTGCAAGGTCCTAAGTTCCATCCTGGGTACCAAAAAAAAAAAAAAAAAAACAATGGAAAGGAAAAAATGGAAACAATGCTTCTATAAATGGGGAGGGGAAGAAGAGTTGAAGGGAGAGGAGGAGGGGGATGGGGAAAAAAAAAGAATCAAGATATATTATGTACAGGTAAAATTCCTAATCATGAATGTCAGGACTATGTATGGCAAATACGTACTGATAAAAAAAAATTTTAAAGATTAAGTTAATAATTTTAAAGTGCTTAGAACAGTGTCTGATATTTAGTACTCAACAACCTTTAGCTATCATTATCCATGGAAGAAATTGGTATGACAGTGTACAGTCTGGATAGTGCCACAAATTTAGATTATTTTGGTCAAGGTTTAATCAGCTACGGGTTTAAAAAGCTATGAGGATTTCCTATTGTGGTAGTGCATGCGTGTAATCCCAGCACTCGGGAGGGTGAGGCAGGATGATTGCCCAAGAGTTCAAGGCCAGCCAAGGCTACATGGTGAGCTCAAGGTCAGCTTGAGCTGCATAGCAAGACTCTGTATCAGAAGAAGAAGGAGAAGAAGGAGAGGAAGGAGAAGCAGAAGCAGAAGCTGAAGAAGCTATGAGTATCGCCTGGGCTGAACCCAGTATACTCAAAGTAAGTATGGGTCCTCTCCCTCAATCCATCAGCAGCTAAAATCCCCACCACTATTTAGAGGCAACGTAGAGCATCAGGCATTTTTATTTTAATTAAGGTATGCTCTTATCTAAAAGTAGGAAAAGATTGAACATTAGGTCATCAGTCATTATCACTTAGGATAAAGCACGGCATTGAAGGAATGGACACAGGGTAGTATATTAGTTATCTGTTGCTGTGAAACAAGTTAACCCCAAATTTGGCCATTTCAATGATAAATATTTGTCATCTTACGGTTTCTGTGGGTCAGGAATCTGGATGGTTCTGGCTCAGAGTTGCTCAAGAGATTTCCTTCAAGCTGTGGGTCATAGCTTTAGTATTATACTTGAAAAAGCACCTGGGCTAATAAGTCTGTCTCCATACTCACTCATGTGATTGTTGGCAGGCTTCCTGTGTGTATTCCTCACAGGCTGTTGGACTGAAGGCTTCAGTTCCTTGATGTGTTATGTTGGCTTCGCTATTAATATTAAACTGCTCCCAACATGGCAGTTTACTTCCTTCAGCATGTGAGAGAGAGAGAGAGAGAGAGAGAGAGAGAGAGAGAGAGAGAACCAACTCAAGGTAGAAGCTGCAGTCTTTTTATAACCTTATCTTATTGGTTATTATCTCACCACTTATGTCATATTCTCTTCATTAGAAGTGAGTCACTAGGTCCAGCCCATGCTCAAGGAAAGAGACATACAAGGGTGTGAACACCAGGAGGTGAGGATTATCTAGGTCCATTTAGAGGCTGCCTACCAAATATGGATAAATAGCAATGATAGAAGATTGGTAAAAGGCCCCGGTGAAGTAGAACATTGAAATCTCCTGGCTAATTGGACCAGCGAAAATAGTCACTGGACTCAGTGGTAGCCAAAGATGCTGAGTACCAAAAGGGCAAATAGTGGAACCAAAAGGTGGTACATGTGGTATCTGCAAAGGGTTTGGCCAATGTCACTTTGTTGCCAAAGGTTCTGGACCCTCCTTGGCTCTAGGCCCAAATTTCTTGTCCAAAAGTTATCACCTGTCCTGTCCTTCCCCACAAGACCCAGCCCTATGAATGTGGCCAGGAAAAGAGGAGACAGCTGGAATGAGGCCCAGGAAGCCCAGTGGCAGCAGAAGCAGAAGAAGAGAATGCAGGTTCAGCAAGTGCATTTGTTTGCAGTTGGGGAAGTTGTTAATTTTAGCTTCACACAAGGGGCTGAAGCAGGAGGGTTTGTCATTTCTGCTGAGTTAGTCCTTGGCTGTCTCCCACAGGCCACTGCCGCCTTGTCAGCTCCAAGCCACTGTTTGCAGGGTGGTGAGCTCTGCTAACAGTAATGAAAGGCTGTGGAGGCTTTGTTAGGCCTGATGGATCAGTCTTGGGTAGAGGAGCCCACCCAGTCCTAGCCAAAACAATGCAGTTGAACAACAGCTGTTGACATCTCCTTTTCCCTTTTTATCACTCCTGTGTTCCCATCCTAATTCTACCACTTGCTGATTTTGTGACCTAGACCAAGTCACTGTATTTATCAATGCCTCCATTTCCTCCTCTGAAAAATGGAAATAGTCTCAGGGCTGTTGAGAGGAATCAGTGAGCTCATGTAGGTAAAGCACCAATAAATGGTAGTTGCTCTTACTTACACACACAGCCTGTGATGCAGGGCACCTCGGCCCAAACAAGCATGTCTCTTCTGGCACAGGACTCCTTTCAGAAACCTTCTCTGAGTGGGTCTTCTTTTGCTGAGAATTTTATGTGGATTTATGTGAGTTAGGCACTCTAACGATATCCAGTTTATCTAAGAAGAACTGGAGGCTCAGAGAGGTAAAATGACTTGCTCAGGAGCACACAGCTAATAATAAGTAGCAGAGCTCAAACCACAACTTAGGCTGTTGTAATTCCAAGTCTGACATTTTCCTATCCTACAGCATGGTCTATTGGCCTTCAACATCATTTCAGGATGTGATGGGGATAGACAGCATTGCTGGAAGTTGACTGCAAAGGCACTGGGTCCAGATCATGTGACCTTTTAGAGTCCCACAAATTTGACCATGCAATGAAGTTTCTCCTCCACCTTTACATAGCACAGCCGGGAGTAGAAGTTCTAATTTGTATAACAGCACCATTATCACCAACATGCACACATACTTTTCTGCCAAGTGGCCAGTTTCCTTTTGGACCCATTCCTTAGATCAAGAAACAGGAGAGTAGATACAAGTATTAGGGATAATTTAAAATGCTAAGTCTCAGCAGCACAATCTTCCTCCCAGGGATGCAGGTACAGTACACTTTCCCTATTACCATGGGAACCTCAGTCCCTGCATCAGGAGGTAGGGATCTGGGCTGGGCACAGCTTGCCCTGGCCTTGAGCTTAGCGCAGCTTCACCTTTATCTGCAAAAGCTGCTGAGAAGGAAGAGCTTGAAACTGCCTGAAACTGTTGGAGCTTGAGGCAAAGAATTAGGGATATAGAAGATTCCAGAATTGAGGGTAAGTCTGAAAGAAGGGCCTAAGTGAGGGGATATGCTGGTCTGAGAAGTAAGATAAGGAAAAAAAGAGAACTTTGATCAACAGTCTTATTGGAGAGATTCGAAGACTTGTCTAGAATCTCTCTTTGCCCATGGTTTTTACTTAGATTGCACATTTATTACAGGATGCCTGGTGATGCTACAAATTAATGGAGGAAGCTTGATTCCTCCCCAAGACACCTCTTGGCACTACTGCCACTGATGAACATTTACAAAGTGCCTGCTCTGTGCCTGAAAAGATGAGGCTGAAGAAGAGCAAATAGCAGAAAGTAAAGAAAAGGCAAAAAAAGCAAAAGGTTTGAAGGCTGTAACAGGTTAAACTGCCCTGGCAGGGGTGGGCCCAGGGGCTTTGTGATTTGCAGTCCAAGGAAGACAAATTGACTAAATGAAGGCTAGGTATGAGAGAATACGAGGAGAAAATGGATGCGTGATGAGCTCTAAATTTAGTAGAGGACATCAGATGAATCCGTGTGTGTGTGTGTGTGTGTGTGTGTGTGTGTGTGTTTTCATAGAGAAGAATATGTTCTTTCCTGGCATGTAGATGCATTATACATTCATGGATAACACATATAAGTGTGTGTATGTGAGAGAGACTGTGCTCTCTGCTTGGTGTCCTAGTGTCAGCAGCCCTTCACTTGGCCTGTGAAGACCACTTTCACCCCAGCTGTCTTTCTTCCCTGGGCTATTTTCAGGTGTCTACTCTGCCCTGTGGAAGAGGGGCCCTGGATAGGGCTGTGGGGTTTTTTGTTTGTTTGGGGTTTTTTTTTGGTACCCGGGAATCAAACTCGGCCCTTGTGCTTTCAAGACAGACATTGGAACCACTGAGCTAAATGTGTTTTTGTTTCCTGTGGTTCTTTTTTCCTCTACACAACCTTAACCTGAGCTGCTGTTTCCTCAACAACATTCAAAGGGGAAAACAATCATTGGTTTAAGAAAAATCTCTCTAAGCCAATGAAACATCAGCTCAGCTATTGTTTTCAGATGCCTAAAAGAAAATTATCTATAGATGGAGCAAAACCTCTGTTGGCCAGAATTTTTGAGAATGAACAGTTAGTACACAGTTTTCTAGTGAATCAAAGGTTTTCATTTTCTTACATTATAAAATTCTTTCTAAATTATGGAACTTCTTTTTATTCATCACTTACAAAATTAGAAAAAAGTTACTATTGGTTTATTATGCTACATTAATTGGACACTAAAATTCCATGTTTTGAGCAAATACCAGTTGAAATTGATTTTTTTTTAAATAATTTTAAAAAAAGGAACAGGGCCAGGGATCTAGCTCAGTGGTTTTCCCGCCTGCTGCACAAGTGCAAGGACCTGAGTTCGATCCCTGGTACCAAAAAAAAAAAAAAAAAAAGGAACATTCAGTAGAGGATTCAGAAAAACCCCACGTACATTCAGCCTTCTGATTTTTGACAAAGGGACCAAAAAAAAATACACTGGAGAAAAGATAGCTTCTTTAACAAATGGTGCTGGGAAAAGTGGCTATTCACATGCAGAAGATTGAATCTAGGCCCATATATTTCATCATATACTAAATTAAAATAAAAATGGATCAAAGACATAAATGCTAAAACAGAAACACTTAATCTTCTGGAAGATAAAACAGATAAAACTCTTGAAGAGATAGACATAGGGAAGAACTTTCTGAATAGAACCCCAATTGAACAAGAAATAACATCAAGAACCAACAAACAGGATCATATTAAATTAAAAAGCTTCTGCAGAGCAAAGGAAACAACCAACAGAGTAAAGAGACAATACAAAAAATGGAGAAATGTTTGCCAGCTGTTCCTTGGACAGAGGCTTTATATCTAGAATATAAAAAGAACTAAAAAAAATAGATCCTCCCAAAATAAAAGACCCAATCAAAAAATGGGCAACTTAAATGAATAGATACTTCTCAGAAGAAGAAATACAAATGGCCAACAAACATGAAAAAAATTGTTCAACATCTCTGGCCATTAGAAAAATGCAAATTAAAACACTGAAATTTCATCTTACTCCAGAAAGAATGGCCATCATCAAGAAATCAAATAATAACAAATGCAGATGAGGGTGTGGGGGAAAAGGAGCCTTTTACATTGTTGGTGAGAATGTAAACTAGTACAACCATTACGGAAGTCAGTATGGAGGCTCCTCAAATTCTAAAAATAGAAATTACATTTGTCCCAGAACTTCCCCTTCTAGGTATCCTGAAAGAATTAAAGATGTTATGTTACAGTGATACATGCATATCCATGTCTATAGCAGCACAATTCATAATAGCTAAATCTTGGAAGTGGCCTATGTCTTAGTTACTTTTCTCATTGCTGAGAAAAAATACCCAACACTCAAAGTTAAAGGAGGAAAGATTTATTTAGTTCACAGTTTATAGAGGTTTCAATCTATAATCAGCTGGCTCCAAGGCAGGGTAGCATGGCAGACAGGCATCACAGAGGAGAAATAGTTCATGGTGGGCAGAAGGTAGCAAAGCAACAAGGAACAACCCCAGCTCTTTCTATCCCTTATATCTTATCCAGGCTATTTAGGGTGGGGAGCACTCACACCCTTCAACCTAGTGTCCTTGATCCTAGCATTGCACCATGAGTCAGTTCCAGTATCACACACTCTAGATCCAGCCACCTCTGAAAAAGCCCCACCTATGGCTTTGGGAGGACATCTAGACACAAGCCATAACAGCTTATATGTCTATCAACAGATGAATTGATAAAGAAAATGTGGTATTTATGCACAATAGAGTGCTACTGTGCTATAATGAAGGATAAGCTTGAGTCATTTGTAGGAAAATGGATGTACTTTGAGACCATAATGTTAAGTGAAATAAATCAGACACACAAGCTTAAATATCACATGATTTCTTTTATATAAGAAACCCAACACACACACACACACACACACACACACACACACACACACACACACAAAGAAGCCCAACATATAAATAAATTAAAAAGCAAAATAAAAGATAATAGGAAATAGGGAATAGATCTTTTGCAAAATGGAAGGGGACCAAGAGATGGAGCGAGGGGGAAGAGAGGGAAGGGAAGGGGATGAAGAAAGAATTAAGATGTATTATGTACATGTACCAATTCCTCCACTAGGAGTGTCATCATTATGTACTGCAAATATATACTAATAAAAAATTTTTAAATGAACATTCATTAAAAATTAAATAAATAAATTATGTTATCATAGACTAGTTTATGTTGATGCACGACAGAAGCAAATTCACATGATATGTCAAATTTCTATTTCAATGTTTGTTTATGAAAGACTTAGAAAATTAAGATGTTTCTCAAAAAGCATGTCATTAAATGTGAAGTTACTTGTAAAAACAAAATCTTAATTCAAATATACCCCACAAAATACAAAAAAAATGGAGAAAGCATAGACAAACATGAACTGAACCCAGACCATCATTTGTAAATTACCTATTTAAATAGTCCCTCATATAGGCTTATTTCATTATTCTTTGTTCCAAACGGCTAAGTGAAGAACAAATGTGTATATTCAACTGATGGATTAAATAGGTTAGATATTTTGTTGGGTGAAATCTTCCTGTTTACCCCTTTTCTTCACTAGAATTTTAACCCCTTAAAGACATATTATGTGTGTCCACCCAAACCACTCAAATCCTTTAGTACAGGGGAGGAGCCAGGCACCTATGTCACCTAGGGTAGGCCTGGCATATTCCCATCTGGGTAGTTCCAGAGAAGCAAATATTTCACTGAGCTTAGTCATCCATTAATGGTGCCAGCACTGCTGCCTTTGTCACTCCACCCCTGGGCCGGGCTGCAGGTTCACACAAGATCTTCACTTTGACGGTTGAAATAAACAGAAGCGTTCCACTTCCCTTGTGTTTGCTAGAGTTGAAAGCAGAATGATGGCAAGGGAAATGTTAGATCCACAAGAGACCTTACGGATTAAGAAACTGTATGCAAGAGGCAAGTCTAACCACTCCTTCTTCTGAACAAATAGAGGGAAAGGAGGCAGACAAAAAAAAGCTGAAGGAGTTTGTAGTCTTGGCTCAATCACTTTCCCCCTTCCCCCCTTCCCTTTGCTACCTGCCCATTGGCTGGGAGCACTTCACCTGGTTAAGAGGATGGTTGGGGGTAAAGGATGGTGGCCTCTGGGGTGGGATCCTGGGCTTATGTAACGTGGGAGAACTTGGAGCCTTAATAGAGAAGAACAAGGATGAGTGGGACACCCCAGCTAAAAGGACAGACAGAGGGAGTCCAGCCAGGGACTGAGGGAGAGGGGTGGTAATGGTGGCATATGTGTCTCTTCTTAAAGACATCCAGCCTACTCCTCAGTTTTGCTCACAGATTACTGGAGGTACAGGATACTAGCCTTGCCCCAGGGAATACCTCTGGGGCTATAGGAAACAAGAAGAGCCAATGACTGGGTGCCCTAGGGCTGTTGGCATTCTGGCTTGGTGATTCTGCAGGCAGAGCTGAGCTGGGAAGAGGAACACCTACTGCAGAGAGAACTGTGAGGGGAGAGGCCAGGCAACCAGCTCATCTAGGGTAGGACTGTCATATAGAAATATTCCCATCTGGATAGTTCTAGAGAAGCAAGTCTGGGTAATGATAAACTATGAATTTTATCCATGAGCTGAACATTGAAAAACTTCAGCCCCAAGCTCCCAGCTAGCATCTGAGCCAAATCCCACTTGCACAGCATTTAATCAGCTTCCTCATAGATTCCAGTAAAAGAGAGATGAATTTGTGAGATTGATTAGCTAATAGCCAAGTGCTATGCTTACTCCCTGATCTAAAAGCACCAAGCTGGGGCCTTGGACTTTCTGCTGCTCTGATTCTGCAGCTGCTCCAATGGCAGGTGGGCCTGTGGCAGGCCCCAGAGAGGGGGATTCAGCTAAGATCTTCTTGCTCTCCAGCTCACTCTCCAGCTTTGGATACCCCCAACCATGAATGCATCTGGGCCTTGAGAAAGAGTTATTCTCATCTTTGCCCTCCATTTCCTATTATGGCCTCTGCCAATTTATTACTCATCTCCACCACAAGGATGCCTTCTCCTTGTCGATATTAATCCAAAGCACTCCAGTCCTTCAAGACCCAACCAGAGCCTCACTTCTTCAAGGGATCCTTCCCTGACCATAGAAGCCCAACTATGGTTAGAGCTAAGCCAGAATTTAGCTAGTTACATCCAGCCACATTTATAAATGCTAGTTTTATTTAACCACAAAAGTAACACATGCTCATTATAACAAGTCAAAAATACAGAGAGGTTTAAAGAAGCAATTAATCTCCCTCTCAAGTCCCTCACATGCCATCCCTTTAGAAAACCACTGTTGCTAGGCTATATGCTGTTTCCATGCTCACACAGACACATATACATACACAGCCCTTTCATTAAGAAAACTGAGGGCCAAAGAGGAACATGACTTTTCCAAGATCACACAACTGGCCAGTGGTTGAGCTCAGAACACAACCCAGATACCCTGGCTCCCAGTTCCCAGGCCAGTGTGGTTATGATTTAGTTGCCTCCTGAGAGAGTCTTGTCTCCCCAAGTGAATTGTAAACTCAACTGAGTAAAAGAAAAAAAAAGTGTTCTCTCTTGCATTTCCCACAACACCTAGCACAGTTTTGAACATCTGGTCCAGGGTGTTTACTAAATGTGTGTCTCCTTGTTTTAAATCCTTTCTGAAACAAGACACAGTATAAATAAAGAAAAAGAAAATGTTCGACTCAGTGCCTGGCTTCACTAGACTGTAAAGCCAAGCTATGCAATCATACAGAAATTGATTGTTAAGATGGCTGGAGGGAAAAAAAAGCAGTGCAAAACTCCAGTGACTGATGACTGTGTGCAGATACCTAGAGGCAGAGACAAATATGGAGATGAAAGAGCTCAAAGGCACTGTGCTCTAGGCTCAGCTAGCAGAGCTAAGAACCTCATTTTGGGGTAAGGTAGGAACAGTGCTGAAAGTGTCAATGAGGCCCCTCAGCACCCCCACTAGGTTCTTTGGCACCTGTCACTCTCTTCCCCACTCCTGAACCAATGACCAAACTGGTGCTGCAGCGCCCCGCCCCCCACTGTGCTGCCAAAGCCTCCCTTGCTTGTGGCCAAATATTTAATGGTCTTTTCAGTGTTTCTGGAGAATCTGCTTATGGCCTTTACACTCCTTTGCGGAGTCACAGTGCTGGGATTTATATGGATTTATTTGATATGTTTGTTTATTGCTAATCGTTTGTGGGGATAGAGGAGGTTGAACTGGATTAAGGCCATTGCTTCCACCCACAGGGACTATCTCCCTGCCCTGGGGAGCTAGGGAAAGGTTGAGAGGGGCCTCTGGCCACATCAGCTGTTCTGGAGGCAAAACCTTTGGGAAAATCATAAGCACTAATTGAATTTTTGAGCTGAATCAAACTTTCAAGATCATCTGACAAGATTGCTAATGCCTCAAATTTATATAGTACTTCATAGTTTATGAAACAACTAGATGTGACTCATTCTCTCATTTTAGGTGTAGAACTCCTTGTTTATTTAAGAAGATCCTGCCAACAGGAAGGTAGACTGTTGTTAATTCCTCAGATGTGAGAACTGTACCTGGGTTATGTAGGAATGTTCTAATTTTTAGGAGATGAATAGCAAATTATTTAGAGGGTGAAGTGTCATAATGTTTGAAACTTTGAAATGGTATAGCATTTTTTTTTGAGACAGAATCTTGCTATGTAGCCCAGGCTGGCCCTGACCTCGCAGCAATCCTCCTGCTTCAGCCTCCCAAGTGCACGGATTATAGGCACGCACCACCACGCCCAGTTGAACTGGTATAGCACAGTGATGGTGAACCCTTTAGAGACCCAGTGCTCAAACTGCCACCCAAAGCCCACTTATTTATCGCAAAGTGCCAGCCTTGCAATTAAACGTCAATACTAAAGTTTTAGTTTAGAAAAAATAACTGTTATCTGTTGCTTGGCTGCTGGGCGACCTGGCTCTTGTGCCAACAGAGAGGACTCTGTGTGCCCACTGTGGTACATGTGCCGTAGGTTCACCACCACAAATATAGCATTTTAAAAGATACAAACAGGGGCTAGGAGGATGAAGAATTATTGCTTAATGAGTCCAGAGCTTCTGTTTGGAATAATGAAAATTTTCTGAAGATGAATGGTGGCACAACATTGTGAAGGGACCTAATGCCACTGAAATATACACTTAAAATGCTTATAATGGTAAATATTATCTTATGTAAATTTTACTGCAATTACATACATGTGAGAAAAGAGCAAGAGATACTTTAGCTGCTCTGTATATTTGAAATATTTGTAATAAAATATAGGGAAGAAAAGAAACTCTTAATGTGAACAGGCTTATGGAGAAATGGACATGTAACTATCTGTAGCAGAAAAAGACTGTACCAGAGGTAAGTTGTAGGCTCCAAGAAAGTGTGGAAGATTGGATAACAGTGATGGAGAGGAAGTGATCGCTGAGTCACAGTTGGGCATTGTTGCTGCATTGATAGATAAGATGCCAAAGCTAAGCCCATTGTCTATTATGGCTGATTAGACAAATCGGGGTGGGTGATAGGAAGGTTGTTACATGCAGAGTACTTGGGTTGCAACATAACTCAGCCATAGCTCAAGGGTTCTCAGTTACTCAGAGGCAAACTTTTTGCCTCACACCTCCTAAAAGTCATCATGGCACTTTTGAGTTCCCCAGGAATGAATGAAGTAGAGAAACAGACATTGCTGGAACTCTGATTAGTTCACTGAGATTAACTTTCTGCTACCTGACTCCACACTTAAAGTCATCAAACCATGCATCCTCTAGCTGGGAATCAGAATGGCTCTCTGAAAGATGACGTATAATGGCTTGATGGCTCAAAGTTTGGGAAGAGGAGACATCAGTTGGAAGGACCTGTGATTCACTCACCCAGCCCTACCTGTGTGCATGATGTGTTGAGAATTCGAGGCTTTGTTGAATGGGAGAGGGGACCTGGCCCTTCAACAAGGGCCCTCCAGATGTTCCTGCCTGGAGTATGAAGGTGCCATCCATCTCACTGCTGGCAGAGCCTGAAGGTCAGTTCTAATTTAACAAGCAGAGCCTTTAGGTTGTGGTCCAGCCCCCAATCACATGATGAACAGCGTGGGGACTACTTCATCCCTGCTCTTTCTTTCTAGATCTGCCCAGCTTCAGCCTCACTAGACAGACAGGCTCTTGGCCCTCCCAGTGCACAAGGGGAGGAGGACAGAAATTTAAATTGCATTTCCTCTTGGCCAGCATTTGCCTTATGTCTGCATTCATCACCACAAAGGATAAATGCCACCAAGAGAATGAAGCAAATGGGTCGGGGTGGAGGGGGGGATGAGAGAACCAGAATTCAGGGGGGAAGGGAGGGGACCAAGATAGTCTGGAGAAGAGCTGGCCAAAATGAAACTTTGGAGATTCTCCTGAACCTGGAACTTCAGCTCCTTGAAAATCAAATCCCTTTCCAAGTCATGTTTGATAGCCATGTTCCAAAATAATTGTGTCTGAGTCTAAAAGAAATCAGGCTGTGAGCAAGGGCTGATGCAGTGTAGGTATAACATGAATGTAGGTGGGAAATTGGATAAACTAGGTAGGCCAGAATGTTGGAGATTTTTGGCTCACTTAATTTCCTTCTTAATTTTGCACATAAGTGAACTGAGAGTGAGAGGAAGGGACTTACTAAAGGCCACCCCGCTAATTAGTCCAGGTAAAGCCTGTGAATCTTAATCCACTCCTTTTTAAATAAATCATAACGCACATTGTACTGGCACACAAACCTCCCCTCACCCCAGCTGAGAGTTCTTTTTCTCTCAAACACTTTTGCAAGGCAGCATTGATTAAAAGCCAGTCTTGGAAGAGCCTCCCCCCTCCTCTTTTCTGTTTTAGCACAGCAAGGTGGCCATGCTCTGGAGTCAGGCCAAGGTCCAGTAGGTGTCTTGCTTTGTATTGCATCTAGCCCAACTCCTCTAACCTTTGACTCTGACCACAAGAGGCAACAGATTCTGCCCCAACGTCGCCCCCCCGCCCCCCATCTTCCAGGGCCACTGGATTACTGGAGAGAAAGAGGCAGGAAGCACACCTTGGGACAGGACTAAAACAGGCAGAACCTCAGAGTAGGAGGGACCTTAATCCATTTCTAATGTATAGATAGGGAAACTGAGGATCACTATCACAGTAACGAAGCTTAGTTTTCATCTTAGAGCAGAGCAAGAGGGAACAGGGTCTCCAAAGTTCTTGCCTGGTGGGAATACTAACACTACTGGGTAGAGAAGTTAAGTGGCAGGTTGTGGGGAGCGGAGTCCAAGGGAGAAGTTGGAGAATGCAAAAGACATGCATTATGCTCACCATAGAATAAAGCATAGTAAAAACAAGTTGTAAAGTTGGAGATGGGCAGAAAGATTTAGAAAATGACTCTTTTGAAAAGAAAATTGCATCTTCATCTCAGCCTCACAGTGTAGATTCCCACTGGCCTGGTGACCCAGCCAGGTTCTCCATTATCCCTATACATAGACACAGCCTGCTCCATGCTTTGAAACCAATGAGGATGGGATTCTGGCAAGTCCTCAGCATCTCACTCTCCCTGAACCTCCATGTGGAAGAGGAAGGGAGTTATTTACTGTAGTCAGCTACAAGCTGGACATACGGTTGTACAGGCTCTGAACTGCACAAAGATATGTGGCCAAGAGCATAAATGAGAGTGAAATTCAGTTCATGCTCTGCTCCCTGAGCCATGTGCCCTAGTGCAGAAGTAAGTCCAACTGGATGAAATGGTTCATTTTTCATCTGGCACAGCCGTATTGCTCATGGGGCCATATTCATCCAGGAGTAGCTTCTTCTAAGCTTTTTGCACAAAGGCACTGAATAGACTACTTGAGGCTTGGTTACCATTAGCCATGAACTCCAGTGCCTCCAAGTCATCCCCATGGAGGTTCTCCCCATCCCTGAGTATCCCCTGGACTCAGGCTGAGGATTTTGGTTCTTACCAGCCACCTTCTGAGTGCAAGGGCAGAGAATCCAATGAGGCAGGTCCCATAGGGTCTGGGGCTCACTCTCATGATAACTCCAAATTCTGAGCTCTCTCAGCCATGCATTTACTGCCCTTGTCCTCTGCCCACCTGTTTGGCTTAGCCACCATGTCTTGGATGCCCAGTTTTCTTTCTGTGGACTGGTGACAACTGTTTGTCTGAGTCATGACTGACTGCTGTGTCCCTTGTTTCTGTGCCATGCCCCTCTGCAGTCAGCTGTCATAGCCAGGACATATCCTCAGCCCTGGTCTGCAGGGCCCCAGTACAGAGGTGGTAGGGGTGGTCTTGCTTCCTGCCTGCCTACCTGGATGGAGACTGGTGTTTTGCACTGCCAATGTACATATACACTGGGTATGCAAAGAAGGTGACCATGGCCAGGGACTCTCAGCTGGAGAGCTTTGTCATGTCTACACAGTGCCCACTCCACCACACACTTACTCATCCTTCCTGGGCTGCAGGGGAGAGGGGCTGTGACAAGGCCGGGAACAGCCTATAGAAATCTGCCTGGTGTGAGGAGGAATGAGGGGACAGGTCAGTACTTGGAATCCAAGTAGCTCCTGGCTATGCTTAAAGCCACTCCCCTTCTGACTGCATGGACCCAAGCTTTCCAGTGAGCTCACTGGGCTGTCCCTGAAGCCAGCAGATTATGTTGCCAGAAGGGCCTGAATCAAACTGTCCAACAGAATACAGCTGGGAAAGAAAGGAGCCTCAGGTCAGGACTAGCACTGGACCATTAGGGTGAGGGTGGGTGACAGGAGAGAGCCAGGTTCCCTAAACCACTTCACTGTGAAAGAGAGGCTAGGGTCTTCTCAGCTGAGCCTATTCAAGGGAGGACTAGCAAATGGCCTTGAATAAAGAAGAACATGAATGGAAGAGCTAAGCAGTCTCCCTCTGCCTCCTTCCTCCTCCCCAGAGCTGGAAGGAGCCAGCCAGTGGAAGAAGGGGCAAGGAAAGCAAGCAGAGGGCCTACCGTCAATCTCCTGCCCTGACAAGCTACATCATCACTGGCTCCAGCTGGCTCCCTTGAGGAAGAGGGGCGGGAGCTTGAAGTGGGACTTGGCCAGGAGGCAGCCCAGGTACTGAGTCTTAGAGCCAGAATCTGTGCCAGTGCTGAGAGCCAGTGTGCCCATCCCAGGGTGGCCAAAAACAGAGAAGTCCAGTAACCCAGGGTTCTTTAGGAAATATACACCAGGGAAGGTCCAGCTCCATGTGGATCCTGGACAGGCAGCCAAGCTTTGTAGAGTCTGTAGCAGTCTCTCTGTTGCCTCCAGGGACTGGAAGCTACTGAATTTCCCAGTGTTTGCTTCACCACCACCCTCTACCTCCAGGACTTTAACAATTCAGTCAGCCTCTCAAAGGTGGGTATAAATCCCAAAGCATCCCATTAGCTAATTAGAAAAACCAAAGATCTGAACATGCCAAGATGTGAGATTTATGAAAAGGAGAGGACCCCAGATTCTTGTCCTCAGTCAGAAATGTCTGCTTCCTGTTTCTTCTGAACTTTCTTAGAAGAACCACACACCCTAAAAGAATGTTCCCACTTAGTGACACCAGTGGGCTAAGTCAACCAAGTAATTTGGTAAGGAGAAGAAGGGGAAGGAACTTTGCAATAGAGGTAAGCTGTTTGTACATGGAGCTTAGGGCTGGGTGGGTCTTTTCAGCAGCCCCACTGCAGGAACTTGTCATTTGGGATTTTCTTTGTGGGAAGTGGGGGGAGGGGGAGGGGACAGGGTTGTTGATGCAAAGGAGAGAGTTCCCAAACAAGCATCTGCTACTGAAGATTCTGGGCCAAATTAAATGTTTTAGTGCTGTTCAGATTCAGTGGCTATTTACATTGTGTTTGGTCATGTTAGAAAATATGCCAGCTTCTTCCTAAATTTAATTAGTTTACTGGGATTTACAATGCACCTTAGTTCTGTGACCAGTAAGAAAGGTATCTGTGAAGTTCTGAAAGGTTTCAGCACATTAACAAATTTCCCCATGTTGTTTCCAGTCAGCTCAATTCAAGCTCCTGTCCCTAAGTAAATTATCCTGGGAAATGGGAGCTGTGAACACCCTATCCCTGCTGATAGCCACTGGTGCTCCTGACCTTATCCCCCTTAAATCAGGCCATTGTCCCAGTACCAGGGGCAAGAGTGGAGGGGAACAAGCCAACACGGGAAAGGGAATGCTTCTTCCTTGCTTGGTTCTAACTCACTTAATGGTTTTCCCACTGAAAAGCACTCATTTGTCACATTTATCTTCAGGGGGTGAGACAGGATGATCCATCCCTCAGGCCTGGGCCAGAAAAACCAGGGAATTGGCACCTGCAATCTGCCATTCTCTGCCTTTTCCTTCTCTGGCTGCAGCTAAACTGCTACTAAAATGCTGACTCTTGCCTCATCCATGATGGAGTGAGCTTTTAACTGATAGCTTGGCCTGTGACGCTTACTTTTTTCAGAACTGCATAAAATGCTGGAGGGGTAAAGAGCTGGGAGGGACCTGGAGGAGTGAAGAGAGAAGCGCTATGGTTGGATGTGCAAAGAGCCTCAGGAGGTTGGATCTTTACTGGGTGTCATCTCTAGTGACCCCATAATATGGGCCTAGGTGTTCCAGATATTTCTCAGATGGGGATCTCCAGTAATAAGCTTCGTGCCACCTACTCACGTGGCAATCATCTACATGGGGTGCTTTAAAACCTTCTCGGGTCCCTTTTGGCCATAAAATATTTTCTTCATGGTTTGCCATGATCCCTGAAAATTAATGCTGCTAGTCCAGGCACTGTCCTCAAATACTTGTTAAAATGTACATTTCTTGTTTTGTCTGACAAAGTTCATATATCAGGTTCATTGGCTTTTACCTGTCAAAGAGTAGGTTCACAAAGAAATGGGATCCAGGGCAAATATGCCTGATGAGAAAGAGAGAAAAGAGATGTCTGCAACAAAGTGAAGCACTATGGGCTAGTTGAGTTGGGAGTCACAATTGCTCCAGCTGAATGGAGAACTGAACAGCCAAGAGGAGAGAGGCGAATGGCATCAATTACCCCTGTAATCTTGACATCCATGGGGTCTCCCATGCCCGTCAGATATGATTCCTTCAAAACCCCACACTCATTTATAGATCTCTCCATTCCCAGAGACAACTTCCATTCTCCTTGACCCACACCCCAACCCCAGGCTACAAGGGACTGGTTCTCCTAAGAGAGTTCTATTGTAGTTCTAAAAATGTGGCTGCCCATCAGATTCACCTGGGGAACTTTTAAAGAGCATTGCTGTTGGGCAGCACCCCAGACCAATGATAATGCGGAGTCTCTTAGGGAAGCTCTGGGGACTTTTCTAACTGATAAAAGCATCCCCGGGTGATTCTAATGTCCAGCCAGAGTTAAGAAGTATGGGTTTCTACAATGAATGTAATCATTATGGACTGCAAACAGGTACCAATAAAAAATTTTAAAATAAAAATTAAAAAGAAGTGTGGGTTTAAATGGTTTACTTGTTGCATCTTTTTATGTCTACCATAATGTGGAGCTTCATCTTCCTTAAACCCACCCAAGTAATCATTCATCCAAGGAAACAGATGTAGAAGGCATTTGGGGAGACAGAGGATTTGCCTCCTGGCAGCACAAATAACTGAATGAGAGTTAGGTATCCCAGGCCTAAGAAGTCCCTTGGTCATTTTCTTAGTCAGGCTCTAGCCACCCATTCTGTTCTTCAGTTCCCCTTTCTCGTCTGTCTATTCCTCTCCTCTGTACTCCTTCTGCAGCCCCAAAGTCCTGTTCAGTATTACTACACAGCATTAAGCTCTGTCCTCATTTGCCTTGTCCCCTGCCTACCCATGCAGTCAAGGCAAGCAGCTTATGGAAATCTTTTCCTAAAAACAGTCCCAGTTCCCTCTGTAAGAAGGATTCTGGTGCCAGCTGGTGAGATGATTGAAATTTCACCCCTGTTCAACATGGTTTTGACAAGGACCCTGAATGGCCTCGTCATTACATCTCCATTGGCTCTGAGAACCATCACAGACACATGCTCTGCTATTTCTATCCAAAGAATCAGGGCCCAGATCCTGCAGAGGAGACCCAAATTTGGCAAAGTGTTTGGAGAGTGACTGTCTGTATCCACTTAAGGGAATCTTTGTATACTTGTGGGTGGCTACCCCTTATGGCTAATATTCAAATCTGGCCCATTTGCAGGCCAGCAGGACTTTCCCAAGTGCAGAGAAAAACATCCTTGATTCATGACCTAGAAAAATTAGCAATACTATTATACAAAAATACCTTGTGATAAAAATATGCCATTTTATTCAGTAGATACTTATTGTGTACTGTTATGTTCTAGCTGTTGGGCTACATGCTTTGGATTTGGTGGTGAACCAAATCTGCATGCCTGGTATTAATAGTCTGGTGGGTTTTATTAATTTCTTTTTCAAACCCCTCTATTTGAACTAAAACATACTAAGAAAAAAAACACTTTAAGCCCTAAATCAAGATTATTGGTGCACTAGAAATTCTCCTCAGCAAATAGGTCCATTCTGTATATTGGCCTGCACACAATATTTCCACGTGTGTATGAAGTGGTTCTATGTGGAAAGGCTCGTGGTATGTACATAAGCCTTTTGTAGGCCTGTGCATGATTCTCAAACTGAACTGTGAGAACATCTTTATCCTCAACTTTTCTTCCTGGTACTCTGTCAAATTCTTAGATACTGGATCAATAGCTTGCTAGTTGATAGTTATTGGCACTTACAGTAGACCAGGCACTGGGCTTGCTACTTCATATGCATTATCTCATTTCATCCTCACAGTGGGGAAGTAGATGGTATTGTTATCTGTGTTTTACAGCTGAGAAAATTGACCACGTACTATCAGGTATTGGGGTAAGGATCCAAACCCAGTACTATGTAACCTGAGTGCCTTTCAAAGCACACCACTCCCTGATGCCAAGCTGCAAACCAGGGCTAAAGGAAAGCAAGCTCCTTCATTGTCAATAACAACATCATTGCTATCATCATGATCATTGTCCTCGTGTCATCATATTAGCTATAATTTGTCAAGACCTTGCTTTGCACCAAGCATTGCACTAAAATAACTTTAATAAAAATAAATAACTATATTGATACCATTTAGTAGTTATTGAGTTCTTATTATGTGCAGCTGATGTGAAGTCACTCCAGGTGGAGTAGTATTAGCTTTACCAACATTCCTAAAATTGGCTTCCATGAGAGCCGAAGTGTGAGGGATTAATAAGTACTATGGGGAGAGAAAGATTTCTGGGTACAAGTGACTTTGATTAATATTAGTTTAGATAAACTGTATTTTCTACAGAGTTTTGCAGACCCCTTAATATACTAATGAGAATCATGAATATCCAAGAGAACATTTAGAGCTTTAACATCCAGAGGGTTGGCAGGACAGGCATCACCTATGTTCCTTTGAAATGCATAATCTCAAGCCTCCATCCAAGACTTTCAGAGTCAGACTTGGTATTGTAATAAGATCCTCAGAGTATTTGTATGGATGTTAAATGTTGAGAAACACCAATTAAAGGTACACATTTTTCAAGATTTTGTCCATGGAACCCCTTTATATAGCTTCTTATAAGACAAATGTTCACTTGAACATACTTTGGGGAAATACCAAGGCTAGAAGCCCTTCATAAAATTTTTTATTATTCAATAACTCTAGATAAAAACATTAGCCAAAGCAGCATTTATAAATTGGGAGACTGATCCATTATATATTACTCAGAGACTCATTTTATAGAAGTTTCAAGTCTTCTAAATCTTGTGTTACCGGAAAGTCTTCCCATACCATCTTGCTCCCAATTAACTCATTTCCTGGGGCATGTCTAAGGTTTGGTAACATCTGTGCTTCTTGGTCTATTCTCTGGCCCAGATCAACATGTTTGTTTCTTAAATTCAATAGCTTCTCCAGAGTACTAGAGCTCAGGATCCAAGCATCCAAAGAATGTTCCACAGTCCCCCTGCTGTACAACATTATAAAGGCAATTTTATAGAAACTGAGCAACTTTTCAGTCTGGTGTGTTCTCTTCAGTTAAGCTGTCATTGTTTTTCTTTTAGGCCTTTAAGCTATTATACCAAACATCAAAATAACACTAGTTATTTTGTATTCAGATCTTGCAACTCATTTGGGGACCTCATTAATATTTTATAAGAAAATTCTCATTTTTTTCCATTCATGTTTGTAATTTTTAAGAATGTTGCTGCATTGCCTTTATAAACTTGTTTTTATTTAGGCTCAGGGGCCCATTTTTTCCCCTCAAAGAAACATGTCTCCAATTTTATGTTAAAAGTTGAATGGAAAATAGGCTTTGGTATGTGTAAATTGGATTTGCGAGAAACTTGTCCAGCATGCAACTATTCTGTACAGTAAGGTGTTACCATGCCCGTACTCTGGTTAGGACACAGGCAAAGCTCTCAGCAAGGTTTCTTGGCAGTTGTCATCAGGTACCTTCTCAGTGGACCCTTTCTGTGGTTGGCCAAGATTGTCTGTTCAGAGTACCTGTAGAGGAGGTGAGATGAGCCAGCAGGAGGGTACCTAGAGATGTGTGAAAGAAAGAAAAACTACACGATTGTACTTCTAGGGCTGGAGGGCCTGCCAACCCCAGAGGATGCCCTGCTGTGGTTTAGAATGGTTCTTCCTGACCACTCCCACATTCTCATCAAAGCAGAAGCAACAGAGTATGGGGGGAAGAGATGATGGAACACTTTCTCACATTGGATCAGGATATACAAGGCTTTTATTTTAATTTTTCACTTGCTCATTGATGCTAGAAATGCCACAGTTCAGAGCCCCATCACTTTAAAGCTGAATGCAAACCCTGCTGGAAAAGATAACCATTGATGGCAATAGTTCCCAACCTTTCTAATTTTCAGTATTCATTTGTAATGTTTAACATTCAAGACACAGCCCACAATAGTGATTCTACTTTTTAATTTTCTTTCTTTCTACTGACAGTTGATGTAGAGCAAGAAATCCACAGGCCTTTCAGCAGACCAAAAACACATAGGCTGATCTCTGTAACTTATACCTGGGTGGGAATGCATAAAAGCAGCTACCATTTCTTGAGCATTTACTATATTCCAGGCATTGGGCTTAGCACTTTATGTGCATTTTCTCATTTAATCCTCACAATGCCTTATTGTCACCATTTACAGATAAGGAAGATGAGGCTCAGAGAAATGGACGACTTGCTACACAGAGGTGAAAATCACAAAGAGGTGAAACCTAGAGGCAAGCCCCAATCTGTGGAACTCCCAAACTGTATTCCATTACTCAGTCTGGAGGACAGGCTTTGATAGCCAAAAGCACTGCAGAACCCCCAAATTATGAAGGAACAAATGGACTCCTTGAGTAGGCAAAAGGAAGGACTAAAGGCTTGAGGATTAACAGACACACACATTTGCCTCATCATTTTTCCAAAGGATAGTCATGCCTACAAGTGAGCTTAAAGTGGCCCATGTAGACCACTTGGACATTTAACAACAGAGCCCACTCCTGAACCTTTCCCCACATGCAACCATTTATATACATTGTCAAAGGCAAATTCTCCCAGCAGTGTTGGCATTCTTCACGGTCCTTACACCAGGTACACTCCATCCATAGGCCTTTGCACATGCTACTCCTTGTACCTAGCAGACTCTTCTCCTATAGCAACATGGCCTGCTTTCTTCTTTCAGCACTTTGCTCAGTTGTCACAATCTCAGTGGCACCTTCCCTGACCATCCTATTTAAAATTGCAAACCCCCACCCATTCCCAAACTTGCATTCTCTTTCCTTGTGCTATTTTTCTCCAAACCACTTATTTTCTCAGTTATCATATAACTTTGACTATTAATTTGTTTATTGTCTATGTCTACTCATGAGAATGAAAGCTCTAAGAGGACATGGACTTTTATCTATTTTGTTCACTGCAATATTTCTGATGTCAAGACCAGTGTGTGGAATGTTGTAGGAGCTCAGGAAATATTTTTGTAATGAATGATTGAATATGAAGGTAGTTTTAGACAAAGCTTCCCACCCCTGAAATATCTACAGAGACACACGAGGCATTGGAGATCAAATAAAAGGTGAGCCGCTAAGACAATGCACAACTTCCTGGGTTGCAAGACATGGACTGAAAGTACTCTACACACAAAATCCCCATGGTTCTCAATCTGGTGAAACTCAAAGACCCATTTTCCACATGCTTCTTGACAGCAATTTTACTTAGTGTCCATTGATGAACACATAATAACCATGAATTCATCTGATTGTAGTCATATTTTAAATGAATGTAAATTTTTTATAAATATGATGACATCTGCCTAACATTTGGAAAACAGTGATACATAAATTTGTGAAATGTTTTCAGATAAATGCTTAAATGCCTAGCCTCTAGCATCTGTCATTCAGAGTTTGATTTCCAGCATTGCAACTTTTTACCAATATGAATTTTGAATAAGTTGCTCAAACCTTTGACTCAGTGTCCTCATCTGCAAAAGAGGGCTAGTTGAAAGTATCAACCTCAGAGTTGTTATAAAGATTCAAGGAAATACTTCATGTAAGACTCATGTAAAGTGACTGGCATGTACTAAATTCTCCCCACATTGGGAGCATCATCATCACTATCATCATGAGTTATTATTTGACTCTTCAATCAATGCTTCTAGGTACATAGATTTGTATCCCTAGACCTGCAATTCTGGGAGCCAGTGTAGCAGATGCTAAGCACCATTGGCAGTCAAAGAAAATGAGTTGGACCCTAGGTGGATTGGGGCATGTACATGGTGAGAATGGGAAGGGAAACCAGAATGAGAATGGCCATGGGCATCATCTTAAAATGATGGCTTGATGTACACATTCACAAAGGAAGCCAGCAACTGCACAGGAGGTTTTCCAACACTTTTAAAATCCTGACTTAGATAAAATTTGCTCAGGAAGACAGATAAAGATAGTTATTACTGAATGATCCAGGTTGCAAGTATCTTATCACCTTGAAGTGTTAGCTCTTCAAATGTGGTGAGGCTGCTCTGATTATAATCCTGTCTGGCCTTGCATTCCGGGAAGAATTCTGAGTTCCAGGTGGTATCCCATTAGTGGAAGGTTGGGTCCGGGTAATGTGAGCAGTTCTCTGCAGTATTTCCCTGCTCATCCCATACCCCAACTGGAGATTCAAGAAAGCTGTTCTGCAGGGCTGCAGCTCAGAGAGCAACCACTGAGGTCTGGGGCGGGGGGGGGGGGTGCTGAGCCGGGCAGCAGCAGTGGGTACCCAGTGGACAAGAATGCTGTCCTCGCTTACTTCATTGCTGCTCTGCAGAGCGCAACGCACAGGGTGGATTAACCAGGGAGCTCCGTGAACCCTGATGGTTCAAGAGATCAAAGAAGGAAGTCAAGGATGGAGCTCTGTGTGTGGTGTGGGAGGAGTGGCCACCCCCTGAGGCTCTACATTATTAGACAGGAACTAGTCCACCCATGGAGAGAGCACACAAGCTGTGCTCATAGGCTGATTGATTTGATGAGTACATTCTGTGATTTTTTTTTTTTTTTTGCTCAAAATGGGCAATAGAGCCAATTAAACTTCACCTTCCCGGGGAAGAAAGAGGGAACTCCAGCTTTTAGTTTTATTTTAGGAAGCTGATCTTTCTGGAAAAATAAGACTTTAGTGGCACTTGGCAATATGCCACAAAGAGGCTGCTTCTTCCTGACCTTTTGGTGCTAGGCCTAAACTCCTGTGCAAGTAGAAATTTGTGTCCTCAAACCAAGGACCTTAAAAGACAGTTTGTCAGTCTTGTGCACATTGGCTGCCCCCCTCCCCATTTCTCCCAGAAGCCTTGACTCCATTCTCCTCACCATTCAGTGGACCATTTGTAATTGTTCAGTCCCTTTTTGGATCTGTTGGGGAGTTCTGCTCAGGGGCCTCATTTGCATAGACAGACGAAGACCAGCATCTGTCTTAGCACCTGAAGCCAAGGATCTGCAGCAGCAACCAGCAACCTTCCGGGCCAATACCCTGGGTATTGGATTCAAAATTGACAGTGTCAAATTGGGGCTAATTTGCATAGGCTTATCAGCTTAATTACTACAATGTCTCCAGGAACTTAAAAATCCTTGAATTCTTATGCAACCAGAATGCTCAAAGTCTGTTGCTATGAAACTTGGAGTGTAAATTACCACGAATACCATTAATCTATTCACTAGGAGGTTAATTTGCAATTTGTTGGCAAATCACATGTGGGTCTTATAGCAAGAGTGTGGGTAGTGTTTTTGTGCCAACATGTGGCTCTGCCTCTGTTTCTGGATGTGTGTGTGTGTGTGTGTGTACGTATATGTGTATATGCCTGCCCACATGCATTGGGATTAGCAGGCTATGGGAACTCATATCCTGGGTCTTAACTGCTCCCCAATCTCACCTGGCTCATCTGGCATACCCTGGAACCTAGGGCATGTGTTCTCAAAGTTGGAGGGCTGCTGTGCAGAGAACTTTTCAGCCCAGTGCCAGTTAGTTTATGAGACATTAGCTCCTCCTGAGACAGGATTGCAAAGATGTCCATTAATGCCTCAGAATCACCTGGCATTTTGGAAAGGTGCGCTTTCCTGTTAATGGCTCTCAAGTCATTTTTTGCATGCAGGCAGACTGCTTCTGGCAAAGGAACTCACATCCTCTAGAAGAGGAAACAGGCTTGCGAAGTTTCCATCAGATAGGATAGGATAGACATGGTGAACAGGAATACAGTATATTGAGTAGGGCTGGGAGGAAGAAGACTGCTGAGCAGGCCTGAAGGGACTCCATGGCTACCCTACATTACTGTTAACAGAGGGGACAGTGTTGGAAGTACAAACTTTCTCCAGCAATATTAGCCTGATCATCCACAAAAGACTGGTACTTACAGCAATTGAGGAAAATCCCCTCCTGGTTTAGTGGACAGGATGTGGGGTATTATTGCAGGTGCACTGGAACCCCATTCATCCAGAATAGCTCCACAGTTGGCATCCCCTTTGGGTGCAGGCATAGGAGACTTAAATATGTTTTCTAGGAAGGAATATCTAGTGGGAGAGCAGCACCTGAAAGGAACAGGGCCATAGAACATTGAAATTTTGATTCTCAGACAGGATCTCTGGGAAATTCTCTATTCTTTAAGGATCCCATGAAAAGCCCGTGGTGGAGGAAGCATGTGGATCCATCACAGTGAGGAGCTGTTCAAAGGAGTAGGGGTATGCTGAAAGTTGGGGAAAACTCCAGAAATACTCATGCCCACTGACCCTACAGGAGACCCTTAAAATAGCTCTGGGAGAGGTACAGAGAATTTATGATGATGGAAGAACTTGGAGTTTCCAAGCAGAAACAAAGTTATGAGGGCTGCTGGGAGATGGAGAATTCCCAGAAAACGTGACTACTAAGGTGCCCTCTTGAATCTTTCCCTTTCCCACACCCCTTCCTCCTAGTTTATTCAAAGAGCATCTACTGAGTACTGAGTACCTAGTCCTGTGCCAGGCTGAGGATGTGGTAAGAAAAAAGTCCTCCCTCCCCTCAGTGAAAGCACATTCTAAAAGAGGGCAGACTTTTAAATCAACTCTACCTAGGAAAACAGATGAAGTTCAGAGGGAGTTGCCCAAACAAAGTGACCCAAACTGAGTCCAGGATAAGTTGGACCTTTCCAGGTAGACAGGATGGTAGAAGGCATTTTAGGTAAAGAAAATAGCAAGCATGTAAAAGTATGGATTAGAGCTGGGGATGTACCTCAGCGGCACCACACCTGCCTGGCAAGTGAAAGGTCCTGAGTTCAATCCCTGGTACTGGAAAAAAAAAGTATGGATTAAAGTCTGGTGTGATCCTCATGAGAAAAACAAGAGTTCCTTCTATCTAGAATAGGAAATATCATTTTATTCAATAAAACATCACCTAGAATCTCCATGTTTGGCTCTAGGAAGGAAGAAACATCTGTAAGATTTCCCTTCCCTTATAGCACTGACCCATCACAGGGGTCATTTAATTTCCCATAGTTTTGTCTAGGTTAGGCTGAAACTTTCAGACAAAACCGCATGTTGAAGGCTAGGGGATCACAAAACAGAAACCGACATGAAGAGTAATAGTTATGGAAGTAGCTAACATTTGTTGAGTGAGCACTTCCTCTGAGCCAGACACTGATGTGTGAGTGTATCCTCATAATAACCCCATAAAGTAGACATGTTACTGACCTACTTAGTAATGATAATAATGGCATTGTTGTTACCACTAGATCTATTTCACAGCTGAGGGCCAGGAAGTGAAACTAGATGGGGACCCACTCTTCCTTCCCAATTCCTGGCGCGCTTCCATGGGCTAGAGACCATCTCTAATCCTAGCCACCTACAAGTGTGCTCAAACGCTGAGGGCCAGGTCAAAACAAGAGTCCTCACCATTTCTTTTCACCATGTTAACAAGGTGGTGAAGGGGAGGGGAGGGGAGGGATCATAAACCCATATATCTATGGGGCTAGACTCAAATGAGCCAGTGTGCTCGTTATGGAAAGACCAGATGTAATACCCAAGAAGTATTCCATTTTCCTCATTATTCTTTTAATAAAACAGCAACACAGTAGTGCAAATACAATGCTAAACGCCAACTGATACTTTACCCTGTTACGAGGATAGGAATGGAATGGTGGGCACTGGGGCGACCTGAAGTGCTCATCCTTCATCCCAAAGGGGCACTACTACCTAGTTCCAGTCTTTTGGAGGGCCCTTAAGGCCCAGGGTTGCCAGAAATATGGATTCTTAGTGAAATTTGAGGATTTTCATATATTAACAATTAAAAATTCTTTGAAATCACTGTGCAGGACAAACAAAACACCCTTGCTCACCTAACTGGATGTCCTTTGGGTAAAGTAACTTAACCACGTGAACCTCATTTTCCTAATATATAAAACAGCAATAATACTACCAATACTTGCTTTAGAAGGTGATTATGAGGGAGAAATAAGGTCATGTAACTGGAATGCCTGTCACACAGCAACTGATTAATACATGGTAGCTGCTAGGATGATTATTATTCTTAAGAGTTTCAATCTCTTAACGGAGAGCATCTCTTTTTAGTTGATTGACAGGAAAGTATCTGCCCTTCATTTCTAGATAGAGCCCATGCCTTATTCAGGGCAATTTAGCTCCACCCTTACAGGCAGAAGATGCTACAGATACACTTATATGATTGACAAGCATATGTATATGGGTAGTGCATTTCTTTGTACTCCTTCACGCAGCAAACTTGGTGCTAATGACTTAGAAAGCCAGTTCAAGGCTGACAAGGCACTGAGAAGACTTGTAGAATCCTTTCCTTGAGGCAGAATGGAGGAAATATAGGCAGGGAAGGGAAGCTAGGCCATAGTTCATATCCACTGTACCTTCCATTCTTACTGGGGACTCTCAGGATTTTTAAAAAAGCTTTTGGCTACTAAGCCAAATCCTACTCTCTCAGTCTCCCCACTCCCTCTCTCCTTCTGAAATCTTCCTTTCAAGCAGTGGTTTTCACCTCTGGAATCACCCAGGAAGCTTTAAAAAGTTATCAATACTGAGACCTGTCCCTCAGATTCTGTGACCCATAAGTCAAATCTTATATGTATATGTATGCTTTTCTGAGGACACAGTGGGAGCCTCAGAGAGAAGTGAAGAAGATGAATAGTGTGAGCATGTGGGGTACTATGGGCAAGAGCTGTGGTTCTAGGCTCACTCAGCCCTCACACAGTCACTATCATGAAGATAGGTCTTCTCACCTCCCCAAGCTTCAGTTTCCTTGCCCATTTCACAGGGATCCTTCATCATGCCTGCTTCATTTCCTCCAGTGTTGTGATCATGTAGTGAACTCCTGTATCATATATAAGAAAGTGCTTTGCAAAAGCCCAGCCCCCCTCTCCACAAGGAAGGGCCTGTTATTACAAGGTTAAGGAGGGTGTGGGTGGGGAGGTAACAGAGGCAGCAGGGAGCAGTACTACATATTGAGAAAAAGCCATGTACGTTAACAAAGCAGCTCACAAATGAGAGCAAATTAATACCAGGGCAAGAACAGAACATTTGCACCACAGGGGCACAGAACCCATTGGAGAAGCCAGGCCTTCACAGGGAGAAGGAAGTGGGATAGCAGAGGAAGGAGGAGAGGGGACAAATGAGGGGGTTTTCAGTGCTAGGGAGGCTTGCTTTAGCTAAAGACAGAAGAACAAGGCTCAGCCACAAAGGAGAGAAAATAGTCGAAGTACCCCAGGTGGGCCCATGGAGCAAATAGAAACACAAGATGTCCCTAAAGAAGGGAACCAGTGTATTCGGGCTGGGGGCCGACTTTAGGAACAAGTATCCCTCCTACTTCAACACATTTAGCTTCATCTTTTGGCAATTGGATCCAGAACACAAGGCAGAGGGCACCAGGGAATCTGCCACTAACTACAAAGTCAGTCTCCTCCCCACATGCAGCTGCCTTCTTTTTCTTCATTCTGTAAAACAACCATGGCCCACTTGACTCAGAGAATGGGAGTCAGGCATAGCTCAGTTCAGATAAGCCCTTGACAAATCTTCATAGAGAAATGAACAGGGAAAGAGGAGGGGCATTGAGCAATTGTAGAGTCCTAGACTAGAGCAGTATTAAAAATGTAGTGTCTTAGTCACTTTCCCATTGCTGAGACAAAATACCCGACACCCACACTTTAAAGGAGGAGAGGTTTATTTTGGCTCACAATTTCAGTCATGGTCTACTGGTTCGGATGCAGAAACAGGATGGCAGAGGGGCAGGTTGGAGGGAAGGGTGCTCAAACCGTGGCAAGCAGGAAGCAGAGAGTGGAGGGAGTAAGCAGGGAGGAAGATACACCCTCCCAGATCACACTCCCCAGGGACCTGACTCTTGTTCAGGCCTCACCTCTCCCCCCACCAACCCCCAGACCTTGCTCTTGTGAGGCAGGCACCGGAACCACTGAATTAAATCCCCAGCCTCACCTCTTAACAGCATGTTTAGCTACTAAACTCATCATGGATGAGTCCATTGATGAGTATAGCGCCTCCATGAGTCAGTCACCTTCCAAAGACAAGAAGCTTTGGAGGGGACATTTTAGATCTAAACCATAAAGTGTAGTATGGTTTGTATGGCAGGGACTTTGACCAATCAAAATGAAGAACCCCTAGAACTGGAGCAGCCCTCTGGAGGGCCCCTACTGAGACAGACATTAACTCTTTAGTTGCTGGAACAGAAAGGAGTGCAGAGTACCAGGACAGTTGGGGACACTGAGCATTTTGGAGCAGAAGCTGGTTACCCATCACTAAGGAAGGAAAGTAAGATTTGGACAAGTGGGATGGTGGTACAGATTTTCCTTAGGGGAATGTCAGTCCTGATTCTGAGGCAGATGGAGTCAGTCCTAGAGGTCATAGAGAATTCACTACTGGAAACCTAAAGGGTCCTGTCTACAAGACAGGGTGGGGACAATGAAGAAATTCTCCCTCTGCTCCCATGCAAAGAGTGAGTCAGACACTGGCTGCACTGTTGCATACAGCACCAGGCCTATGTCCTTAGTGTCAACCCTGTGTCTCACTGCCGCACATCTACAATGCCATGCCCAGTGTCCTGAAATCAGGACTCACTCTTTTTTTTTTTTTTTTTTTTTGGTACCAAGGATCAAACCTGGGACCTTGTACTTTCGAGCCAGGCACCGGAACCACTGAGCTAAATCCCCGGCCCCTAGGACTCACTCTTGAAGAACATCAGTCTGTTTCAGTGCCAGAGAGCTCAGAATATGAGCTAGTTAAAACAGGAGGGAACCCTGGAAATCAGATAATCCACCATTCTCTTTGGACATATAGGGAAATTGAGGCCTAAAAGAGGAAACTGTAGGGCCATACATCTAATTAGTGCTAGAGCTGGAATGAGCAAAAAGCCGTCCCGGCTCCCAGCCTGAGACAACTGCCTTCTTTGCTGTTAACCCAAGTCTTCATTATATTTGAGGGAAAACACCAGAATATCCTCAGGGCCAGCCTTCCACAGAGGTAAACATGGTGTGATCAAATGTTTCTCCTCAATTGCCTGTCACTGTGCCTAAAATTTTACCATCAGTGATTCGTTCCTTTGAATCTTGAGTATTTCTGCTCTTTCGGGGGATATAGATGAGGAATTTATCAACAATCCCTAGGAGAAAGGCTTTAAACATTAGACCCAGGTTATACGGTTGTAGGAAAGCAGTGGCAGCTGGTTCAAGGAAGAAGATACAGGCCAGGAAAAGATGGAAACTCAGAACAAAAATCTGAATCCAGGACTCTGGACATCCTGATGGGACAAGGAAAGAGTATTTGCTATCCCCACAACCAAAGCTTCTGTTAAGCCCTGGTTTGGGCACTCAAAAAGCATTTTCTGCAGGAGACTACACTGTGACCCAGGAAACCTGAATCACCACGCTGCGGCTCATGCTGGGGAGAAGAGCAGGAGAGTGAAGAATAGCATCAGGCTATCTGGAGTGGCCACAAGGGCATTTTATTAAGAGAAGCGGCCTGTGTGAGATGGATGTGACAAGGGAATCTATAACGATATTGAAAGAAGCCTCAGCCACAAGAGGGATGGGCTCTGAGGCTGCCAAGGAAGGTTGGGTGTGGAATCTGTCTGTTCTGCACCTCCACCAGGGTGCTGGTTGCAGGTGCCCTGGCCCAAGGCCGGGATGCTTTGTGTTGTTCCCTCTGACTTCCATTCTAGTTCTGCTGTAAAGCTGTGCAGGGCAAGTTTGGACTTGACTGTGGATCCCAGGATCCTGGGCCTTCTCTATTCCTCCATCAGTTCTAGTGTTTTTATATCCAAGGTGCTTTGGAGTGAGAATCTTGTGGGAAGCGAGAGGGAAAGTGAGGAGGCCAGTGGGTTTGTTTGGAAACATTTTGCCTAGCAAGACCTAGTTTTTCCTCAGAGCATGTGTTTACATAGGGTTGCAGGGTAGAGGGGGTGCATCTGGGATTTGGGAACTTGTCTTGAGGCTGTGTTTGCCTATCAAGTATAATAGTCAGACCTCCATTTACTTGCATTCATATTCTTGGATTCAACCAACTAGAGATGGAAATACTACCAAAAAGTTGTGTTTGTGCTGAACATGTATAGAATTTTTTTCATGTCATTAGATCCTAAACAATACAGCATGACAACAATACACATAGCTTTTACATTGTATTAGGTATTTTAAGTAATCTAGAGACAATTTAAGGTATACAGGAAGATATGCATAGATTATATACAAAGACTGCACCATTTTACATGAGGGACTTGAGAATCCTTGGATTTTCATTTCCATGGGAGTTCCTGAAGCCAATGTCCTACAGATGCCGAAGGATGACTGCACTGTACTTCAGATTGTAGTTATAGTTGAGACGGCTCACAGAGGTGAGCAGAACAAGCTAAAGACCCCCCCCCAACAAAAAAACCTTATTAGTTCTGTTGTAGATCTCAGCTATTTGGGAAAAACACAGAAACAACACCTCCAGCTTTCAACAAAAATAAAGCCTCCTCCCTTGTTGCCATCCTCTGCTGTCTGACATGAGCCCTGTGCTCATAGGGTCTGAGGACCTCAAGTAGTTTGTAGCCAGACACCTGCAGTCTTGGGGTTGCATGGGAGGAGAAGGCTGCTAGGACCAGGAATTAGAGACCCAGAGCCAAGACTGTCTCACTGGCTCCATTCAAGTCCCCAAAACAATCTCCGCAGTTTAAGGCCAGGTCATCACTAACCTATGTGATGGCACTGATGAGGGAGAGCTATATTTCACTGAGCAGGGACTCCTGCCCAGGTGCAGGCTCAGTGATTCATGGAAGATGAAATTCAGTGCAATCCATTTGAGAGAGTCAGCCAGGATTTCTTTTAAGCTTTACTTCCCAGCATCCCCCTCCTACCTTGAAGACAGACTAATCTCTATATTTGTCTAGTGGCTTCATACTTTCCAAAGCTCCTTCACATCCATTATCTCCATCAAGCCTTAAAAACACCCCCATAAAGTAGGACAGAAGCTGTTATTATCCCTGTTTGACCAACAAGAAAACTGAGGTCTGGAAAGGATACAAGACTGATCCAGGATCACACAGCTATTTAGTCTAAGAACTAGGAATTCAAATGTGCTTCCTAACTTTCAGCCCTGTAATCTTGCCAACTTCCATGTGAACTCCTGCTCCTAACACTTTACCCAGCACAAAGGAGGTGCTAATAATTTGCTACCTGAGTAACTGAATATCCAGGAGCAAGGCAGGAAGGAATACAAGTTCAACAATAGCTAGGGCCCAGGATTTAGCTCAGTGGCACAGTGCCTACCTGGCAAGGGCAAGACCCTGAGTTCAATCCCTGGTACCAAACAACAACAATAAAATTGGCTCTCTTTTAAATGATCAACATAGGACAGGACAGGCAGGTTGTGTTGTTTCATCATTTTGACCAGGAAAGGAGTAAGAGCTTTCCCATTTCACAGATGTCATCTTCAAAACATGAAGATTAGGACAGCTCTTAAATGGAAGCCATGAGGCTTAATCCCCCAACAAAGCTTCCTTTCACTCACCCTTTACAGAGGAATGGGTATGCTGTAGGTCCTCACTCCCCTACCAGGAAGGAATCAGAATTGACTCCATGTGAAGAGAGGATCTTCTCCACCTTGTCCCTATGAGCTCTTTCTCCCTCCAGGTCTCCCACCTGGCTCCCTGAGGTTCTGCTGTGGAAGAGGTGTCTGAGAACACTGGTTGCCACTCCTTTAGGACTTCAGCAGCCTCTCCCCATGACACTTCTACCATAACCCAGACCTCATAGACTTGGAACTGGTCTCCTGCAATGCCACCTGGACTCAGACTTACCCCCTTCTCCTTTTTCTGTCTCCCATCGGGCCTGGCACATAATAGGTACCTAATAAATGTTAAATGAATGAATTGTCCCTGTTACGAGCAGTACAGTTGAGTTCCTGCCTTCCAAAGCCTCGCCCCTTCCCCAACCACAGACAAATTGATGGGGTTGCCACTAGTCCCTAGTCCAGTCAGAAACATGAGACGGGAGGTGGAGACCCACGTCTTCAAATGCTGCTTTGCATTAGTACCAAGTACCTTTAGAAGCAGACAGTCCCAACTTTGAGATCCCTTAGGTTTCTAGTCTTAGGCCCACCACTTTGTAGCTCGGTGTGTTGGGGGCTATTCACTTTGCTCCTCTGATCCTCTGTTTTGTTCTCTATATAGACGAAAGAATGCTGGAAAGAGACAATGGACGCAAAGCAGGATGTCCAGCACTTAATGAGTGTTCAGCAAGCAGCAGCTGGATTATCCGCACATCGGTAGCCAGCGGGAGGGGTGCGGGCTGAGGCCGGGTTGCTGTTGTGGGCTGAGAGTCCACAGATGTGGTGTTTACCATCTCTCCCTCCGCTAGTTCACCGTCTCAGCCACGGCTCTAGGGCCAGCCAGTCGCCTCCTTTAAGATTCTGGTCACAGCAAGGGCTGGATTTCTAAGGCTCGCGTGATCTTTCTCTTCCTACAGACGCCGCTGTCGTTACCGTCGGCGCTTGGCACAGCCAGGGGCAGAGTGAGGAGACCGAGAAAGGGTTCCCAAGCCAGGCTGCTATCCAACCTTTGCCCGGAGAGGGCCCTGACAGTAAGTACTGCGCTTGGAGCTGCCGGGTTGGGGCACGCCTGGGAAAAGGCCAGAAAATGGGGGTCTGTAGGGTTGGGGGGTCGGCAGCTGAGGGCTAGGATCCTCGCCTGCCCCTGACAGTGACCTGGGGGAGGCCCTAGCAGGGAGTCCCTCCTCCTGGATGGGCACCCTCTAGCCTCACTCAATGAGTGGACGGAGTTGACCAGTCAGTTGGGAGCGGACATCCCTCTCCATCCCCCATCCCGAGCCCAGCTCAAAGGATTTGTTCTGGCCCCAGGCAGCCAGAGGGTGCCTTCGAGGCGCCTCTGAAGAGGGAATTGCAAGGCAAGATGCCGAGACTGAGGTTTTGGTCGTCCGTGAAAAAGTGGCAGTGTGAGCTAAAAGTTTTTCTGTTGGAGGTGGGGGGCAGAGAGGGTGGAGGATGCTAAGGGTAAGGAGAATGAGAGGTTGGGGGACTGCCCTTCCAAGTACTCAGAACTGCCCAAGCCCAGCCTGAGGTTCTATCCCCTGAGGGAAGCCGTTCTTGGGAATGGGGTTCTTATGCCCCCCACCACCACCAGCACTTCGGCTTCCCCAGGCACCTTGGCTGGTCTACTCTCCAGGACCTTTGGCTGCACAGAATGGGGCGAGCTGGGCCAGGGGCAGGGGCACTTGAGGCCTCTGCCTTCTCAAAGCTCTGAGGAGGAGCTGAGAAGCGTGACCACCCAACCCCGTGGTGCATTACGTGCAGAAACGTTGGTAAGTGGGACTATGCAGGAGCATACCTGTCACTTTCTTTTCTTGGATTTGTAAAATTCAAGGTAGAGGGAGGGTCTGAGATAACAAAGGCCAGTGTATCCAAGTCAGTCCTTTCTCAGAGAACACCCAGATCTCCCTTCAGCTCTTCCACCTGAGCTCAACCATTCATGTTCCCTGAGCTAAACTTAACCGGTAGTTAACAAGAATTCGTGTACAATAATAAGAACCCTAGCTGACATTCACTCAGTGCTTGCTGTGTGCCAGGGCACAGTTCTAAGTGCTTTATATGTATTATTTTATTTAATCTTCACAACAACTTTGTAAGGTAGATATTGATATTATTCCTATTTTACAGATGAGGAAATGTGAGGCACATAGGTCCTCAGACCTCAAGTCGCACACCTATCTAAAGGAAGAGCTAGGATTTCTGCTCATCTTACTTCAGGTCCCATTGTTAACTAGTGGAAATATGATGAGAAGTACAAAACAGAGCTTGATTTCCCTATGGCCAACTTATTTATTCTGTAGATCTGAAGTCAGGACTATGGCCCAAAGAATTTCAAATCCTGGGCCAAGGATTTGGCTGTGCCTCACAAGCACAAGGTCCCAAGTTCGATCCCTGGTACCAAAAAAGAAAAGAATTTCAAATCCATTTTCATTGTGTCGCCCCCACCCCCACCCCGGTACTGGGGATTGAACTCAGGACCTTTCGCCTGCAAGTGGCGCTTGTGGCACCACTGAGCTAAATCCCTAGCCCTTCAAATCCATTTTCAGATCATCACCATTATATCCTGTGGAGAAAGGCAAACTGAGTGGACTATAACAAACAGGAGATCCTTTTAGGAGGTGCCTAAGAATAACAATAATAAATTGTTCTTACCTACTATTGGCTGAGTACTTACTTGCCCTAGCACTTTGTATATATTTAATCTTCGTGTAGGTGCTTTGAAGTAGGTACTATCATCAGCCCCATTTTATAGATGAGGGAACTGGGCATAAGAGGTTAAATAACTTGCCGCAGAGTTGGGATTCCAGCCCAGAACCACTAATTCCAAATCCCAGTTTGGAACTACCCTTTGGGAGATTAGAGCATGAGGCAGAGCTTTGTCTCGCTGTAGCCTCCCAGTCACTTGCTAGGAGCTCTGTACTATTCTCTCCATTCATTCCCCAGCCCCCTTTCACACCAAGAAATGAATTGTACAGGTTGGCGGAAAAAAGGAATTCCTGGAAGAGTTGGCGGGTTCCGCATATATTTGGGTTTTGTTGTATTGTCATGCATGTAACATCAAAAAGTTGTTCTGCTTTATAAGTTTTAGTAATTAGAGAAGTGTCTGGTCTGCTGACTTGGAATTGTTAATCCAATATTATATCTCTGTTTGAGTACCTCTGTTGGGAATTGTTTTCTAAAAAGTTTTTAAAACTTTATTTACAATACTGGGAAAAGCTATCTTCCCACTTCCTACAGAGGGAGAAGGCTTGTCTCTCAGCCAGGATTTCAGTAGCAGAAACTGCAGCCCATGCATGAGTAATACTATGGCTGTGTCCTCACATCCCCCAGCATGATCTATGTGAGCTGAAACCTGAATGTGGCAAAGACCCTTAGGGCTGTCCCTGTGTCACATCTGGCCCTACATTTGGATTATTTGTAACTTCCTGCCATTGGCCCAGCCATTCACAGAGCTGGCTTCACAGGGACCCTCTTCAGTGTAGGCACAACAGGTGTGTGAACTTCATGGCTTCGGCCCCCATTGCTAAGTCTAGATCTCAGTGTATTTACTGGTGATCTATCTTTCCTGCTCCTCCCGTGAAAGAGCTGCCCTCCATGTGTAGCTTTGTGGTGGTGCATGAGACATAGGGCTGGTAACCCCAGTGCTGGGCTGTCTCTTGTTGTCTCTGTGAGCCCTTCAGAGTTCACTGTATCATTTCACAAGGGCACAAGAACGAAGTCAATGGGGAACAGTGAGCAGGAGATGGTGTTCAAGTTAAATTTTGCCTGAATTTACTCTATAAATTTCTTTTTAGTAGCAGTGACTTAAATACCTGGAAGTTTCTTTCCCTATTTATTGAATCTCCGTAACTATTCCTTGTCACATTTGACATTCCTTTCCTAGAACGTCCTTCTCCACTTTGCTAGAGTGGAAGAAATCTGCTGGGAATCAGTATGGTGGGTGCATATCTTCATGTGTGCTCCCATGCCTCAGATGACACATGATTTTATTTTATTGTATTTTATTACCTATTTCTATGTATTGCTGTGCTAGGAGCACTGAGTTGTATTGCAGTCTTTATTTTGTTTTGTTTTTATTTTTAAATTTTGAGCCAGGGTCTTGCTAAATTGCCCAGGCTGGCCAGGAACCTGCCATTGTCCAGCCTTAGCCTCCCAAGTAGTTGGGATTACAGGCCTGTGCCATCATGCCTGGTAACACACAGTTTTATATTGTTTGTTTACATGCTCACTCCAACCTTATAGACTACAACCTTCCTGAGGGAAGATAGTGGGCACGTGATAGATGCTCAGTAGATTTTTGTTTCATATATGAATGAAGGAGTGAATTAATACTATATAAAAGCTGGTGGAGGAAGCCCCTGACTCACAGCCAGGAACTCTGCTATCATCCCCCTTATTAAAGGGAAATAGGAGCAGAGTTTGCATTATTCTGCAACAGAGAACCCCAGCTCTTTGGATTTTTTTTCACTGAGAAAAAATACACTGTAATGCCCAAACATGAATGCTTGGGGAAGGGCTTTCCTGACTAGTAGAATATTCTTGGGTAAGTGAGGGTTTGGTAAAAACAAATCATTTTTCCTTACCCTTTTTGATTATTTCTAAAATGCCTAGGCCTGCTTTTCTACCTTAGTGATCAAATGTGGAGTCCATCACCAAACGTGTGGTTGAGTAGGGAGCCTGTGGGTTCACAGGATTCCCTAGTATTCTGTTTGCCCCAAGCTTGGTTGTAGAGTGGGATACAATCTCCTACCACAATCCCCAACTCCTGCCTGTCCTTAATGCACCCAAAGATAAGCCCAAAGGGCTTTTGAGGTTTGTAATTCACTGCCAGCCCCTCTAAGAAACAGATGGGGGTTCCCAGTAACAATATGGGGGAGGTGAAGATACTTGGGTGACACATGCCCTCTGAGCTGGTAACTCAGCAGGCACTCTTGCCCTTGGCCTTCATTTCTTAGGTGGAGGGTTCACCAACCTCATCCACCCTTTTCTGACCCCAGGTAAGACGTTATAATTCCTCCCTCTTAACAGGAAGGTACAATTAGGCTGCATAAAAGGTGTCTTGTTCCCTTGAGGCTGCGTTTGGCATCTCTGGACACCTCCAGATGGGGTGTCATAAGTTTACCAGGCCTCTGTTCTTCTTTGTCTAGTGGCTTCTTGGCCTACTCTCTGTTGTGACCCTGGACTGTACTGACTGGACAGGTTTGGAGATGTTGCAGGGGTAGAGTAGGGCTGCTCCCTCACAGGAGATCAGCCTGGTACCTGCTGGGCACAGGGCCTGGACCTCTGATACTACCTGCATCATTTCGGGCATCTAAGCAAAGCAGTGGAGTAAATGTGCCTTTTTATGTCCAGCTTTGCCTATCCTGGCCTTCCTTTCTCCTCCCAAGCTCCCCAAAAGGGTACTGAGATGAGAACTTTGTGCCCCAGCAAAGCCAGATGGGAGATGGAGTGAAAGAAAGGCCTTCTCACCGTTTACCCTGGTAACCTATAGCTTCTTGTTTCCCAACTAGCCTCTGCCCCTCACTGCATGTCATCTTCATGCTTCCTGCTACATACTCCCTGTTCCTTCAGTCTCTAGGCCTGTTCTCTCTGCCCATCCTCTCTATTTGCCCAAGTCTGGCCCTTCCCGCAGAACCCAGCTATAGTCCTCATCTAGAAAGCCTCCCAATGCAGCTTCTGGAAATCAGCAGAGGGTAAACAAGGAGCAAGTACTTAACTTCCAAGGTCCTGCCAACTCTGAGATTATCCAGGAGTTGACTAGTCAGAGGTTAGGGGCATCCAAGGCTGGTGGCCAGGCCATCAGTATCTAACAGTGTCACAGAGAAGAAGGAGATGGCCCAGCCACCCAGATAAATAGGCCCTCTTTTAGCTTCAGGAAGCTTTGTCCAGAACCCCTTGCAACCAGTGTCTGCCAAGTGGCCCCCAGAGGGGTGCTATTTGGGCCCTGGGTCTTTGGCTGCTGGAGGCAGTTACTCATTGGGAAGTTCTCAGAAGCCCCTGCCCACACCTGTTCCCCCTGTCTTCCCTCCAAGCATTGTTTACAGTTCAGCCCTTGGCAGGCTAAAGGCTGGAATCCAACAGAAGAGAGAACTGTCCACTGGGTAGACAGGGACTCTCTTCTGGCTTGACATTCTGTGTCAGAGCTCCAAAGCCCAGCTTGGGCTTGAAGAGATGTGTGCGTGGAGGGGAAGAATTCAGGCCTGCTGCTCCTTTCCCTGCCAACTCCACTTTTCCCATATGACCATGCCCTCCCACCTTCTGGAATTCTCTCCCCTTCCTATTTTGCTCTTCTCAATCTCCTCTTTCACAACAAAAACCCAGCCTCTGGTGACTAGAAAATTGGCCTAAATTAGGAAGGTCCCCATGCCCTCTGCAGCCCCATCTGTGAAATGAATAGGTAATGGTGCCAGTATGGCATAACAACTGTCCCCATCCCAGGAAGAGCTCCATCACCCAAAGTCCTACCAGAAGGCTCTCATGTGGCCCTTGAGCAGCAGTGGGAGCTTTGAGGGCATTGTTAGGAGACAGCTACTAGGCATCTATAGAGCTGGTGAGGATCTGGAGGGGGCCTCCTAAAATCTAAGGCCACCAGAGTTGGCAGCACAACATCTCTGTGGCGTTTGCCTTCCCTAAGCTTGTCCTTGTTCCTTCACTGTCTCCAAGGCCCTCTTGTTTCATTTCTCCTCTTCTGTCTTGTTTTCACTGCCTCTCTTCCTCTTGGCTCTGTCTGCCCTCTTTTCCTGATCAACTGTCTTCCCCTCTTACTTGTCTCTCCCTTCATTCCTCATCTTTCCCCCCTGGCTCAATCAATCTCTGTCTCTGCCTCCTTCAGAAATATTTGGTGTGGTACACGGAGGGTGGGGGCTGGGGTTCCCAGCACTCTTAAGAGTGACATGACAACTCCTTCAAGCTCCTATGAATATTTCATTACTCCAGTTCCCCCTCACTGTCTCAGCCAGTGACAGGTAAGCTAAAATGCAAGGATCTCCCCACTAACTCCGCCACAGCTCAGTGGCAGCAGCTTCAGACCTTGTGTCCCAGGGTGCCATATGGTATCAGCCTCACATCTGGCATAGCTCTCACATCTGTCACCGGGCTGGCAACCCCAGCAGGGAGGGTTTAGGAGCATGTCTGGGCCTATTAGACAACATGTCTGAATCTATGGGATGTGTAGTCCCTGAAAGGACGAGAGGAAGGGGAAGGGACAGCTGCAGAGAGTGTCCTCTGCAGCTTCTTCTAAGAAGCATTGTAGCGTTGGTCTTCACAAGCTCCCGGGTATTTGTGGAAGGACAGATGACCTTGGTCTCAACCTGCCCCCTTGTGACCTGCTAGAATGTGACAGGTGTTTCCATTCCACCCCACTGGGGAAAAGCTTCTGATTGGACAACTAGAAAAAAGGAATCCAAACACCAGCAAGTTTTCTAAAAGACGTTTCTCTAAGCTCAGCTGAGGAAGAAGTTGCAGAGCTATAAAGACCTGAAAGGAAAAGAGAGAGGCTGTGCTAGAAAAGAAACCAAGTCATCTACCCAGAAACTCTCAAGAGTGGGAAGGACTATCCAAAGTCATCCTGCTTATCCCACTGCCTCTTGCCATTCTAAAGGAATAGTTGCCTATCCTGTAAAGAAAATTCCTGGATAAGGAAGAATTGCTGTTGGATTTCCCACCCTGAACCCCTAAAAGGATTGGAACCATACTATCTCCCATTTCTTCTTGGAGTGTAGCCTTGGACTCTTCCTTTGACTCTTCTCTCCCTGTGTTTGTCTTTAGCCAGAGATGTTGAGGGGTTTCTCCTCTGGGCCAGACCCCCCATCTGGAACTTGCCTTTCACAGGTTGAGACCCAGCCAGTAGGCATTTGATAATGACTTGCATGGAATAGCCAAATGATTCTATTCTGTATGCTTCAGAATCATCCATATCCACCCATGCATTGGTTCACTTAAAATATTTACTAAGCATCTACTGTGTGCCAGGTACCATATGAGGTGATGGAGGCTTACTGTTGAACTAAAAGACACAGTGCCTACTCTTATAGGTTTTACTGCCAAATAACCTCATAAATATATAATTACAAATTGTGATGAATGTCATGAAAGAAATTAACAGGTTGCAAGAACAGAGAACAGCCAAGGCAAGAATTTCCAGGAAAGGCCTCTGTGAGGTGGGAATTTATTTATTTATTCATTTATTTTTGTACCAGGGATGGAACTCAGGACCTCGGGCTTGCCAGGCAGGTGATGTGCCGCTGAGCTACATCCCTGGCCCAAGGAGGGAATATTTAAGCACAAATGTAAAGCATAAAAGGCCAGCCATGTGAAGAATGGGGAAAGAGGCTTCCAGAAAAAGAGGAATTCCAAGTGGGCTGGCCTTGAAGTGGCAAAGAACTTGGTGTGTTGAGAAAATCAAAGTAGGCCAATGGGGCTAGATTGTAGCTGGAAAGAATAAGAATAGTATTGGGGGAGACTGAGATCACACAGGACCTGTGGGATATAGAATAGAAAAGGAGGCTGTATATTATTCACTTGCAGTGAGGAACAGCTGAAGGGTTTTAAGCGAGGGAGTGATAGGCTTTTATCACAACTTCTGCAGTAGATTTAGAAAAGCAGCAGGGAGACTAATAAGGACACTGCTGCAGCAATCCACAAGAGAGATGGTGGTGGTTTGAACTGGTAACAGCCATGGATATGGAAAGAGTTGGTTAGATTCTGGATGTGTTTGAAGCAACAGATCACAATATTTACTGAGAGATTAGATGTGGAGGATGAAGGAAAGGGACAGACAGCTTCAAGAATGATTTGCAGCTTTCTGGTGATGATGGTGACATGAACTGAGATAAGGAATGCTGAGAGAGACCTAGTCTTGAGAGGTAAAAAAATCAAGAGTTCGGTTTGGGACATATTAAATTTGACATTCCCAAGAAACATAAAAGTAGAGATGTCAAGATCTGTGAGTTTGGGAACTGCAGAAGAGGTAGAATGCAAAATGGGAGTTGTCTGCATATCAATCATATTTAAAGACAAGGAACTGGATGAGACCAGCTCAGGGAAGAGTAGAGAAAAGAGAAGGCCCAGGAATGAGTTCCAAAGAACTCCAATATCCAAAATTTAAGTAAAGTAGGAGAGATCCACAAAAGAGACCAAGAAAAGTGAAAAGAAAAGTAGAAAAATAGTCAGGAGGCAGTCAGAGAAGCCAAGAGAAGAGTGGTTCAGGAAGGAGGGAGTGACCCGCTGTGTCTACATCTGGTGAGAGGTTGAGTAAGATGAGGACTGAGAGATGCCAGGGTGCAAGAGGGAACTTTAACAAGAGCACCTCTATAGAATGTTAGATGTGGATGCCAGATGATGGTGGGTCAAGAAGGAAAGAAGAGATGAAGCTGAGACAATATGTGTAAAAAACTCTTTTGAGGTGTTTTGCTGTGAAGGGGAGCATGAAAACAGGCAGTAACTGTAAAGGGATAGAAGAGGGTGGGGTTAGTTCATTGTCCTAAGGATGGATGATTTCCAACAACATGCCAGCATCTCAATTCTGGAGAGGTGGAGAGATGGATGATTTAGTGAAGAGAGTGAATGCCCAGAGAAACAAAATCCTTGAGAAGATAAGGATGTGATTTCAAAACATAAGTGAAGAGTTTTGACATTGGTAAAGGAATCATCCTCCTCTTTAATAGATGGGAAAACCAAACAAAGGTACAGTTGTAGATATTGTTATGTGTAGATGAGGTGTTGAGATTAGGGTATTCTCTTCTGATGATTTCTGTTTTTTTAGTAATGTGTAGGATGAGGTTATTACCTAAGACTTCTTGGCGTCTCAAATGGGGAGGTGAGGAAGATTCAGGAGAGAAGAGGAACTATAAAATAGTCATCTTAGAGAGTAGGAAAATGGTCGCCAGACACCATTGAGAGTACACACCAGATTTGAGGTCATGAATTTTAAGTGAAAGCCAGCTACCCACTTGTGCGGCTTTTCTCCAGCTAGTTTCATCTACTTTTATGCAGGAATGGAGCATGCATATAGTTGAGTTCATCAAGGAATGATGTGTTACAAAATGAATATAGCAGAGGGCAAAGAAGGAAGGGAGTTGAATGTGTCTGCAAGAAAATGATCACAATGATAGACTAGGAACTCCAATCTGGACATGGAAGGAAAATAAGACAAAAAGGAGATTAAAGGAGAATAAGAAAGTGAATAACTAGGGGAAAGTGCTTAGAAAAGGATTCTTTGAAGAGGTGACATTTAAGCTGAGACCTGAAGAATGAAAAGTTAGCCCAGCAAAGAATGGGGAAAGATATTTCCAGGAAAAGAAGATTCCAAGTGGAAAGTGAATAGATAATCATGGTTCGTTCAGATGGTTCTTGAAGTGGAGAGAAACTGGCAGGATAGATGGTAGAGAATGGATGTTGGTGATGGAGATTGGGGAAGTGGTACAATATTTGATGATAACAGAGCAAGTTCAGTGGAAGAAGTGTTTGTTAGAGGCCTCCTCATCACCATGTGGATGTTGAATGCACCGATAATTATATCAGGAGTTGGAGTAGGCACAACAATTATGGTGGCTGTTAGGAAAACAAAACAAAGACCAGAAAATAACAACTGTTGGCCAGGATGTGGAGAAATTAGAATGTTTGTGCATTGTTAGTGGGAATGTAAATGGTTCAGCTGCTATGAAAGACAGTGTGGCCATTCCTGAAAAAAATAAACAAAATTACCATGAGATCCAGCAATTTCACTTCAAGGTATATACCAAAAAGAAATGAAAGTAGACTCTCCAACCATCCATCTCCAATACATCTCCATGGATGTATTTGTACATCCATGTTCATAGCAGCATTATTCACAATAACCAGAGGGTGAAAACAATCCATGTTCATTGACAGATAAATAAAATGTGGTACCTACATGGAATATTGAGGCTTAAAAAGAAGGAGATTCTGACACATGCTACAACATGGATAAATCCTAAAAACATTGTGCTAATTCAAATAAGCCAGACACAAGAGGACAAATATTATATGATTACTCTTCTATGATGTTCCTACAGTAGGTAAATTCACAAAGACAGAAAGTTGATACCGAGCATGGCGGTGCACACCTGTAATCCCAGCACTCCAGACGCTGGGGCAGGAGGATTGCCAGGAGTTCAAGGTCAGCCTGGCTACATAATGAGTTCAAGGCCAACCTGAACTACATAGTGAGATCCTATCTCAAAAAATAGACAAACGAAAAAAAAAGAAGTCGAATAGTGGTTACCTGGAGCTAGGAATAGGAAGAATGGGGGTTAGTGTTTAATGAAAACTAATTCTAGAGATGGATGGTGGTGCTGGTTGCACAATATGAGTGCACTTAATGCACTGAACTGTACTCTTAAAATGGTTAAAATGATAAATTTTATGTTATGTACATTTTACCAAAATCTTAAAAAGAGGATAGAGGGAGAGATCACATATGACTAGAGACTAAAGTGCTCAGTGACTCTGAAGCCTACATAGGAAGTCTGTAGGTAATAATGAAGAGAGAGCAAATTTCATAAAGGTGGACCACTGGCCAGTTCCTCAAAGAAGGAGGCTTTTTTAAAAACGAAAGGAGGAATAATGGCCTGGAGACAGCACTAGTAAGCACAGAGGGACACATGCTTCCCCTACATGTCCTGCAGGACTTGAGATTTAAGAAAGAAAAATGAAAACAACATTTAAAAACAAACAAGCTTCCACTTGAGAGGACTGATGGGGAAATGGTATCAAGAAATCACCAAGTCTCAATTGGAAAAGAAAAAAATGGGCACTTTCAGAGAATAAATCAAGGCAAAAAAAAATAGTTTGCTATTGACTGAGATTTCCAGAGGGCACAATGGAAGGGTTGGAAAGGTGGGATTAGGGCACCTGTCTAGTCCATGGTTTCATTTGTCTGCATCCAGCCATGGTCGAAAAATACTAAATGGAAAATTCCAGAAATAAACAATAATTTTAAATAGCTTTTATTACAGTATATATTGTCATAGTTGTTCTGTTTTATTATCATTGTTGTCGATCCCTTACTGTGCCTGGTTTGTAAATTAAACTTTATAATAGGTATGTATGTTTGTATAGAAAAAAGCAAAGCATACATAAAGTTTGGTACTATGTGTAGTTTCGGAGATTGACTGAGGGTCTTAGAAAGTAGCCTCCATGGAAAAAGGGGAGACTACTCTATAATGATGAGAGTCTAGGCTCTGAGGAGTAACCAGAGGTGAGTAGATTTTTTTGTGGTGGTGATTGAAGTTAACAAGAATGTGAAGTCCTATGAAGTGAGTCTCCCATAAGAAAGTGGGCTTAAAGGAATGTGAAAAGTCAGCCCCTGATGTGTCATCTGTTGGTGTGGTGGCTTCAACGAAGCCTGCTCTTACAGATGATACTGGAGTGGCTCTCAGTTCACTTGGGGAGAAATGGTCTGCTGAATACTCTCACCAAGCCCACCTCATTGTCTTTTGGGAAACTGCTCAGTCCGTAGGTTTTAAGTCATACAGAATAATTGGGAGGCCTGGATTCACACTGCAGTTCCACAAAGTTTATAGAAGTGTGTATTCTTTAGCAAATTACCTAATATCTCTTCTCAAATTTTGGTTTCCTTATCTATGAAATGGCCACAATACTTTCTAGCTCACGGGGTTGCCGTGAGGATAGAGAGGAGTAATATGTGGACAGCAACTAGAGTGCAGTAAGCCTCAATAAATGGCAGCTGGTGCTATTGTTTCTGTACTGTCCTTTCTTGCAGCATCTTCCTCACCTCACTCCCAGATGCCTCTGGCCCTCAGGCTGTTCTTTGGCTGACCAAATTCTTTAGCAGGCTAAACAGTGCTTCATCTTCCAGATCTTTCCTCTCCTTTCCCCAATGCAACCTTGCCTAGCTTATTTCCTATCCATTTAGAGTCCTCCATAGTCATTCCTGGGATAAATCTGATTGGGTAGCCAGACTTTTGTTTGCATGAATTTATATTTCCACAAAAGATAACAATGGTATTAGTTCAATAATAACTGGGACCATCAATGCCACATCCCAATGGAATAAAAGCACTTCAGTCTTCCCACCTGACTGTAGCTCTCCCAAGAGCATTCTTTTAGAGTCTTCCTTCTCAAAGTATAGTATGTGGACCACCAGCATGGGCACCACTCTGGAATATGTCAGAATATTGGCCCTTGCTTCAGACCTACTGACTCAAAATCATTTTAGCAATACCCTAGCCTAGGCAATTCACATGCATGTTAAAATTCGACCAGCACTGCTGTGGTAAGGAGCAGCTAACTGAAATAAGTGCACCATTCAGTTATCTGTATGCAAATTTAAGATATGTACATTTCTTATACATATGAGGGTTCCTCTACAGAAAGAAGAGCTTGTGTCCAAGCTCCTGAGTGGGTAGCCAGAGGAGCTACTTCAGAGCCTCCTGGATGGTGCTTTCATTGCTGCCACCAGGAGAACATGGCATCTCCTGGGGACCCAGCTGCTAGTCTGCTATGCTGGATCTCTGGAGCTTCAAGGAGAGTCAGACTCCAGTTACTGGAATCAGAGGGCTAATTGGCCTCACATGTCTCTGAATCCTGCCAGTTGCTAGGGGAGTAACAAGACTCCCCGAGGAACCAACCAAATGTAAAGGAATAGGATCCAAGACAAGGAGGGACAGAGAGCTAAAAGCCGATGCTTGGAAATGTAACTGTTAAATTTCTGTCTTCCTACCCCAAAGTGTAAGGGTGGAGAGCATCAGCTGAGAAGCATTCTGTCATTGTCTCAGTTCAGCTGTCCTTTAGCCACATCCTGCCTAGCAACAGTTGTTAGCATGAGCTGCAGCTACCAATCCTTCTTTATACAGTGATTGGTGGGGGATCAGTTTAGCCCACAGAGGAGCCAGGGCATGCAGATAGAGAGGTTGTCTGAGAGTTGGGTCAGAGAACGAGATGCCTGGAAAAACAGAGGACAGGCACAATGTGGGGGCTGTTTCTTAGAAGCCAGGAGCTGGCGGAGGAAGGACAAAGGTTGTGTGAAGCAAGTTGAGGATTATCTTCAGCACCCTTTCTCTGTTCCTCTGGCTACTCTGAATAATGCTACCTGTAATATCGCCACCTCTATATTTGGGTGATACACTTAACCTTCCTAAGTGCTTCTGTAGGCATGATCTCATTCCATTCTCTCAACAGCACAGAATGAACAGGATCGGAGACAGATTAATTATGATGTGGGCTGAGCATTGAGGCTGGCCAGGACATGGAGTGCTGCTGGCTATAGGCAGCCCTGCAATGGAAACACTAGATAGCCAGAGGGTCTAGGACCCTGAGTGGATGCAGGTGGGGGTGCTGGGGTGGTGGCCTCCATCCAAGAGATTTGGCTCTAGTTGAACCACTAACGTACACAGTCTCTGTGGGTCTCTGCTTCTTCCCCTACCTTGGGGGCTGGGGTGGAGGAGGAGCAGTCACCTAGCCTATTTGGAAGGACAGTTAGATGCTGTGAGGAGATAATGGATGTGAAAGTACCTTTGCTCAAATGAGGTAATAGATGTGAAATGAAAAGAACTTCATAGATCTAAAGTGTTGTTATCATTAGGCAGAAGAGAAACATTAGAACTTTACCCAGGTCACTGAATGGAGAGAGCAAGCCTGACACAGGATGAGGAGATACCTTTAGGGACTTTGGGTGGGAAGGAGACAGATTAAAGGCATTGTATGCTTTGGGGCAAACAACAGAAAAAAATAGCAGGACCCACCAACAAAGGGGTGGGGCAGAGTAGCATAAGCTTTGGCTGCTTCATCATTTTTTTCAGGCTTGCCCTGTTTGAAGGGACCAGAAGCCAAACATCTTTCAAAGTCAAATTCTCTGGTTCCCCCAAGAGGGAAGTCACATGATCCACGGACAGCTGAGCTCTTATCATCCATCACTACCTGCCTCCTGTGTCACTCCCATGTCTCTAGGCACTTAGCAGATTTCAGAGGGACTGAGTTGTAGACACTGAAAGATGCAAACCCCAGGAGGAAAGGAACAACTTCCATTTAAGTTGTAAAATGGCTTCCTGGTCTGTTAATAGAGGAATTTCTGTCCTGACCCAAGATGCCCAGGAAGGCCCAGGCAGTGTGAGAAAAGGGCTGCTTGCAGAATTGAGTGAGAATCCACTTAAGAACTATTAGTACAGCTCAGTTAGGGACAATTCTAACCAGGAATGAAGTGTGCTCCAGTCACACCCAGACACATGGCTATAATGGTGAGAGAAATAGCTAGGCTTTCTGCACAGATGGGGCATGCCCATGGTCAGAGCTTGGGTTCTCATCTCTCTCCCCAACTTTTGCCTTTATTGACCAGCCAGCACAATCCCCACTTCCTCCATGGAGCCTCTCCAGCTTCTTTTCCCTCTCCTCTAAACACAACTCGGCACTTAGTTATAGAGTTGGTCTACTAGTCTCAGTGCTTTACTTCACTTGTGCATTGGATACTTGTTAATTCTTCTCCAGCTAGACTGGAGGCTCTTCATGAGCAGAGATTTATAACTTCTCTTGTGTCCCCCAGGGCTCTATACTGTCTGAGTAGGCACTCGATAAATACTTGTTGATTGACTAACATGAGTCAAAAGAATAAAACAGAACATTTGTCCCACAAAAGGCTCTTGGCTCACTGGTTGCTCAGGCTTTAGGATTGCTCATTTTCATCAGAACTGGTGGTACTTCAAGGCCCATTAGAGAATGAAATGTCCCCAGCTTCAGAAAAAGTAAAAAGGGGCCTGGTGGGGTGGTATACACCTATAATCCCAGCTATTGGGATGGTTAAAGTAGAAGGACCACAAGTTCAAGGCCAGCCTGGGCAACTTAATGACCCCTTGTTTCTAAACAAAATTTGGAAGGTGTAGGTATATAGCGTAATGGTAAAGTGCTTGCCTAGCGTGAACTAGGCCCCAAGTCAGTTCAATCCCCATGACCCCCCACCCACCCACCAAAAAAAGAAAAAGGGATAAAGCTGAGGCTTTTGCAGCCAGGAATTGGGGAACTGAGTGCAGGAGAGTTTGCCAAGCACTTCCTCAGCAAGCCTGCATCTTCTTACCAGTATTTCTGTTCATGCTGGAGCTCTGGAGCCCAGTAGGTTCCCACCTTTCAGCCTGCCCCATATTGTGTCCACATAGGAAACAAGCTGGTTCCATCTCATAAGAAGACCCTTTTAGTGCCATGATGGCAGGAGGAAAAAGGCTCATTTGGGAAGCAGCCCCAGGGTGAGGGAGGACAGCAACAATAAAAAATACTCTCTGGATCCCTTTAAGGCTGAGCTACTGGCTGTCACCAGGAGCAGAAGTGAGTGAGGCACCAGCCTGAAGCCACCCTGAAAGAGCCTGTGTCCCAGGAGGGTCTATCCAGGACACTGTCCAGCTTCTGAGTGCCTTTCAATTAAAAAGCGACCATTTGTCTTACTAGGGTGGGAGGAAGGGAGCCAGCTTGTGAATTCACCTTCTGGAGGCTTGACCTCATCCTAGCATCCCCAGCCACCTCCCGACAAAGTGAGAGACAGTTTCCAAGCTAGCTTGGATGCAGCTGCAGTGGATGTGACTGGATTCTAGTCAGCCACATCTGTTTTTCTTCCTTCCCAGGTTCTGGTAAGATCGCGACAACACCAAGGTTCTTTGCTAGACTATGAATCTCTTTCATACAATTACTGTTAATCTACCCTCCCCCCAAAGATAACCCTAAAGTTCTGCTCTAATCACTTTATGTGTGTCCAGATAAACAACCTAACTGCTGAAACATTTGCCACTGACAAATTTGATATTCTTAGCTAGTCAACAATTGCATCATTCTCATAGTGTCAAAACCTCCTACTTCTTTTACAAACCTTGTTCTCTACCTGTTTCATTAATTAATGTCTAGCCTTCTGTATCTTGTTTTGAAGGTCCCTGCCTGGAACCTCACTTGTAGAGGATCCACATACTGAGGTTAGGGAACCTAAGCTTATCTGTAGGCCTGAAAGCCTAGGGGAGGAGTGGGATCAAGTCAGGGAGTTAAGTCCCTGGTTCACTTGGCTCTAGCCCTCTCTTTTGTCCTTCCCTGCCCCATCATTCCCCTTTTTACTTCCTTCCTTGTCCCTAACCCTCAGTGCCTTCACAGGCCCTGTGTCCCCCACACCCTCACTCCTCAGGGCTCTTCATCTAAATAATACACTCAGGCTAGTCTTTTTGTCTGGAGTGTGCCTCAACCAAGCCCTTGATGTAGAAACTTTATAAAGCTCTCAGGTAATTCCTAAGCTTTGGTAACTTAAATTGTGGGCATCAGGAGGGCAATTTGTAATCCCTCCCAAGTGTTAGGATAGTGCTTTCTGTTCTCCAGCTCCCCTGAGTCTCAGGTCTGTTAGCAGCCCCAGGACGCAGCTTCCTTTCTGGCTCATAGGAGCCAGGAGCCATTTTCCAGCTGCTCCATTAAATGAAATAAGTTGGCATAGTGTGCACTTGTGTAAAGTAACAGTCCTAAATGTTAGCACACTTGTTTATTTATGCCACCTAAATAGTTCCTTTTTATATATCACCTAAGAGATATTAAACTTTAAAATTTGTCAAGGACGTCATGAAGATGTTCCACATTCTAGAATGATTTCACATTTCTTTCCTACTTATTTCCTTGTTTGAGGGACCCATTCCCTCAAGGTTTTTGTTTCCTTTAGGGAGTTAATAGCCAATTAAAATGGGTAATACCTGTTAATTTTAGAATAATACATTTGTACCTACCTAGGCTTCTTCTGGAGTCCCAGAGTCTTAGAGGAAGGGTCTGACTCTTGCTTTTAGTCTCCATGACACCATATTCTTCCCCTGGCTTCTGTCCTGGAGACAAATGGCTTCTCCTTCCTAGATTTCTTTCTTCAGTCTAAAATATGAGGCAGTCATTACCTGTGTTGGTTCCAGAGGATGTAGGAAATGAAGCTTCACTCTCGGTTGCCATATCCAGACCCTACTAACCAGTGTCCCTCCCAGCTGATTCTGAGCCTTAGCTCCCTTTGTATCTTGTTTTGCTCCCATCTTCCCCTTTCCCCAGTCATGTATGCAGGAAGAGAGCACAAATGATATGGAATGTGAGCATCTGCCAGCAGAGACGCTGCGACAAGTGACCATTCACCGAGACCCTATATATGGCTTTGGCTTCGTGGCCGGCAGTGAGAGGCCTGCGGTGGTTCAATCAGTGAGGCCAGGTAGGTGTGCCTCAGAGTAACTCTGCAGCCCTGGCTCCTATCCCCCAACACTCACATTATCTTCCCAAAGTGCAGAAGCTTTGAGTACACTGTGTGTTGCTGAGGAAGTCATGAAGACTGGGTGAAGACTTGCCAACCAATAACTATGTTTAAGACTGATAGACAAGCCAGAAACAGTGGTGCATGCCTGTAATCTTAGCCACTTGGGAGGCTGAGGCAGAAGGATTGTAAGTTCAAGTCTCACACAGGCAACTTAGCGAGCCCTTGTCTCAAAATAAAAAATAAAAAGGACTAGAGATAGGGCTCAGTGCAAAGCCGTGGGTTCAATCCCCAAAATGCCCCCTCCCCCAAATGCCTGATAGATACAAACCACTGAAACAGCTTGGGACCATAGACAGAGACTGTAATTGATCATTTAATAGTGTCTGGGTCTTGGTAAAGCTTCTCTTTGCATAGAACAGTCATAGAAGAGCCATAGTGTGTTGGATGAGAAAGTACCATTCAATTCAATTCAACAAGTATTTTTAAACTGACTACTCTGAGCCCAGTAGTGGTGCAGGGAAATACAAGACACAGTTCCTGTCCTCCAGAATCAAACCATCAGGCTGTGGAGACTGGTCCATACTCATGAAATAGGTAAGCCACTAAAGATCAGAATTAGGATAGAGACAACAAGTGGGATAGGAAGGGGAGAGGAGAATGAAATCTCTGAATTTCAGAATGGTAATAACAATAGTTACCATTGATTGAGCATCTACTACACACTTTACATCATCTTATTTAATCCTCACAGCCAACCCTGCAAGGTAAGTAATACTCTTCTCATTTTATGAATGAGAAAACTGAGGCATACAGGAAGAAAAATGAGCTGTCCAGGTTCACTCAGCTAGGAAGTCATAGAGTCAAGATTTGCTGTGTGTGATACCATGAGGGGGTAGTAGGATTTGAATGAGACCATGTGGGATGTAGCAAGCAAAAGACCCCTCACCAACTGTGAAACCCTGCCCTCATGAATGAATTAAAAATGGTGAAAACGCTATTTTGTTCCAAATCTGCTACACATTGACAGAAAAGACAGACAGAAAGGAGCTTTATTCTTGACTTGCTGGGCCTGAGGCTTTAGATGGTTACAATAGTTTCTCACTCAGTCAAGAGAAACAGCTGGAGTACAAACTGGTCTTGCAGAAATTTGATGAATTTTGCAATCCTCAAAGAAAAAGAAAAGCATTTTGTAAGCTCTCTTCAACTAGAGGGCACAGAGAAAAAAAAACTTCAATACAGGAGTTTGTGACTGACCTCAGGCTCCCAAGTCAGTCGTGGAATTTAGGCAGAGTTTTGAGTCTGATCAGAAATCAAACTTGTCCTGGGAAAGAGAGACCAGATAAAACTTAGTAATTGACTGTCAGAAGCTTCTGCTTTAACTTCAAAGGTGACAGAATTCACAGGGCTGACAGAAGCCCCCAGGCCTGGAGGGGGTCAGCTACAAAAGGTAAAAGATGAAGAGAAAAGAGTTGGAGGGATGAAGAGAAGGAACACCCCAGGCAAGAGCTACAAAAAGCCATGGGACTGACAGGCGTAGCCTTAAAAAAGACTCTGGCTGATCCACATCGCTGCTTCTACCCAGGCAGCTAGGTAGCTGAATGCAGAGGATGTTTAGTTCAGAGGATGTGTAAGGCCATAAGAAAAGACAAAGCAAATGAGTAGCTGAAGATTCAGCTGCTTGCTGAAGGTTCACACAGGAGCAATTGTGGTTGAGCAAGCCAAGAAACCATTTGTGAGGGCAGTAGTAGATTGAAGCTACCGTTACCATCAAAGAGCTAATTCCTGTGAAGGAGGTTTAAGTTCCACGAGGACCTCATCCATTGCAAGGGAAGGAGGGAAGAAAGAAAGAGGGAGGGAGAGAGGAGGAAATAGGTGGAATGGCCTCTACCTAAGAGACTGGTATTTCTGACAGGACTAGATAGACGGAATGAAATAAGTTAAAGGGATTGTTCCCGCTGCTGCTGGCTTTGCTGGCATAGCCAGCATTAGCACAGGGGCCCCAAGCTCCACATCCAATGAGCTGTGTTCTTGTCACATATTGGCTATGTGTGTTCATGTTTTTAGAATTTGGGTAGCACACTTCTTTGAAAAGAGCCAGAGACATTGGAATCTGGCCTTTTAAAGTGGACACAAATAAGAGTCAAGGTTTGTTTGAGTATGGAACTTGTCGTTAAACATTTCTTTCAGGTTTGAGTCAGGCTGGATCTTACTTCTCATTCTCTTTAAGTCTCTGAAAAACTTTTCTCCAAAAAGATCTTGCTGAACAGCAGAGGCAGCTCAGCTTTGTGATGCCCTTTATCCTAACCAAGAAATATGGCCCTCAGACATATCTGCTTTCTTGACTTCAGGTGTAGGGATGGGAAAGAAAGAAAGCAAATTTCCAGCTGCCCAAGAGCCTGTGCATTGCTTCCCTCATTTATTGGAGAGTAGCATCACTCAGTGTTAAACAAAATTAAACCCTGTAGGTCTTTTAGTCCATACCCCTGTTTGTAGGCAAGTGAATGCCTAGACCATTCCAGACCAGTAAATATAAATAATATTTAAGGGTCGGGGATTTAGCTCAGTGGCATTGTGCCTGCCTCACTAGCACAAGGTCCTGAGTTCAATCCCTGGTACAAAAAACAAAACAAAACAAATAAGTAATATTTAAGCTACAAGATCCCTCCCCTTCCTCTTGTCACCTGTACCACCTCTAGCAGTCTGAAAGTCATTCCTTATACCAAAGCAAATCCTTCCTATAAAATAGAAGTCTGTGTTCCTCTTTAGAACCAAGCCAGTAAAACACTAACCTCATCTGAGTACAAGATCTGGGTTTGGGACCTTTTGCTACCACACCACATGCAGAGAAAGGAGGTCTATGCCTTTCTCTTTCTTCATTCTACTGCCCTCCATCCACCGTAGCAGCAGGCCACAGCTGGAAATAACACCCTCCCCACCACCTTCCTCAGCCTGCATCTCCTGCAGGCCTCAGCTTGGCTCCCTCAGGCACTGTGCGTCTTGCCCAGACTTGTGCTTTCCTGGCAGTAGCTCTAAGCTTTCATGCCTTTCTCCTCTCCTCTGCAGGAGGCCCCTCTGAGGACAAGCTCCTGGCTGGTGACCAGATTGTGGCTATTAATGAGGAGGACGTGAGTGAAGCCCCCAGGGAGAGGTTCATAGAACTCATCAGGTAACAGGGGCCTCCGGGGCCTTGGCAGTAGCTGAGCAGTGTCCCCACTTCTGCCCCACCAGTGGCACCAGGACTACCACTATGCTCCCTGACCCTGGAAGAAGAGCCCTTCCGGGCAGAGCAGCCCAAGCCGTAGCTCCTAGCTATCTAGAACTTCAGGGACCAGCCAGTTAGCGTCACCCAAAGGCCTCACACAATAAGGCCTCACCTGCCCCAGTGTTAAGAGTAGACACAGAGAGCATCCTGCTCCAGCCTCACCTCCACCCCTCACCAACTCATCTCCTCACTTGCCCCTTCATTTGAGGGATAGACCAAGTGACCAATGAGAATCAAGTTACTAAAAGTCACTTCGATATAAACATAGTGCAAGCAAAACATTGCTCCCACCTCCTATTTTCCCCCAAAATCAGGCACACATAAGGAAAACAAAATCAAGATCCCTGCCCAGTAGATTGAGGAAGGGAACCTGCCATTGTGGATTATGCCCACAGCACTGGAGATGTTTTAATTTTCTCCCTGGGTGGGAGCAGGTAAGAGAGAAAAGGCGTGTTGGAAGACCATCACCACCTGTAAATGGGGAGTAATCACATTGCCTTTGCCCAACTCTTACCCACACACACACAGACACACACACACACTATATGCTCTCCCCTCCCCCACACACATGCCACATGCACACACCATTGCATAGTTTTGAAGACTGCATTCCATGGGCTAACCACCATTTGGGGGACTTTGGCTGCTCTCCTTCCCCAAATAGAACCATATCCTGTGCTGGTTTCACCAGCACATATACAAATGGAACCATATTCTTTCTCTCTTCCTCTCCCTTGTTCACTTGTGTAGTCCAGCTCCATCTCCTTTAACCCCCCTTGGTTCAAAGTATTTTCATTTTACTCATCTTTCTGAGATTCTTAAAAGCCCATCTGGCCACAAAGTCGCTCCCTGGCTTTCAAAGGCAGACCTCACATTCTATATGTAGTACAGCACCTTCTCATCAGCTCCCAGTGGGTTTAGAATGCTCTGTCCTGAAGCCCAGAGCAGGTCTTTCTTGCCATGTGCCCCCTCTAGCTCAATACTTCAAAATATATCTGGTTCCTGATGACTTTTAGTGTGGTAGAACACTTGCCTAGCATGCATGAGGTCTAGGGGTCCATCCCCAGCATCACCAAAATAATAGTAATAATAATAATAATAATACAAAAACACATAAACTCTGGGGCCCAGAGATGTAGCTCAGTGGTGCAGTGCCTGCCTGGCAGGCACGAGGCCCTGAGTTTCATTCCTGGTACCAAAAAAAAAAATAAAATAAAATAAACTCTGATGTCCTTTACTTTGTCTCTTCTCCAACTTCAGTTGTCCATTGTATTCCCCTACTCTTTGCCCTCTGCCCTTTACCTTCCACCCTCCACACCAATATGGGGTAAGTTAACCCCATCAGGGCATGTTGGGGTTCTTTCAGCCTGACCCTTCAGAAGTCACTGCTGTGCTTCTAGTGAATATCTTTGCATCCTAAACAAAGTAGCCTGATTTTGTGAGGGAGTTCAGAGCTTCTTCTTAGTCAAAACAGAGCTCACTCTTGGTAACCTTAGGGGTCAGTGAGTCATTCATCCATTCAATCAATAATTATAATTATTATTGAGTGTCTACTATGCACCAGGCACCATTCTAGGCACTGAAAATACAGCAGTGAATAAGAGACAAAAATCTTGGCTCGTTGAAATCATTGGAATTTACATTCTAGCTTTTTTTTTTTTTTGGTACCGGGGATCAAACTCAGGCAGGACCTTGCGCTTGCAAAGCAGGCCACAACACCACTGAGCTAAATCCCTGGCCCGGAATTTACATTCTAATAAAAGGAGATACTTCTAATGAATAAGTAATTGTACAATATCTCAGAAGTCAATAAATGTTATTAAAAATAGAAAGTAGATCTGTGTAAAGAGGATCAGGAGTGCTGAGCACAGGGGTGCAGAATGTAACTTTAAACAGCATAGCCAAGGTTGGCGTCATTGAGAAAGTGATACTGGAAGAAAGGCTTGGAAAGAGGTGAGTGTATTGGAGAAAGAGAAGAGCCAGAGCCAGTGCCAGTGCTCTAGGGCAGGAGTGTGTCTGGCCTGATTGAGGAACAATGGCTTTCTTATAAATGAAATGGGGAGATATTGCAGGGGCTGAAGCAGATGAACCGTGTGATTTATGTTGTGCCCTTTCCCTGTTCAAGATAAAGGATTTTCCATTGTAGTTTCCTTATAACACAACTCTTTACTTCTCCTGGGAATTTCCCAAACCTTGCAGCTCATTCATGCCTGGGCTTTGCCTCACCAAATATGGGAAATGTTCAAAGTCCTTAAGCAGGGGATCTAGTCATTTCTTGAATACCCAGAACCAAGGGCATCTTGACTCTACTTCTTGAATGCCTTTTACCCATAAACATTTGAAAAAAGCCCAACAAGGCAAAGGGAAGCTTCTTTAGGCAAACTGTTTTCCTCTTTTAGTTCTTTTAAATGATTATGTATTCCTGAAAGTGAATTTCCATACTTCACAACCTCTTTGATGTTAGTATAATTCTTGTCAGAAGAGTTTCAAACTCTTGGCCCTTTTGAATATTTGTTATCTGGAGAGTTCTGGGTTCTATCTATTGTTCCATGGCTCTCATTTTTGGTTCCTCAGTTAAATCTGCTGAGAATGAGTCATGATGACCAAATGACCTCTTTTGAGTTTTTCCTTTGAGAGTCTCCTCTCACTTAAATGCCAAAATTACCAATAATAGTCATACATGGTTCCCAGAACTCTAACTGTATGCCCTTTGAGTTCCGTAATTCAGGTCTTGTTTTCCTTGAGAATTTTCTAGTCTACAGATAAAATTGCTCCTAAGGTATGAGGATTTCTACAGAAAGATGTAAAAAGGAATATATAAGAAAACCTGAAAAATGACAACCCCAGAGTTGATATCATCATCAAATGCCCGTGTAAGCCAATATGGATGGTTTGTGTCAGCCTCCACAAATGATGTGAGGTGAGACATCCATGCAGGTACTCAGATTACTCTCTGTCCTAATCCATATACCTCAGTGCAACCCAGGGGAAAATGCTGGCATTGCTTCTTATATTAGATGAATACCTAGTGCATGATACACTGCTCTCCTGTTCCCTCTTTTCTCTCTAGGAGCGCTAAGGAATTCATCATTCTTACAGTTCTGCACACTCATCAGGTGAGTGAGCCTCATTGCCATCTGCCTTTTCTCCTGGCTTAGAAGAGATGACCCCATATCAGAAAGCAAAATCATGGAAAGGGTGGAGGGGGGTGGTGTGTCAGAAACTAGGACCAACAAGTGAGATAAGGATTTAGGAGAGAAGTTAAAGAATACCTTCTGAATGTCATGTCGACTCACATCCAAGGCTGAGGGTTCTGAAGGGCTGCACAGTGCTGTATTCTGTGCCATGTTTCTTGCTTTACCAACTTAAGCTACCCACTCCTGCCATCCCAAATCTATCTTCTACCTCTTTTTTGCTGTGTCCTATCTAAATGTACCTATCCAGTAGTGTCCAGCTCCCATAAGGTCCTAGCAGATAGATGGTGGGTGCTAATCTTGTTCTTTCAGATAGGTACTTACTAAATGACTACAATGTATGAGACACAACACTGTATGTGAGGAATTCCACATAAAGTCAGGATGTACAGTTGAACAAATAGGTTCATCTCTATCCCAGTAGTCATTACGTGGCTATATGACCTTGGATGAGCCTGTTCTCTTTTCTGAACTTATTTCTTCATCTCTAAATTTCTAAATTAAGAGATTCAGAGTAGAATAGTGTTTCCTAAAAGTGTCTGATCTTAATAGTCAATATGATTACTTATTAAAAATAAAATTCTCTTGAAACAGAGGCAGTGGTACATGCCTGTAGTCCCAGCTACTTGAAAGTCTGAGACACAAGGATGCTTGAACCCAGCAGTTGAAGGTTGGCTAGGACAACATGGCAAGACCTTTTCTCAAAAGAAGTTGGCGTTGGGAGAGGGGTGCTGGGTGTGGGTTTAATCCTAAAACAAGGAAGGAAGGAATGGAAAGAGGGAGAGAGGGAAGGAGAAAGAAAATCTCCAGGGCCCTCTCTCTCCTCAAGTGTTGGATTCAAAAAGGCCAGTGTTTGTTACTGAAATACATCCTTACAGTCATCTTTTTGTTGTTGTTGTTGTTAAATTCTTTTATTGGTACATTTTAGGTGTACAATACAATTGCATTTCTCATTGGGAATTGTACCTTTACATAATGCATCTTGGTTCTTATTTTTTCCCTATTCCTAGCCCTCCCTTCACCCCCTCCACCCTTCCCTATTTACAAAGACTTTATTTCCATTTTTTCCATTTCTCA
>NW_004624803.1:8913420-8951516 GCF_000247695.1 Heterocephalus glaber | reverse complement strand
TCTGTTAAAATGATCACTTTTGGGAGTGGATCTTCCAATGCTGAACCAACACTGCCATCCCTATAATAAAACCACTTTCTACATACTGCCAAAAAAAAAATTTGTTATGAACCTCCTTCCTAGGGGCAGGGCATATCTGTGTGAGATGAATGATATCATTTGTATAAATCCTCTGGGATACTTATATTCAGATGTAATAGAATCCACTATTAGGTATACCTCCTACTAAGAAAATCAAATAAATAAAAATTCAGTGTATGTTTTTACTATTTTTGCAAACCCCCTAGGTCTGGAGTATTCATAATGGGATTCAATTTACCCACATTTGATTCATGGCCAGCTTTTTCACAGTACACCAGTCATATAGGGACATACTCCACACATTGGCTTGCCCCTAGTAAGTAATCAATATTTATTTGCTTATTCCTTGATCAGTAAGGCAAAGTGCACCTGTACTGGGACATCGTCACTCTGATGTGACAAAGGCTAGATTTCCCCCCAGAGATGGAACACTCACCAGCTCTCTGTTCTTTTTCCAGTCCCCTAAATCTGCCTTCATTAGTGCTGCGAAGAAGGCCAAGCTGAGGTCTAATCCTGTGAAGGTTCGATTTTCCGAGCAGGTAGCAATTGGAGAAACAGGCGCAGTAAGTACATCCTCAGCTCTCTCTCTTCAGCCCTTGGCCAGAATCAGCTTGGCTGTCAAGATCTTGCTCTGGAGCCCCTTGCAGTGGATGGAGTTTTGAAGGGGTTGGAGTGGGAGGAATTCCAGTGCTGTGAGTGAGGAGGTACTGAGTGGAGAGGAGTGTGCAGCATCAAGAGAGGCCCTGGGCATTGGAGGAAGAAGAAACACATATTGATTCACTTGGGATCCTCTTGGTGCTTAGAGAAATTTCTGTTCCTAGCACAATAGCTTACACTTAAGGCAAGTGCTCCATAAATCTCTTTTGCTACTTGATAGAAGCAGAAAGGAAGTAATGATTTTCTGAAGATCCAAAGAACAAGTGGCTGGTTAAATTAAGCTCTCTTTACATTTAAGTGGCCCTGCAATTCCACGTCTTGCCTGTAGAAGACTGGTGATGGGTGAAGCTGCCTAGGGGAAATGACAGACTCTCCTTAAAACTCCAATTTTTTATCAGGTATCTGCTGGGCACCTTAGACATCACAACGGGTTCAAAATAAATCCCTGTTTCCCGCCACTTTCCAGATACCTTTCAGGTGTTCTAGGGACACATGGTTCAGATTGAGACAATAGAATGAATATCCACTTCTCAGTGGTGTCATCTTGGGGAACAGGTAGTGTTTGACAGCCCATGCCATGTAGCTGCCAGTCGGGCAGGAGAGGGGTTCTGACCAGCCCATGCTCTTCTTGCTGCCTGAGTTTTCATGCAGTGTGCTGTCTGCTCCAGATGTGCAGATGAGAAGAGGTGGGTGGAAAGCAGAAAAGTGTATTCAGCAATCATGGATTCTGGCCCAAAGCCCTCCAGGAATCTGTGGAAGGTGGTGATAGCCCAGTGGGACAGGGATAGCTGGAGCTAGCAGGCACTCGTGCTTTTTGTAGGCAGTAGAGGGATGGGCTGTCAGAGGCCTTAGCATTTATGTACTGAGGCACAGCTGCAGTTGCTGAGAGAAGACAGCAGGCCCAAAATGAGCAGGGAAATCAGCAGGATATCAAGCACTTCTATAGTTCTTTGAGGCAGAGCCACTCAGAAGAAGGGATAGAGGACACAGGTGTCTCCCATCTCCATTTCCATCTCATCCCCCAAACCAGCCCATGCCCTCCATCTCTATACAAGGAAAGCCGGAAAGCCTAGAGGACTACAGGACCCCACTGGCAAGCTGACTGAATAATTTGTGATTGGAAGCTCTGTAAATCCTCAAAGAAAATGTTGAAGAGAAGCAAAGATTGGTGAACAGAGTGGAGAGGGACCAGGATGGAGCCCCTAAAGATGAGGGTGAAGCAGATCCTGAGGTCAAGTCACCAAGTGCACATTTGTTTCTTGAACCCTTGAACGCCCTGGGGACATATGGCTTGAATTTTTTTTTTTTTGAGGCAGGGTCTCCCTTTGTAGTTCAATCTGGCCCTGAACTCACTAGGTAGCCCAGGCTGGCCTCAAACTTTCGGCAGTCCTCATGCCTCAGCCTCCCGAGTGCTGGGATTACGGGCATGCGCCACCACACCCGGCTTTATATGGCTTGAATTTGCAAAGTATGGATAGGTACATCCTGTCCCATCTCAACATTACAGAGGAAATCAACCAAGCCAGGGCACCCAGTGAAGAACTCCCTCCCCTCTTCTCCCTTCCCTTATTCCTCTCCTTTTTTCTTCCTTCTCTTCCTCTTCCTTCCACTGTCTCCTTCCTCCACCATGACTGCCTTCTTCATACCTCAAAGCTAGGCCACAGACACAATCAAGCCCCTACTGTAGTCCAACCTGAATCCAAATCCCCCAGAGTATCCAGAACCCATCCTAAATTACCTCTCTCTCCTGGACAGGTCAACAAGCATTGTTCAAGGCTCCTTCCTGTCTGGGAAAGAGACATACATCAATCTTCCAACTCACTGTGCTCAGGAAATTACGTGATGTCACAACAGCATCCCATCCACCGCTGCCACCAGTGTGGACCATGGCAGCATACTGGGACCTGGGGGAGTCCAGGTCCAGGTGACTCCAGACTATTCTATCATCCCTTTCCCCTCATTTTCCAAAGCTTTATTAGGCAGCAGGGGCAAAAATAAATCCTGTGGGTGCTCCTTGCCAACTCTATTTTGAAGCAAAATCAATTAAGTAATTATCTGAGTCCAACCCAATGTGCTAAATAAAAACTGCCACTGCTGAGCATCATTAGCCTGGGGATCCAGGCCTCTGTGCTTGGCAGGAATGAGGCACCCCATCAGGGATCATAGAGGACCAGGGAGCCACACTATTCCATCTTGATATCCCATTGCTTCGCACCTTGGCTTGACCCCAGGCAAACTTGACTCCAGGCTCCCCACCTCTGCTAGCCACATTCCAACTCAAGAGGACTTGCTTGTTTCTATTTAACTGCTTTGTCTGTGACAGTCACTAGATCTGGAGTGTTCTCTTTTGGCTTCTCTAATAATCCATACCTACCATCTCCTTCAAAATCAAAATCCGATTCGCCTTACCTTGAAAACATTAACCATTTTATGCCTGTTGGTTTGTTTTGGTTTCAGTGTGTGTGTGCGTGTGTGCGTGTGTGTGTGTGTGTGTGTGTGTTTGTATGTTCACTATAACAGATTACTGTAAGACTGGACACAAGTCCTCTATTTTTTTTGTAGTCCTCCTGGGGGCTTAGCATAGTGCTGAGTATAGAGTACAGGTTCAATAAATGTCCGTTGAATTAAGGAATCTTCTGTGCAGCCTATGAGTTCCTCTAGAACTGATAATGTTGGCCCAGAGAAATGGTTGCAGCCTTGTCATGAGTCTAATCATTCAAGTAAGCACATACTAAGCACCTACTGCTCATTCATTGAGCAGCCACTTACTGGACACCAACTGTGTGCCAAAAAACTCTGTTTATTATTGGAATTACAAAGATTAATAGATGTTGTGGTTGTGTTCTGAGTTTACAGTTTGGGAACAAAAAATATTCTTCAAAAATATGAATGTACTGAGAAAGGTGTATATAAATTGCTCTATGAACACATGGGAAGTCTAGGCCCTAAGTATCTGATAATATTGGACCAAGGCTTTACAGAATACATATTTGAGCTGAGTTTTAAAGGCTGAATAGAAGTTTGACAAGAAGGGAAAGGGGAAGACAGAAGGAATGGCCTTTACTTAATGAGTTCTTACTGAGAAATTAACATGTGCCATTATATAAGAAAGAAACCCCAGCCTGGGCCAGAAAAAGTTATGCTAAGGAGTTAGCAGGTGTTCAGAAATGGGCCTTGCCAGTGGTTTTCAATCAGGGTCAGTGCTGCCAACTCCAGGAACTTTTGGAAATATTTGCAGCTGCCTTGGAGCATCCTTATAATTGGTCATGCTACCGGCATTTAGTGTCTCAGGGTCAGAGATCCTGAGTATCCTCCAGGGAATGAGACGTTCGTGAACAATGAAGAATTGTCAGAGATATGGAGGCATGAGAGAGGCAAAAGTACTAGAAATGATAAGACATGACTCCAGAAAGGAAGGCATGGGCTAGGTCAGAAAGGGCCAGAAAGCTGAGCATGGAGGCACATGCCTGTAATCCCAGCCCTCTGGTTGGCTGAGACAGGAGGATCACAAGTTCCAGCCCAGCCTGGACAAGTTAGTAACTTAGAGAGACCCTGTCTCAAAATAAAAAATAAAAAAGGGATGGGAATGCAGCGCAATATGAAGGCCCCGGGTTCAATACCCAATGGAGAAAAAAGGAAGGAGGAAAGGAAGGAAGGAAGGAAGGAAGGAAGGAAGGAAGGAAGGAAAAGCTAGGATGCCATGAAGAGGAGGGAATGGCAGAGCAAAGGCAGACAGAGGAGTGGCCTCAGCTTGTGAAGGCCCAGATGGAAAGGGAAGTATCAGGAGAGAGGCTGAGGTGAGTGAGGTGGGCTCAAAAAGAGCCTTTCATGGACCCTTCAGGCTGTCATAGGCCAAGCACAGCTCGAAGCTGTGGCACTTTGAACCACAGTAGAGTGCAAGTTCACTGTGATGTCAAATGAAGGATTAACTTTTGATATGGCCCAGTGTCTTCTTGGGGAATTTGGTTTTGGTCTCCACAAAACATTATTACTGATCTGCTTTCTTCTCTGTCTCTGTCCTCCCATCCCTTTGGCTCCCTGTCTCCTTCTCCTTCTCCTTCTTCCTTGCCACACCATCCTGTGGCTTCCCTCCTCCTTCTAAATGAGCCCTCTCCTTTCCCTGCCTGTTCATAGAAAATGATGAAGAAGGAAGCCCTCCTCCTCATCCCCAATGTCCTGAAGGTTTTCTTAGAAAATGGGCAGATCAAGTCATTCACTTTTGATGGCCGGACCACTGTTAAGGTACATACAGTCTCCTCATCTGGTCCCATGCTCCTCTGAGAATGTACGTGGCTGCTCGCTGCCAGAGCAAGGTGGCCTTTGACCTCCTGATATTTCATGAGGCTTTAGAAATGCAGTCCTCAGATGAGGCTGGGGGTGGAAATTTGCATGCTCAACTGTGTGCTAGTAATTGCAAAAATATGTGTATGCATATGTGGGCACCTGTGTGCATGTCTGCTTGTCAGTTGCTTTATGTACACATTATACATGGTCTTCAGGACTCTTAGGAACTGAGAAGTCTGAAGATCATTAAGCCAGTTATAAAGCAAAAGTGATTTATATTAATACAGTAATACCTAAGCAAATTTACACACAGAAATAAACAAATGCAATCTCTTGAGATTAGCTTAGCCATCCCTTCCTTTTTAAATAACAACCAGGTCTTGAGCACTGAACCAAGATTTGAAAATTCCAGCCACAGCCCCTTTGGCTATTCTTTTCACAGGCAGAGCAATTACAGTACTGAACTGTGATTCTTAACAGCTCAGCCAGGCATCAAAAAGTCCTAGTGATTCTTAGTCCTGAGGAGTAGAGGCAATGATAGGTTTACTCTGCTCTGGGACAGAAATATCTGTTCATACTTTTTCTGGACTCTCTCCAGAAAAAGAATGCCAACCCAAGAATGAATGTTTTAATACAACCAATGCTCCCCAAACTGCTGGGCAAGTACTGCACCTACCCAAGAAACCTACCTTGTCCCACAGGTGTCCTGAGGTTCCCACCCTGGGGACAAGAGAATCCTATAAGTAAGAAAACCCTGGGCTGGGGATTTAGCTCAGTGGTTCGCTGCCTGCCTTGCAAGTGCAAGGTCCCGAGTTCAATCCCCAATACAAAAAAAGAAAGAAAGAAAGAAAACCCTGGGCTAGGAAACTTTTGTAAAAAAAAAAAAAGCTTTTGCAAAGAGGATTTATCAGGTGCTCAGAATGGGCCTTCCCAGTGGTTTTCTACAAGGGTTGGTACTGCACACTCCCAGAGAACTTTTGCAATTGTCTAAGGGTATTTTGGATCATCCCAATGATTTGTTGTGCTACTGGCTTTTAGTACCTCAAGATCAAAGATGCTGAGTGTTCTGGAGGAGAGACCATCCCTGAATGATGAAGAATTGCTCTGCCCAGAGTTCCAGTAGCGTTTGATTGCAGTACAGTGTGCCTAAACCATGTTGATTGAATGAACAGTTTCTTTTTTTTTTTTTTAACTTTCTACGCAGTACATAACAATTACATTCATCATGGGGAGTTGAACCAAGAGTTTCTTTGGGAGGCTTAGGCCTAGGTGGATTTCCAAGAGGACCTAGGACCAAAGTGCACTCCTTAGGGAGCCATAGGATGGTCTCTTGGCCACTGAAGTTCTCAGGCTATGGGAGGGGACTTTGAAACAGAACTAGGCTATCCAGAGGGAATCCAAATGTCCCTCCTCCAGATGTGGGTATCTCTTTGTATTGAAATGTTCCTTGGTATTTGTTCATGGGTTATTTGCCCACTGTACAGTCTGTCTCCACACTGGAATGTTTACCACCCTCTCTTCCCCCTTGGAGGCTTCTCCAAACATTTTTCCTACCTCCTGTTGTCACCGCATTCATGGCATCCATCTAGCCTGGGCTCTGCAGAACAGCAGTGTTTCTCTCACTGATGATGTCACTCTGACTTCAGGAAGGGCACACTGGTTGTTTATTGGAACTTTGATAGGTTGCCAAGCCATTTGTCCCAGAGAGGTACCTGGATGAATTGACAGCCTGGCGCAGGGGCTATTACACTTGTAACACCAGTTGGCAATCATCAGCTTGGCCAGTCACAATCCCAATGCAGCTGAACTGCAAAGAAAACTTCATGTGTCCCTGCCAGAGCTCCAGCAACACTGGCCAGCAGCTCTGTGACTACTTGGATAACACAAAGAGATCCTCTCAAGTACCCACCAATTTCCAGCCTCCCATCTGAATGGCTAAATATCTTTCAGTGTGCACTGAGGGGCTTGTTTGGCAGCTCTGACTGTCAGAGAGCTTTATGTTCCCATGCCTGCTTCTTTCCAGCTTTTGAGGCCTGGGAGATGCTGACTCCATGAACACACACACTGGAATACAGAGAATATGCCAAAGTCACAGCAAATAAATAGCAGAAGTCTAAAAACTGACATTTGGCCAGCCCCCACCAATATGTTTCCAGGCGCCCTAGTATTAAAAGTAGGGCAGCAGAGCAGACAGAGCCCAGAAGTAGTCAGATTTATGACTATACACCAGACACGTGACATAATTCCTCTGCATGGACACATTTTTCAAGTGGCTAAATTGAATATATAAAAACCAGCTAGAGTCAAAAATGAACATTTTACCAGTAACTCAAGTCATTTGATTTAGATTATGAATCTACAAATGGTATATTTTTAATCATATAAGTGTAGCTTTTACTTTTGTTAATTTCTAAGTAAAGAGTTGACAGACAAATCAGAGTGGACATTGTGACAGGAGAAAAGATGAGGAAAGAACCAACATTGCACTTGGCACTCAGAAAATAATTTGTTGACTGGAAGGAAGGAGGAAGAAATATAACTTTCTTTTACCATATGCCAGGAACAGCTACCTCCACCCCCTGAACTGTTGGTGTTTCCCAGGGCCCAGACCTGTGGGCAGCACTCGGGGGTCCCTTATTCATCTTGGAACACAAGGCTTGGGCCACCATAAAGGCTAGTGTTTCAGCCTGCTCCACAGGATGGTAGTGCTTTGTTTTCAATCCCCCCTCCATGTGTTTGGTACTTAAGACAGCTGAGAGCAAGAACAGATCACCCTTCAAGGCTCTTTTTCTTCCATAGGACGTGATGGTGACATTACAGGACCGTCTCTCCTTAAGGTACATTGAGCACTTTGCTCTTGTCCTTGAGTATGCTGGGCCAGAACAGAATCACAAGTTCCTGCTTCTCCAGGACAAGCAACCCCTGGCTTATGTAAGTAACTCCTTTATCCTGACTATAGGTAGGTTTGCATGTGGCCTGTACTAGAGAAGAGAATCCAAGGCATTTTCTGTCTGGAAAATTCATGATTATATGCTCAGCCAGCTCCCAGAAGACACATTTCTTACTTGAGGCTGTTACTGCCCAACTCCAGAGGGCCTTTGGCTATACCCTTTGTGACCCAAGGAGGGCATGAAGACCATTAGTCTTGGTCTCTTAGTGGGAAGAGTACAGTGTGGTGATTCATAGCATAGTACCTGGAATGCCATGTGGGAAAAGGCTGGGGAAATCCAGGACTGCTGGGTGGGATTTCCTCAAGGGAGAGCACCAAGAAGTATCAGAGAGGTGAATAGGACCAGTCAATATTCCCAGGTAGGGTGGGAAGAGTTGAAGGGGTACAGTTGGGTAGAAATACATTTTCAGAGCCTGCATGGAAACCTAATAAAAACCAAAATCGAGCCAGGCATGGTAGTGCAGGCCTGTAATCCCAGCACCTGGGAGGCTGAGGTAGGAGGATCAGCATGAGTTCAAGGTCAGCCTGGGCTACATAGTAAGTTCAAGGCCAACCTGAACTATATAGTGAGACCCTGTCTCAAAAACACAATCAGACGCACAGAAAAAATGAAAAGAATTTTGGAAAATGTCATCATATTCAGCTGTCAGCCGTATGTAATCCAGAAGCTCACAGGTCAAAAAGGAAAAGTTAAGAAGATCCTTCTTTGGAGGAAAGCTTAAGTGCCCCACCCCTCTGCAGGCCCCAAGCATCCTTTGCATCCAATTGGTCCCTTGTTCCAAATGTGATTTAAAACTTTTTATTATAAAAATTTGCAGCCAGGGATTTAGCTCAGTGGTTCCGGCACCTGCCTTGCAAGTGCAAAGTCCTGAGATCAATCCTCAGTACAAAAAAAAAAAATTTAGAAATTATAAAAAATTGCAAACATATACAAATGTAGAAGGAATATAGTATAACAGATTCTATTGCCCATCTCCAACTTCAATGATTACCAGTATATTGCCAACTTGCTTCACCTATACCTTCAAATGGAGTTTTTATTCATTGGGGTTTTTTTGGAGTTTTCATTCTTGAAACCCACAGTAAGTTGTTTATAGATCTCACCTCTAATTAGCAGCTTACTGTGCTTGAGACTGAGCCCCTCTGCAAGCTGTAAGCCTGAGCCCCACAGCAAAAGGAGCCTAAAAAGTTCTCAGGAGCCCTCTCTTCCTCACCAGTGTCTTGGCACTTAGACCTACTTATTTGATACAGGTCATATCCTGGATATGTCATTTAAAAATACAGTGGACCCTTTACTTAGGAACTCAATCAGTTTCCGAGGGCTGATTGTAACTCAAGTTGGTTGTAAGTCAATACAGCTGAGATCTGGATGTATACCTGGGTACACAGTATAGATAACAAGAGGCCGATGAATCTTACATTAACCTAATTAACCCAAGTTGTTCATATGTTAAACCAGTTGTAACTTGAGGGTCCACTGTACATCACTGAGTCAAAAGGGCAGACCTGGCTCCACATCACTTTTCCCTAGGGTACAGTAGTCTCCCCGCTTACCCACAGGGGATACATTCCAAGACCCACAATGAATGCCTGAAACTGCAGACAGTACTGGACCCTATATATATTGTTTAATCATATACATTAATACCTATGATAAAGGTTAATTGATAAGTTAGGAACAGTAAAAAATTAACAGGGCCGGGAATTTAGCTCAGTGGTTCCACCGCCTGCCTCACAAGTGCAAGGTCCCGAGTTTGATCCCCAGCACCAAAAAAAAAAAGAAATTAACAATAATAATAAAATAGCACAACTATAAAAATAGTCCATGGTAAAAGCTATTTAAAACTCACAAATTGTTTATTTCTGGAATTTTCTATTTAAATAGTTTAAGGTCAAGGGTGGCTACTGGTAACTGAAACCAGGGAAAGTGCAACCTTGGGTAAGGGGGCATTGCTGAATATGAATCTGCCAGGTGGGAGACAGAATGGGAAACAACAGCCCAACTCTGCCCCAAACCCCACTTTAAGGACCTACCAAGCTGACTGCCCATGACCCCAGCCATTGATTCTAGATCTCTCTCCCACATGTCTCGTCCCTGTGACTCAGGTGGTACAGCGGACACACTATCATGGAATGAAATGCCTCTTCCGAATAAGCTTCTTTCCCAAAGACCCTGTGGAGCTGCTGCAACGGGATCCTGCTGCTTTCGAGTACCTATACATCCAGGTAGAGTCTGGCTTGGGGATACACAGACAGACAGACAGACCAGTGGACAAAAAAGCAAGCAGGCTATTCTGCCATCACAATGAAGTCTTTATATAAGTTTTTCCAACCTCCAGGTAGCTCTGAAGGCCCTTTCTTTTTCTACTGCCATTGTAATCCATGGCCAAATTGGCTGGCCTGGTGACCTGAGCTGGCTGTGGCTCAAAGTCCTATTCGTCCACACAGAACTCATGAGTTTTCAGGAAGATATAACCTCAGTAATTCTGGAACCTTCACAGGATCCCAAAGTTTGACAAACCCACTTCAGTTTCAGAAGAGCCTCAATTTCTAATACCTAGCTCAAATAAGGGAATGATTCCAAATTCACTTCATCCAGACATATTTACTGAGCACTTCCTCTGGGCCAGGCCCTGCACTAGGTCCTGGTAGTCAGGGGTAAAGAAAGAACTGTCCTGGCTCATCAGAGCTTGCATGTGAATAAATAAATAGGCTGGTAGCAGGGTTCACTGTCAATGAGGGCACCCAGGAATTAGTTTGCCAACTCTGCGTGGGAGAAAGGCAATGACAGCTCCACAGAGGAAGGGATACATGCATACTTTTAGCTACAGAGGATGAGTGGAAGTTGCTGTGTAGAGAGATGGACTAGAGGGGACATATTCTAAGCAAGGGGACTCAGCATTTACAAAGGCATGGTGGCATGAGGCAGCATGACATGAGAAAACTGTGAGTAATTTATTATAACTGCACCACAGGATGTGGTGTAAGGAGCAGTACTAAATGAAGTTGGAGGGACAGGAAGCAGGTGGTAAAGGGCTTGGTAGGCCATGGCAAACATGGGCATTATTATGGAGGCTGGGCAGTGGTTCTGAAAGTCTGGTCACTGAACTGGTAGCATCAACATCAGCTGGGAACTTGCTAGAGATGCAAATTCTTGGGCCCCAACCCAGTCCTATTGAATCAGAAACTCTGGAAGTGGAGCCCAGTGATCTATTTTAACAAGCCTCCATGAGATTCTGTTACCCAAACAACTTTGAAAATCGCTGCCCTAAGACACTGGCTTTTAAACCCAGCTGCACATTAGAATTACCTGGGAAGCTTTGAAAAATTTTATCCACTTCACCAATGACTGATTAAATCAAAATCTATGGGAGTGGGGCCCAAGCATTTGTATTTCCTAAATTCCTCCTGTAATGCTAACGTGCAGCCAAAGTAAAGAAATTCTTCTGAAGGGTGAGGACACAGAAATGACAAAAGGAGAATGGCCTGGTCAGAGGAGCAATTTCAAAAGGTCACTACAGCGCCAAGGAAGCACATTAGCTAGGGTACTATGGCTGTTATCCAGAGGAGAAATGATGAGAGTCAGAATCCAGGCTATAAGGGAGGGGTGGAGTGGGATTCAGAGAGATTTAAAAAGTAGAATTGCTAGGCTTTGACTTGATGAGTGTGTGGTACAGGTGATAGCATTCCTCAAATTAGGGAATAAAGGCATTGGAATAGGTTTGAGATGAATTCATTTGGGGATATATTGAGTTTTAGGTGCCCACAAGACATACACAGCACTTAATGAAGAAAAAAACCTCAAACTCCATCTATCTCTGACGGTGACCCTAGGAACATGCTATGAGACATCCTGACTGTCTTTTCTGTCCTTTCAGACAGCCTAAAATGTTAGAAACATTTCTCACCCCAAGTTTCTTTTTTTTTTTTCCGGTACTGGGAATCAAACTGAGGACCTTGTGCTTGCCAGATAGGCACTGCACTACATTCCCAGCCCAAATCCAATGTCTTCCTTTTTTTAGTTCTGGAAACTGAATTTAGGGCCTTGTGCTTGCCAGCCAGGCACGGTGCCATTGAGCTATATCTCTGGCCCCCTTGGCCCAAGTTTCTTTACCAACCTTCTAGTGTAACATCCAGGGAGGACTGTGCACCATGCCACACCATGCCAACTGTATTGTTCAGGGTGGAGAGCAAGCCACTGTTCTTCCACATCATGCCACTGCTCTGCTGGAATGCGCAGCTCCTGGCGATCCTAAACCCAGCATCGGTAAAGAACTAGAGAAGCGGTTTACAATAAAAGAAGACAATTTATTTGAAGATGGGGAAGGAGGGAGAGAGGGATGACAGACAGCTCCTCCGGAGGAGTAGGGAGAATTCGAAAGTGAATTGCAGGAGGATTGCTTGTGTGCAGCTGCTTTTAATGAGATCCTGGTCCCAAGCAGGCTCCTGGAATCTGATTGGCCCCCTGGCTGGTCTTTCATCCTAACCTTGGATTTCTTCGTGCCGCAAGACCTTTCCCTGTCCTTTGGGGAGGGTTACATTATGGGTGGGGGCCTTAAGGACAGGTAGTCTAGGCTGAAGGATTAAGAAAAGGGTAAATTTGTGATTCTTACGTTAATCCAGCTACCAGGGAACTTCTGGGTCTTGAGTTCTCTGTCTTTGTCTTCCTAATTGCTTGTGTTTAGCTGCCTTTGTCTAATTCCTCAGAGTCTAGCTGCCTTTCCTCTTATAATTGCTGGAGTCTGGCTACAGGTCAAAACTGCCTTGTTAATTTTTAATAAACCTCAATGAGGCCTTCATCCTATCTTTTTCCTACCTACAGTGCCCTCTGTCCCTACATTAGAAGGCAATGAGTTGTGTGGTTGCTCTATGAATTTCTGAAGTCTAGTTCTCATTTTGTTTGCCCTCAATTTCTTCATTCAAGCTTCTGTGATTTGCCTCAGTTCTAATATTTTGGAATTTGATGACAAGACCACATCTACTCTTTCCTCCCATTGTGATAATATGGACTTCAGCTATATCCCTTCTTTTTTTTTTTTTTTTTTTTTTTTCCCTATGGGGAATGGAACTCAGGACCTCACGCTTGCCAGGCAGGCACTGTGCTGCTGAGCTACATCCCCAGCCCTTTCTCTTTTATATTTAACAGTTTTATTAGAGTCTAATTAACACACAATAAACTTCATGCATTTAAAATGAACAGTATACGATCCCCGGTACCAAAAATAAAATAAAATAAAATAAACAGTATAAATTTTTACATACATGAAGCTATCACCACAATCCAAATATTGAACATATCCAGTATTCTCAAAAGTTTCCTCAGGCCCCCTTGTAATTCATCCCCTGAAGCACTAGGCAACCAGTGACCTGCTTTCTATCACTATAGATTAGTTTTCATTTTCTACAGTTTACATAAATTGAATTACATAGTATGTATACTTATTTTGATCTGGCTTATTTTGCTCAGCATAATCATTTTGAGATCTATCCATGATGTTGCATGTATTAATAGTTAATTTGTTTTTATTGTCAAGTAGTCTTCCACGGTATGGATGTAGTAGAATTTATTACACCTATTGATGGACATTTGGGGTGTTTCCAGATGTTGTCGATTACAAATAAAGCGTCTATGAACATTCATGTATAGCCTTTATATGGACTTTCTTTCCTCTTGGGTAAATGCCTAGTAATGGAATGGTTTGATCATACAGTAGATCTATCTTTCTTTGGTTTTTTTTTTTGGTACCGGGGATTGAACTCTGGTCCTTCACTTGCGAGGCAGGTGGCGGAACCACTGAGCTAAATCCCCAACCCTGGTTTTTTAAAAGAAAATTCAATACTGTTTTACGAAGTGGTTGTACCATCTTACATTCCCACCAGTAATGTATGAGAGTTCCAATTTCTCCACGTTCTTGTCAACATTTACTGTTACTAATATATATTCTTTACTTTAGTCTTTCTAATAATGTATAGTAGCATTATGGATTCCATTTGCATTTCGCTAATGACGAATGATGTTGAACAATTTTTCACGTATTCACTTGCTGTTGTACATCTTCTTTGGTGAAATGTCTGTTCAAATCATTTGCCTGCTTTTTGGAGGGTTTTGTTTGAGGGGTTTTTTTGTTTTTTCTTTTTTTTTTTGGTACTGGGGATTGAACTCAGGACCTTGCACTTGTGAGGCAGGCATGGTGCCATTGAGCTAAATCCCCGGCTTTGCCCACTTTTTTTATTGAGTTGTTTGTTTTCTTATTATTGAGTTTTGAGAGTTCTTTATGTATTCTAGAAACAAGTCATTTGTTGGATATGTAATTTGTAATTATTTTCCCAGGCTGTGGCTTGTCTTTTCAGTCTATAAACTGTGTCTTTCACAGAGCAATTGTTTGAATTTTGATGAAGTCCAGTTTGTTAATTTGTTCTTTTATACACAGTGCTTTTGATGTCATATCTAAAAAAAATCCTTTTCTAACTCAAGGTCATAAGGATCTTCTTTTTTCCCCAGAATTTCTATAGGTTTTACATTTAGGCCTTGATTTTCTTAAGTGGTGCAAGATATTCACCAAAGTGTGTGCGTGTGTGCGTGTGTGCGTGTGTGTGTGTGTGTGTGTGTGTGTTGGCATATGGAGAGACAGTTACTCCAGTACCATTTGTTAAAAAGACTGTTCTTTTTCCACTGAATTGCCTTTGTACCTTTGTCAAAAATCAACTGTCCAGGCTGGACATGGTGGTGCAGGCTTACAATCCTAGCACTCTGGGAGGCTGAGGCAGGAGGATCACAAATTCAAGCCCAGCCTGGCCAACTTAGCAACTTAGTGAGACCCTATCTCAAAATAAAAATAATGATCTGGGGATATAGGTCAGTGCAAAGGCCCTGGCTTCAGTCCCCAGTACCACACGCACACACACACACACACACACACACACACACACACACATCAGTTGCCCACATACATGTGATCTATTTCTATTCTGAACTCTCCATCATTTCTATTGACCTACTTATCTATCCTTATACCAACATCACAGTCTTTTGAGTACTGTAACTTTATAATAAGTATTAAAATTAGGTAGTATTTGTCATCCAATTTTGTTCTTCCTTTCCAAAGTTGTTTTATCTCATCTAGGTCTTTTGTATTTTTGTGTGAATTTTAGAATCAGTTTGTCAATTTCTACTAAAAACCTGATGTATGCTGGGTCTGATGTTAATCCCAGCCTGTGTAATCCCAGTACTGTGGGAGGCTGAGGCAGAAGGATCACAAATTTGAGCCCAGCCTAGGAGACTTAGTCTCCAAAAAACAAAAATGAGGGGCCGGGGATTTAGCTCAGTGGTTCCGCCGCCTGCCTCGCAAGCGCAAGGACCAGAGTTCGATCCCCGGTAACAACAAAAAAAAAAAGCGTTGGGGTATAGCTCAGTGTCAAGGCCCTGGTTTCAATCCCCAGAAAATAAATAAATAAATAAATAAATCAGATGTGATTTGCATTGTATTGTGGTGAATTTATAGATCGGTTTGGAGAGAACTGACATCTTAACAATACTGAGTCATGCAATTCACAGTATTTCTACATTGACTTAAGTCTCCTTTAATCTTTCTCAGTGGCATTTTATAGTTTTCAGTACACAACTCTTTCACATATTTTGTCAGATTTCGCATATTATTTCATATTTTTGATGACATTATAAATGGAGGGGGTTTTTTTGGTTTTGCTTTTGTTTTTTGTCCCAGGGCTCAAACTCGGGACCTTGCGCTTGCGAGGCAGGCGGCGGAACCACTGAGCTAAATCCTCGGCCCATAAATGGGTTTTGTTGTTGTTGTTTTGGGGTTTTTTGTTGTTGTTGTTTTGGTGGTGGTGGTAGTGGTGGTGGTATTGGGAACTGAACCCAGGACCTTTGCCCTGAGCTATATTCCCAGGCCATTTTTTATTTTTTAATTTTGAGATAGGGTCTCATTAAGTCACTAAAGTTGCCCACGATGGACTCAGACTTTTAATCCTCCTGCTCCAGAGTGCAGGGATTACCAGCCTGTGCTACTAGGCCAGCTACATAATTTTGATTTGTAATTTCAATTTCCATTTGTTTGTTGCTAGCATATAGAAATGCAGTTGGTTTTTGTGTATTGATCTTATTTTCTGCAATCTTACTATACTCACTTATTACTTCTAATAGTGTTTTTGGTTTGTTGTGTTTTGTTTGGTAGATTCCACTGGATTTCCTACATAGATGATCATCAATCATTGACAAAGTATTTTTCTTTTTTTCTATTTTTTTTTTTTTTTTTTTTTGGTACCTGGAATTGAGCTCAGGACCTTGCACTTGCCAGGCAGGCGAGGGCGCTGCTGAGCTACATCCCCTGGCCCAGTGTTTCTTTTCTACTCTCTCCTATGCTACAGTGACACTACAGTGGCTCCCTAGTCCCTTAGTCCATCTTGGCTCCACCTCAACCAAATGGGTAACTATTCTGACTGAGGCAGATTCATTCATAGCTGGGGTCTGGCTCTCAGAGTTTGGAATTATCATATACTAGGCCAGCAGTTCCAGAGGACCCCCTCTAGGACAGGATAGGGAAAAATGGCTTTATGTTTTTGTCCTTCAGACCCCAAAGAACAGAATATCTGCCACACCCCTGCAATCCATCCCTCACCCTGGGTTTCCAGGCCAGAGCCATGTGGAGAATCCCTTCCAATGTCTCTCTTTCTTTGCTCCTATCTGAACTAGTAGAAGAGCCTTGTATGACTAGGGGGGTGAGTATAGGTCCTTGAGAAAGCATGGGAGGCTCTCTTGTAACACGAGGAAAGAAAGGTGATGCCATGTCTCACTTCTGCAGTGAACTGGACTTCTCACTTGTGCCTTGCTATTGTGTGCACCTGACTCTGAGGAGGTTGTCCAGTATCTGCTCAATGAAGCAAATAGTGCGTCTGTGACCCAAAGGTCCTCTGTTGTATCTTCCCCAAAGGCAGTGCCTTCCTCTTTCCCTGCTCTGTCATGACTTACTGAGATCATGATTCTTTTCTGGGATATAAAAGAGTACATATCAGGGTGGGGGGTGGACAGGGAATGTCTCCTTTAATTGATGGGTTTGGACTGCCCTCTCTCACAGAGTCGGAATGACGTTATTCGAGAACGCTTTGGGATGGACCCCAAGCCAGAGATGCTTTTGGGCCTGGCTGCCCTCCACATCTATATCACCGTCTCAGCCACTCGGCCCAGTCAGAAGATCTCACTCAAGAATGTGGAGTGAGTTGTGCCGGGGCCCTTCGGGGTGGGAACAAATAGCTGTGTAGGGGGAAGGTGCAGAGGTCAAGCTCTGCTGTACTTTTCAGGAATGTGGGGCATGAGATAGGGGTAAGAATTGAAGTTCCTCATGATGCTCTAGAGAACTACAGCTTCTGTGATGGGACCGTCACTAGTGTTCCCCTGTCCCCATGCCTCTTCTTTCTCCCAATCTTTCTTCCTCCATCTCTGCCTCTCAGGCCCAGTCAGTTTCTGTCTTACCATCTTCCTCTCTCTGTACCACTTTCTCTCTCACTAATCCCTTACTTTTTTTCTGTGTTTAGGAAGGAATGGGGCCTGGAACCCTTTCTTCCTCCCTCCCTCCTGCAAGTCATCAAAGAGAAGAACCTTTGGAAGTCTCTCTCTCAGCAGCTGAAGGCTCACCAAATGCATCCTTCTAGTAGCACCAAGGTACTCAGGAGAAGCCATGGGGTACTGCGTTCAGGCACTAGAGGCCTCAGGGCTTCTGGGTGGTTCTTCTTCAGATCCCCACCACTCTTTCTGACTCAGGTGCACACCTAGCTTGGCCAGGTATGGGAGCAATTAGGGAGAGGAGTGTTTCCCAAGCCTGAGCCTCTCCCAGAGACAACTCAGTGGCAGGTCACTAAGAGAGCTCTGGGTGCTCAAAGCTAAGGGCCAAATGCAAGCAATCGTCCTTGGTCCTTCTGCCAGTTAGTACTGATTGAGCATCTGTCATATGGAAGGCACTGGACCCTGGGGGCACATGTTTTCCATGGAAATGACTGCTCTGTCCCTCAATAAGTCCTAGAATCTAGAATTTTGGAAGATAAAAGCCCAGCCTGAGGATGGGTTTTGTGTGACAAAAATCTAACCTGGAGAATGGTCACTGGAGAAGCTTGTGAAGGCTTAGGCCACTGCTGTACTCACTTCCACCTTCTAGGGCACACACCCTTGCCTCTGACGGAACCCTCTTCCTGCCTCCCCCAGCTCTGCAGGCCCTTCCTAGGCTTCTAAGGCTCCATCTGCTTTTGTGTCTTATCCAAGAGGGAGGAGGGTAGTGAAAGGTACTAGAATCAGCACACAGATGTACACAGGGGACACAATGGCTTCCATATATCTCACCCATTCCAGATTTCTTGCTTTACCAACTAGCTTCTCTTTTAAGATACAAATCTCCTCAGAAAGTTAACCTATTCCCACCTTGCTGTGTGTATTTAATCAGATTGTTTTCTTCTTTGCTGAGAGCAACAGTGCTCACCACCATCTTTTCAGTTATCATGTTTTTGGAGGCACCCCAGCGCTCTGCCTGAAGATACAAAGATGAAGAAGGCCTGGTCTCGGCCCTCAAGTCAGACACAGTCCAGTAGGGAAACAGAGTCATGAGTTCCAACACAGTGTTGCAGACGAGGGTGCTCTGGAATCAGAGGACACTGATCCCAGGCTGAACAAGGAGGAAAAGGCCAGGAGTTGGTGCCTTTGATGCCAGATCTGGGTCTTGAAAGACAGACAGATAGGAGTCTGTCTAAAGGAGTTGGTGAGGGTGGGTAATGGGAGAAAGACTTTTTCAGGCAGGGAGATCCATCTGTAACAAAAGTCCAGTGATAAGAGAGACCATGGTGTAAGGGAAGAAATGCAAATAGTTCAGCCTAAGCAAGTATACAAGGTGCAAGGGATGTACAAGGGAATGGGGTTAGGGACAGGAAGGCAGGCCAGGCAGGGGAGAGGTTGGCAGGAGCCAGTTTATGAAAGGCCCAGTGTGCCCTGGAAATGGGTTGTAATTCATCCACAGCAGAGAACCATCTAAGAATTTAAGCAGGAAACCAGTGTGATTCAACTTACTGTGTTTTAGGAAGCTTCCTTTAACAGTATGTGGAGGCAGTCAAGAGAAAGCAATGTTAATACTGGAGGTAACCCAGCTGTCACCCTGATGCAGGTGGGAATGTCCAAGACAATGACTGGGAAGAGAAGAAGGGTGGATAGGTTGAAGAGAGAGAGTTAGGATGTAAAACCAAGGTGATTTGGTGCCTAGCGGCCCTCAAATGACAGGAGGAAGGAGGAATACAGTGTCTCTCATAGATGTCTGACTCAATTGCTCCAGTGATGCTGATAGAAACCTGGAAGACCCAATGAAGACCAAGCTTGGGACCTAGAGTGAGACTCCCCCAACAGCTGCAGATGGCCGGTGTTTGGGTGGCAGTAATGATTTGATACACAGTTAGGTCAGAGTTAGGGGACAGTCAGTGTTGGAATTAACCCATGAGCAAAGTGAGTCTGCTGGCTGCCCTAGAAGTGCGAGTCAGGAGGTGGGAGGAGCGTTTAGAAAGGGAGGTGGGGTGCTAGAGGTGAGAGCCCTCCAAGCTGGAATCTTCCTGCAGTTTGGCCCAGCATCTCCTCACATTCGCACAGTGTAGCTTCAGGACTCAGGACTGGTCTAGGATGTTGAGACTCCTCTTTGAGAACGTAGGTTTGCCTTTCCTGTGATCCTTGGCTTCTCATATTTTGGGGTGGGTTGTTTCCACAGGGTTCTGCAGTCCAGGCAAAGCTCCAGTACCTTCGAATTCTGAATGAACTTCCAACCTTCACAGGCGTATTGTTCAACACTGTGGGCCTGGTCAGTGGGGCAGTGTGGGGAAGATGGGGAGGAGGAAAACCCTTTGTTAGCATTTGTCCTGGGGGGAAAAACATAGTTGGCCCTCTGTATCCTAGAATTCTGTATCCATGGATTCAGCCATCCGTGGATCAATATTCAAAGAAAATATTGTCAGTTCTGAACTGTACAGACCTTTTTCTTGTCATTATTCCCCAAGCAATACAATATAACAACTATTTACACAGCATTTACATTGTATTAGGTATTACAAGTAATCTAGAGATGATTTCAAGTGTATGTGAAATAGCCAGCATGATGGTGCACACCTATAATCCCAGGTAGTTGGGAGCTTGGGGCAAGAGGACCACAATGCAGCTCTGTGGTAGACTGCTGGCCTAACATCTCTAAGGCCATGGGTTCAACCCCGACTGCAAATAAAATAAGAAAGTTTATGGAAGGATGTACATAGGTGACATGCAAATACTATACCCTTTTATATAAGGGACCTGCATATCTGGATTTTAGTATCTGCGAATGGGTCCTAGAATAAATCCCCCATGGATACTGAGGGCAAACTGTATTTGTTTTCAGTACCCTTTTATAACCCTGTCATGTTCCCCTTCCTCTATTTCAGGGATTAGCAAACTTTCCCCGTAAAGAGCCAGATAGTAAATATTTTAGGCTTTTGCAGGTGGGCCAAACAGATCTCTGTGGCAGCTATTTAGCCATGCCATCTTAGTGTGGAAGCAACCATAGACAATGCATTAACACAAATAGGCATTGCTTTGTGCCAGTAACTATTTAGGGACACAGAAATTTGAATTTCATATAATTTTCACATGCCACAAAATATGGTTCTTTTGATTTCTTTCCAACCATTTAAAAATGTAAAAAGCCATTCTTAGCTCTTGAGCCATACAAAAACAGGTGGTGCATTGGATTTGGCCCCAGGGCCACAGCGTTGCCAACCCCTGCTCAATTTCATTGCCCTTGCACTCCTGCAGCCCCATACCCCAGTTTCAGGAGTCCTCATGCTGCCCCCTGCCACCCTTGCCCTCCACTGCAGCAGCAATTCCCTGAGAAAGGGCAAAGCAGGCCCCGCCTCTAACACCGTGACCTCAGTGAAAGGAAATTCAAATCATCTTGCTGATTAGCTCCAGGTACTTGTCGTGCTCTGGGGACCACACTGCCTAGCAGGGCACACTAAACGAAGGCTGCTTATCAAAGTACCTATAGGCAAACACAAGAAGTTCCTGGGGTGATGCTAATGGCAGGAAGTGAGCCCCTAGAGGCTTCAGGCTTGATGCCGCCAAGGAGTTTGTCAGGATCATTTAAGGAAATCCAGTGCAGCCTACCTAGAGGTAGCCATTTACGTACTGGTATTTGCAAAACGCTGAAAGCCCACTGTCCCCTACCTACACCCCACAAACCCTCAAATCTCTTCTATCCACCTGCCACTGCTGCAGTTCCTATTAGCCATTCTTTTGGGTTAAGATTGCTGGAATGCTTATTAAAAGGTAAATATTCTTTAGGGAGGGAGGCCTCCATTAAATACCCAATCAACCTCAGCACCTTAGGCAGTTACTTTGTCCGTTTAGCTTTTGGCATTGGGTGAGAAGTGCAAGTTTGAGCAGCTGTTGTGGAGGGTGGAGGAGGGTAAAGACTGGGCATAATGCAGCCTGGCCTGACAGAGCACTGGATGGGGACCTTGAATGGCCTGCAGCAACCTGGGTTTGCTAGGGGAAGGTTCTCCAAAGGCACCAAATCGAACCTCACCTACTTTACCATTTTGTTAGAGCTAGCCTGCTACCGCCCATTTAACTGCTGCTAAGGCCAAAGTGTTGATAGACCAATGATCTGGGACCGTAGCCTGGAACAGAGAGGTTCCAGACCATTTTGCCCTCAACCCCCACAGAATTGGTCCAGTGGATATTTTCTATTTTCTTCCTCCTTCCTCCTCTCTCCACCTCCTCCCCTTCCTCTCTGTGCATGCTGCTTGCCCTGCTTGGGCATAGGATGAAAAGCAGTCTGCTACCACTCTCCTGGTCGGACCCCGTCATGGCATTAGCCATGTAATTGATCTCAAAACCAACCTCACCACTGTGCTGTCCGAGTTCAGCAAGATCAGCAAGATCCAGCTGTTCCGGGAGAACCAGGGTGTGGCCCGCGTGGAGACCAGCATCATGGATGCCAAGGTAAGCCCTGCTTTGAATGGCTGCTTCTCTCCAGGCATGGGCCCTGGGAACGGAGGAAGAAGTAAACTTCAGAAAGACAGTTTGAGCCTTGAAGTGAGGCTAAGTGACTGAAGTGATTCAGACCATGAGCCACTTTGGGCTCATCTTTCTTTCCCTTCCAAGCCTGGGGAGTCTCATCAACCCAAAATGATTCTTCTCCACAAGGCAGGGGAACTGGAGAAATCAGAGCCACCCAGGCCATTTGCAATCATTTTCATGTCATACCCCACATAGAAAAATCGTATTCGTGTAAAACTTTGAGCTAAATGAAACAGCCCCTGAGAGGGGGCCACCCCAGGCCCTCTTGGCTGCATCAGAAGCTGAAGAAATGAATATGTTGTCTCATCTCTCTTCGTTCCTCTTGTACACCAGTTGGGAACCACTCACTTTGAATCATGGGTCTTTTTTTTTCTTTTTTTTTTTTGGTACTGGGGATCGAACTTGGGTCCTTGCCCTTGAGCAGCAGCTGGCAAAACCACTGAGCCAAATCCCAAGCCCTAAAATATAATGATGAGTTCCTTTTTTTGTTTTTGGTACCAGGGATCGAGCTTGGGACCTTGCGCTTTCGAGGCAGGTGCCAGAACCACTGAGCTAAATCTCTGGCCCCACTTTGAATCATGGAAGAGGGGGTGTCTAAGCATGTGGGCAGAGCCAAGGGGTCCTGGGGAAGGGGGGTCAGGTAAGACTCATTCCCATTTCATCTCCCAGAGTCCGGCTCTTTCAGAACCTCAGAACCCTTCCCATAGATCGGTTCCTTTGGACTGGCAAGAAGATATCATCTCCTGTGCAAAGCCTGGCAGTGGCAGTCAGCCCCCAACCCCCCAAGCCCCCTTCACAGCTCTCCTATTTGAACACAGTGACTGGCTTAGGGCAGGGGGAGCTTGCCTGCCCACTTGCAGAGACACTTAGAGGAGGGGCAGCTTTCTCTTCTTCAAGGATTTCCCAGAGGAACGTGTCCTTAACAGATTAAGAGGTAGAGTGTTGGCTGTTTCTAAAAGAGCAAATTATTTTCTTTATTTTTGTACTCGTAAAACCCAGAAAGCTTTAATATGTTAATTTTTCCACCTGTGATTTCCATTGGTTTAGGAACCCACTGGCCATGATGTTTAATTGGCTTGTGGCCTCATCCTCAACCAATGGTTGCTGCCCTCCTCAGATGTTGTTGGGTAAAAAGCCAAATGCATCAGGAGGAAAGAGGAAGGAAAGACAGGGCATGCAAGGGAGGTGTGGCTTCCTGAGAAATCAAAGGAGTTGAAAAGGGAGAAACAGCTTTCAACTTAGTCTGCTTCTTAGGTTCTACTAGTGATTTTCCACAGTGCTGCACAACAGAATTTCCTTGAGAAGCTTTTAAAAAATATGGATGCCTGGGTCCTACTCCCAGAAATGATTTCATTGGTCAGAGGTGCACCCTGAGTGGGCATAAGGATATCAGGATTTCTTTTTTCAGTTTCCCGAGTGTCTTTGTAGTACCATCAGTTGAAGAGTACACAGGTTTGAAACCTGTATTTTCAGAGGTCTGGGAGGAAACAGGTTTAACAGGGATGGGTGGGAATTACTTCTAGAAGTGCTCCAACCACAGTTGTGGATTTGAATGCTCCAGAGGAATTATAGTCCCCCACCACACCCCCTTTTTTTAAGGTGCTTGGGATGGAACCCCAGGCCTTGTGCATGCTAGGCAGCACTCTACCACTAAGCTACATGCCCAGCCTGACAAGCTGTACTTTTACTGGGGAGATTAGACTTACAAAGATTCATGACATGTCTTAGAAACAACATCAGAACATATACAGACCTCTGGACTGAGACACAGGTCAGGTTTAAATCCCAGCTCTTCTGCTTCCTAGTTGTACAGCCTTGAGAAAGTGTCTTAACCTCTCTGAACCCTTATTCTCTCAACTGCAAAATGGAGCACCTAGTTCAAAAGGTAGTTATCAAGATTAAATGAGAGCCAGGTATGGCAGTGCATGCCTGTAGCACCAGCTACTCAGGAGGCTGAAGCAGGAGGGTCTTCAGACAAGAGGCCAGTCTAGGCAACTTAGTGAGATCCTGTCTCAAAATAAAATGGAAAAGGGGGGGGGGGCGCTGGGGATGTAGCTCCATGGTAGAGTGCTTGCCTATCATCTGTGAGACCCCAAATTCAATCTCTAGTACTGAAAAAAAATGATTCAATGAGAAGACACACGTAAATTATCTTAACACTGCCTTGTACATTATGCATTCAACAATGAGACCTATTATTTTTTCAAAAGCAAAACATCAATTAAAAAATTAATATCAAGTAAATGCCATAAATGAGTATGGTATGGAACATGAAGCAAAAGAACAGGAAGGAGTTAACCAGACTGATTTCCCCCAAGAGGATGTTTTAACCTGGATCTTGAAGTGATAGGCATGAATTAGCAAAGAGAAGTGAGATGTATTCAAAGACAAGGAGCAAGCATGGAAATAAATAAGCCATATGTGCAGATTGATAAACATAGTTGATTGGCTTGAGAGGAAAATGATGAGAAAAGGGATTGGAGAGATCGGGAGTGCACAGAACAAGTTGATTAAAGGCCTCAAAATCCAGTCCAAGGCATTTAGATTCAATGTGGTAGAGCAGTGGGAACCTACTGTAGGACCCTGAGCAGAGGGGTGACAGAATGGAAGCTGATTTGGACCAGAGTGCAAGAGGGGCAGGAACAAGGCTAATGTAAAACCAGGGAAGCAAGGAGGGGTTTGTGGAGCCAGTCTACCTGGGAAGTGATAAGGGCCTGAGCTGGAGAGAGCACCAGTAAGGAGAAAGAGCAGGTGTGAAACAAGCTCATTAAGACGTCCATGTGTATCCTCCCCCCACACCTGTCTTGCACATACAATGCACTGTCATATCATACCTAATGCTGTTACCTATTGCACATGGCCTAAGTGCACTGAGGAACAAGGCAACATGCACAGCACCACACCAAATCATGAGTGGGTGGTGAGGTGAGATGACATTATGGGATAAACAGAAGATGGTGATGGTGAATGGATGAGGCTAGACGGTTGCACCTTGCAAGTGGGAGACAGTGCATGGTTAGGGAGATGATATGAGTGTTCAGATATACAGTTATCAGGTGATAGCTGGTTCAGCTATGCCCTATTTTAAGCAAGTGATAAATCCATATGAAAAACCACAGGAGAATTATCCACTTTATGTCAGAATTTTTCTACTTTGTAATAAGATTTTCTTTGTGTGGTAGGCAGAATAATGGCCCCTGAAGATGTCCATGCTCTAGTCCCCAGAACCTGTGAATATAGCTGTGTTATATAGCAGGGGGAAATTAGAATTGCAGGCAGAATTAAGATTTCTAATCAACTGACCTTAAAATAGGGCTGTTAGCCTGAATTATGCAGGTGGAAACAGTATAATTACAAGGATCCTTCTAAGTGGAAAAGAGAGGCTAAGAGAAGGTCAGAGAGATATCATGTGAGGACTCAGCGCGACCTTGCCGGCCTTGATGGTGGAGAAGAGGACCATAAACCAAGGTGTATGGGCAGCCTCCAGAAGCCAGAAATGGTAAAGAAACAGATTCTAGCCTCCAAAAGGAACACTTGATTTAACCCAGTGAGACTTGTGTCTGACCTTCAGAACTGCAAGAATAGATGTATATTATTTAAGCCACTGAGTTTGTAGTCATTTGTTATAGCAGCAACAGAAAATTAATACACCATGAGATTCCTTCAAGTAGCAAGTACTCATATGCTGAATTAAAGATAGAATTTGAAGCTAGATGTGGTGGTGCACACCTATAATCCCAACTACTTAGGAGGCTGAGGCAGGAGGATTTCAAGTTCCAGGCCAGCCTGGACGAAGACCCTGTCCCAAAATAAAATTTTAAAAACAGCTGGAAATAGATAGCAACACCCTGTCTCAAACTCCACCTTCTCCCATCCCCCATAAAAGAGCTGGGAATGTAGCTCAGTGGTAGAGTGATTATTTAGCATTTGGGAAGCCCTGAATTCAACCTCTAGTACTGTAAAAAAAAAACAAAAAACTATGATTTGATTAATAAATATGCTGTTTATGCCCAACTTTTGTTATGTGCAATCAGATGCACCTATCAGCAATGTCTGCCATGGGCCTCATAAGTTACAAGCTTGTACCCTAGGAAATGGGCAAAGTAGTATTCTTTTTCAAATCAACAGGCAAGATACCCAATGGATCATGTTGATAGCTTGAAATCAACCATGATGAGAGTATGTACACCCATAAGAAATTGGCAAATGCTACAAATCAAGACTTGAAAGAGCTGGTTGCAAAACATTTACCAGCATGCTATGTATAGGGTACACTCAATTTCAGCTGTCTGAATTTTCTTACCAGGGGACACAGAATTTAGAAACCAAACTTAGTCTATTTCCCCCTAAATATACCACTCTGGTCTGGGAATATTCATTTAAAGAAATTCTCAGCCCTGGCTGCACATGAAAATCATGTCTGGTAATTTAAAAACCACAGGCTTTTCATCACAGACCACTTAAATCATAATTTCTGGGGGTGTGGCCCAGGGATCTATAAGTCATTACGGTTCCTCAGGTGATTCTAATGTGCATCTGTCGTGAGAACCACTGCCTTAAATGATACTCTGCCTTGCCCCCAAATTGGCTGGCTATGCCCAATTAGACTTTCCCAGCAAGAACACAAATATACTGGTCCCTTGGGACTCAAGGACAGACGTCTTCTGCCCTTGCCTCTCCAGGTCCTTGAATCCCCATCCTTTGCCTGTTGTCAGAGATGCTAGAGTGAGCCGAGGCTATTGCTGGGCACCCCAAGAAGGAGATGCAGCTGGAGCATGTCAAATTAATCCCTGCTGTACTTTCTCCTGCTGACTCATGCCTCAAACTCCATGCTCCTTATCACATTTTCCACTCGAGGATGGCCTGGGCATATTTAGTTATAATTTTCACTCAGCTTTCTTGTAGTGATGTGAACATGAGGTAGTATTCAAATATTTTTCTCCAAGAGACAGCAGTCAGGGATTGGGACACCACTGGGCCATTACCATGCCCCATTACCACAGAAGCACATAAGGGGGAAAAAGAAACCATTACAAGAATGTCCCAAGGGATCTCTTGTGGCCCAGTATATCTCCCATTGTCATGTTGGAGCTGTATTACTCCAGTGCTTTCTGTAGGGACAAGCGTTACATTAGATGCCGTGATCATTAAAATCCTATTTAAAGTTAAGTGTTGCTTCTGAAGGTTTCTAGGAAACCTATCCAACGTCTTTGCTAGCCTGCCTTTGATTCATTTTCTATCCCTGTTCAAAAAAAGTACATTTGTGTTCCTTTGTGCTGGATTTGATCCCATGTCGAGGCCCAGTTAGCCGGCTGGAATGCCTAGGACAGGCTCCTGCTGTTCCCAGCTAAGCAGTGCTGAGCCAGCTGGGGACATGCCTCACCCTCTTGGTGCACAGCATTTTGCCTCCTTGCTGTTTTGCTGCTGACATCAGGCTATGTTGAGAGTTAGGAGAAACTAAAGTGAAGTCAGTTAAGTCAGTCAGCCAGCCAATTAATCACCCAGCCTTCAGTCAGTAATTCTGTCCATTAACCAGCCAGCCCAGTAGCTAAGGAGTCAGAGCTGGGCATGATAGTACACACTTGTAATCCCAGCACTTTGGGAAGCTGAGGCAGGGGATTGCAAGTTTGAGCCCACCCTGAGCAACTTATCAACTTACTGAGAACCTCCTTCAATCTTTTAAAATAATTTTTAAAGGTGGGGGAGGTCTGGGAATGTAGCTCAGTGTAAAGGTCCTGGACTCAATCCCTAGTACTAAAGAAAAAAGAAAAGAAAGAAAAAGAAAAAGAGGCTATTTGGCATTTGGCCTGCCCTGCAACTAGCCAGCCTGGCAGTTTGTCCATCAGGCAGTCAGCCACTCAGCCTACATGCTGGCCGCATGGTTCCCCCGTTCTATTTTTCATCCAATGCCATTTCCTCAAAGAAGTTCCTCTGGCTTTTGAAACCAAATGTCAAACACATACATGTTCGCACCCGCCCACACACCACTGCAGGACAGTCTGTGTTCTGATAGCTCTCTGTGCTTTTCCTTCATAATGCTGATCACTCCTTGCAGTCATACTCATTTGTGTAATTTTTTGGCTTATGTGTTATTTCCTGCTTAATTATAAACTGCCTGAGGGTGGGAACTGGGTTGGTCTGTCCTGGAACGAATGGATATAACTGAGTTGGTCGTGCCCTCCAGGACACATCTAGCTAGTTTGTAGCAGCTTTCTGGGTGGACACAGCGGAGTCCAGGAGCATTTCAGCCAGAGAGAACAGCACAGGTATGAAGGTGTGAAAGAGCAGGGTGAACTGTAAATGATGTGTCGTTGCTGGAGCATAAGGTGAGGGACAGTGCTGGGAGAAGGGCACAGGCAGACTTAAGGGAGATGTATTTGGATGTGCAGCCTGGGTACAGGTCCAGAGGGGCTTTGCTTGCCTGGTAAGGCTGTAGGATTTTATCCTGTAGGTGATGAACTGTTTATTGATGGTTTTAAATGACAATAAGAGTTGTGCTTTAGTAGGGCGTAGTGGTGCATACCCTTAATCCCACCACTCAGGGAGGCTGAGGCAGGGGGATCCCCCACAAGTTGGAGACTAGCCTGGGCTACATAGTGGGTTCAAGGCCAGCCTGGAATACAGAGCAAGACCCTACCTCAAAAAAAAAATACAAAGAAGAGGAGGAAGAGGAGAGAGAGAAAGGGAGGGAAAAGAAGAAGAAGAAAAGGAAGGAGAAGGAGGAAGAGGAGGAGGAAGAGGACAAGGGGAAGAAGAAGGAGGAGAAGGGGAAGGAGCAGGAGCAGGAGCAGAAGAAACAGTAGCAGCAGCAGCCAGGCTGGTATAGCTCGCCTCTAATCCCAGCACTTGGGAGGCTGAGGTAGAAGGATCGCTGTGAGTTCAAGGCCAGCCTGGGCTACATAGTGAGTTCAGGGACAGCCTGACTACAAAGCTAGACCCTGTCTCAAAAAAAAAAAAATAAGTAAATTAATAAATAAATAAATATAAAAAGACCCTCAGGAGAGGAGAGGGTGTAAGCTCGGTGATAGTGTATTTGCCTAGCATGCATAAGGCCTCAGGTTCCAGCAGCAACACTGAAAAAGGAAGGAAGGAAAGAAAGAAAGGAAGGAGGGAGGAAAGGAACGAAGGCAGGAAGGAGCCCCTCAGCCTGTATTATGAGGGTGGAATGTGAGAATACTGGAAGAAGAAAGGCCAATCAGGAAGCTACTTGAGGTCTCCAAGTTACTAGGCCCCAGCCTCTTCCCTGTGGTGAGAAAATGTCTTGATTTGTATGACAAAACATATTCACAGATAAGGCAGTGGCCAGAGGCAACAGAACACGTGCGCGCGCGCGCGCGCGCGCGCGCGCGCACACACACACACACACTGCCAGTACCTCAGCACACCTATCAGCCATTCACATATACCTTGAGAAGAATGGCTCTGGGAGGAAGATGCTAAGGGCCGGAAATAAAACAGCAGCAGGAGGGATGGCCAGGATATTTGTGAATGCTCCTGAGGCAATCTAGTGAGTCTTGGGCTCTTCTCGTAGTAATAGTAGTAGCAGCCATCCACACCCAAACCTCTGTGTGTCCTGCTGTTCGTGATGAGGAATGAGGCCGGAAGGGATATCTGCTCCCTCAGTCCAATTCCATCCCCCGTGTCTTTCTGTTGTACGTAGGGTTGACTGTTCTGTTGTGACTGAGAAGCATCCATTAACTGGAGATACAAACATCCCCCGTGTCCCTTCCTAATAATGACTCAAAAATAACATTACATCCCTGGCCCCTTTTTCACTGGAGAAAAGAACTGTTGCTCTTCAGGGTACAGACTGTGCCTTTTCCCACTCAAAGGTATTTAATGAATTCCATAGAAGCATCACTAACTTGGTGCCTGTGAGACAGAATCCAAATGCCCTACTGTGGCATGCAGTGTCATTGGATGCACGATAACCATTAAACAATTCTAGATAGTTTCTACTCCGGCACGCGATTGTATGGTATAGACAGAGCACCGTATGAGTTCTAAGATAGGAAAAGACTTCTAGGGGGAATGGAGATGCTGATTCAGGAACCCCAATATAACCTGATGCCCTGATGGAGAAATGAGGGCTGTAGATAGAGCCCGGGGCCTAAATAAGGTGAGGAGGTTGCACAAAAAGCACCAGTCAGGGAGAGGCAGAGATAGGTGGCACACCATGTCACCTCACAGAAACAGAAGCCAGTAAGAGAATTTCCAAAGGAAAAAGTGATCACTGTTGGCAAAAGTAACAAGCAGAGTGATGTGGTGAATAGATCAGGTGGCAGACTATGGCCCATGAGCCAAATCTGACCCAGCACCTTTTTCTGTAAATAAAGTTTTTATTAGAACACAGTCACATTCATTCGTTTAGTTTATAGATTATCTATGCTGTTTTCATACTGTGATGACAGTCTTGTTGCAACAGAGCCTTTATGGCCCATAAGACCTGAAATATTTACTATCTAGCCCTTTATAGAAAAAAAATGTGCCAAAAAAAATGTGCCAACCCCTGGTCTACATGAACTATAAAATGCTCAGGCCCTTCACACTGGACTACATTTCCAGCCCCACCCCTATTTTTGAGATAGGATCTCTCTGAAGTTCCCAGACTGGGTGGGAACTCCTGCCTCAGCCTCCCAGAGTGCTGGGATTACAGACATGTTACCACTACCCCAGTTGAGAACTCCCTTTTTTAACAAAGCCCCTCCCCCAAGCTCATTGATGAAGTTCGCCTTTTCATGATCTAATCAGGTGCTGCATTGGGGACCAAGCCTTCAACATGAGCTTTAGCTATGCCTGCCTGGCAAGTGAAAGGTCCTGAGTTCAATTCCAGGTACCAGGAAAAAAAAAAGAGAGAGCTTTAGGGGGACATTCCAAATCCAAACTGAACAGTCTCCCACTGACTGCTGGATTAATTTGATGGATTTTAAGGTGAGAGAGAAGTCAACAGAGAATGCTAGTATTTCCCAAAGTGGGTTAAAAATAGCAAAATAGGTCTGTAGGTACTTGCCTAACAGGCATGAGGCCCTGGGTTTGATTCCCCAGCACCATCAAAATAAAAGCAACAACAACCTTGTTACTATGAAATGTTCTATTAAAATAGATCATTGTAGTCAAGTAAATTTAAAAAACTTGGAATACTCAATGCCCTCCTTGAAGTTTCCAGGGTACATTAATGTAGTATAAGGTTTGAGAATTCCCATAGTAAAACTAACTGCATAGTTTTGTTTAACCTAGCATCACAAACATTTAACCAAGGACGTCTTTTATCAGTGATTCAAGTGTGATGGGGAGTACCTATAACCCCAAGAACTCTGAGATGGTGAGGCAGAAGGATCCCAAGTTCAAACCCAGCTGGGCAATTTAGCCACTTAGCAAGACTGTCGCAAAATAAAAAGTAAAAAGGGCTGGGATGTAGCTCAGTGCAAAGGCCCTGGGTTCAGTCCTCAAGGGGAGGTAGGGGGCAACACCAATGAACATTTCATAGCCCACTTTGGGAAATAGAAGATAAAGGGTAGAACAGGAAAATCTGAGCAAGTCTACAGGCCAGAAAGGCTTTAACCCTAAAGGCACAGCCAGGACTTGATTCCAGAGTGTCTTCTAGGTCCAGGGAGCTGTTCTGAATGTTGTTATAGGACCATACAGAGATAAGCAAGAGATAATCTTTATGCCCAAGATGCTTCTAGTCAAGAATGTTCCAGGCCGATCCTCAGCCTGGCCTGGACTCCCAGCTTCACTCTGGCCCTCATAGCTCCTGAGCTCTGACAAACACAAATACAGCCACACCGCAGTCACATGATGTTATATAATTCTAGTCTTTTTTCAGTACAGATTGTCATGTCTCGTGAGGGTAAACTTTAACCAGGATCGTAAACTTATATAAATAAAACATTACAGGCCAAGCTTGGTGGCTCATGCCTGTAATCCCAGCACTCGGGAGGTTGAGGCAAGAGTATCACCACAAGTTCAAGGCCAGCCTGGGCTACATAGTGAGTTCAGGGCCAGCCTGGACTATAAAGTGAGACCCTGTCTCAATAAAACAAACAAAAACAAAACCAAAAAAAAAATTAGAGGTAAAAGTTTCAAAGCAGAAACAAAATCACTTTATTAGAAAGAGGAGAGAAATGAGATAGACAGCTGGCTACCTTGTTGAAAGTAAAGTAGGGAGCCCAGAGCTCGTGCTCAAGGGTCTTGTTCTTGGCCCCTTTTATTATATGGCAAGAAAGGACTCTCCCCTCTAAAATTTGTTATGACTTGATTGGCTATTTCAGGCTGTGAGACCCCTGATTTGGCCACTGACCTTCTCCATTGTCTACGTGCAAATTCTAGGGTAAGCTCATTTGTACTTCTTTGTCCTTCCAGGGTGCTATCTCTAAGATTTATGACGGGCATTACATACAAGGCCGAGTTAGCAGTTAGTAAAGGGATACACGTATACTTTAGTGCAGTAACATGGTGAGAATATGTGTGTGTGTGTTTGTGTGCACATGTACAGGTATATTTATTTTATAACCCCTTCCCCACTTTGTCTCCTTTGTACTTAACTGGAGCTAGAAAAACAAACTAGGGCCCTGGCGCCAAATGGGGCCAGGCTGCTTATCGGTTCTCCATGGTTTTCTTAATTGCTCTCTGTAATAAAGATTTAACTCTTTGTAGTCGAGATTTGCCAAAAACTTCACTGGGGCCCTATCTCATTCCCTATCTGCCCCACTTCTCATACAAGGTGATTCATTAAACATGTGAGTAAAAGTTGATTTCATTTTGATACCTGAGTAAAAATTTACTACAAAGAACTTCCCAAATCAGAAAACACTTTGTCACCAGGTGTGGTGGCACAGTCTGTAATCCCAGCACTTGGGAGGCTGAGACAGGAGGATCGCTGTGAGTTCGAGACCAGCCTAGAGAGTGAGTTCAAGGCCAGTCTGAACTACATAGTGAGACCCTGTCTCAAAAAAAAAAAAAAAAAAGAAAACACTTTGTCAAGACTGCCTCAATTTTTGATTTAGAAAATATGGTTCCTGAACTATACAAGTCATCTTTTCTCTGTTACCATCCTCCCAGAAATGCATGTGCCTGTGCCTTCTCACATCTGTATGTGTCTTCCCATCTCTTCCCCAGCCTCTGGTTCTGTTGATGGAGTGGCCTGAAGCCACCAACTTTGCCTGCCTGATTGCAGGGTACTGCCGCCTCCTGCTGGATTCCAGGAAGATGGTCTTTTCCAGGCCTGCCACCCAACCTCTTCCACCTCCAATGATCAAGGCAGGTAGGGCTCAGCCTCCCTTCCTAATGTGCTGGCAACCCTTTGGACCCTGGAGACTTGGAGGGAAGAGCTCCACTGCCTTAGTGCTCACTGCATGCTGACGGTGCCTGATTTAGCAGAAGCCAGGCACTGTAGCATGCATCCTCCCTGGAACACCCCAATGGGAAAGGCAGCCAGCCTTCACATGCGCCTATTCCACAAAGGAGGCCTGTGACAACACATTGAAGTTGAGTCAGTGAATGAATGTAAGATAAAAATAGCAAACACAGGAATGAGCCAGTTAAAGAATTGCACTGGGGGGCTGGGGATTTAGCTCAGTGGTTCCACTGCCTGCCTCACAAGCACAAGGTCCCAAGTTGGATCCCCAGTACCAAAAAAAAAAAAAAGAATTGCACTGGCCAGGCATCATGGTATGTGCCTATAATCTCAGGTACTTGGGAGGCTGAGACAGGAAGATCTCACATTTATGGCCAGCCTAGGGAACATAGTGAGACACCACGTCAAAAAAAAAGAAAAATAGAATTGCATTGAATCTAAGGCAACTCTTTAGAGGTTCAGAGATCTAGTAGGGGAGATGTTTGCATATTCTGGCTTAATTGAAGCAGAGCTGAAGATAAAGCCTTTCTTTAACAACAACCAAAAAAACCTTTCTTTTTGTTCATCATAGTGATGATTGACAAGGCTGCCTGAAATATGAGGCCATTGAAGGAGGAAAGACAGGGCAGGCCCCAAAGAAGGCTTAAGATAGGATAGGATAATCATAAAGGACAAGTGCAACCCTCAAACAAGGCCTCCCAGTTAGGCAACTCAGTGTAGCCACTTCTGACCAGCTGTCCTGCTCAGGGGCCTTTGGAAAAATTAGCCCAGCCCAGGCACTGCTGCCCCAAACCAAAGTGGCAGGAAAAGGAGGTGACTCAGGGAGCAGGTACTCCACATGTTAGGTATCAGGTTCTTGTACATGCAGTAAGCGCCCTCCCAACCCCCAAGCATCATGAGAAAAGTGGAGACTTAACACCCAGTAGTTACCCTTTCCATATAACTGAATGTCCTTAATCCACTTGCCCTTGCCACTGGACTATTTTTATCTCTTCGAGACTTTCTTGGTTTTCAGTGTGGTCACAGCTGATCTAGATTGGGATTTTTGAGAGTAGAAGAACACTCCTGGTAGATGACCCAGCACTCTGAGGGCTGTGTATCACGTCCTCTCATGTCTCTCCCTCATGAACAAGTCCGTCACAAAGACCATGTGTCTCCCTCACGAACAAGTCTGTCACAAAGACCATGTCTCATAGCACTGTCCACAGGAACTAAAGGGCCATCTACCAAGACAGATTTGGGAAAGCATAGGTGGCCCCAAAGCATATAAAGAGGACTTCACATACAAAAGCAAGGGAGACCAGGTGTGGTGGTACATGCCTACAGCCTCAGCACTCTGAGGGGCTAAGGCAGGAGGATCACAAATTCAAGCCTGGGCAACTTAGTAACTTAGTGAGACCTTGTCTCAAAATTTCTAAAAAAAAAATTTTTTTTTTTTTTGTAAAGAGGAAGGCGGGTAGGGATGTAGCTCAGTGCAAAGGCCCTGGGTTCAATCCCCAATACCTGGCAGGGGGTGGTGGGTGGGGACTGAGTAGGAATAGAAGGAAACCAAGGGGGTGAGGTGCTGCACATCGCCGGGTGAACAGCTCCAAAGTGGTGGCCAGATGACCAAATGCTGGAAAATCCAGCATTAGCATTATTAGTGTTACCTGTGGTTCTCCTCTCTCTAATCACATCCAAGTAAATTACGTATATCTCTTACTGAGTAAGATAGAGAGGGAAAGGGGGACAGGAAGGAAAGGCAAAAGGAAGGACTTGGAATCCAGCCAAGGACCAGAGATGACAGAGTTGTTTGGGTGGATTCGCTTTCAGAAGGCACTAGGGGTGGCTCTGTAGTCATGCCTTCTCTGATCAAAGGTTTCTGCCATCCCATTAGCACCCTAGCCAATCCTTGCTCCAAGTATTTCTCTTGCTCTGGGGATAGTGGCACTAAGGGAAGGACACAAGTTTCATGCGTCCCTGCAGCTTAAACACCTTCCATGTTGCTTCTCTGTGGCTTTTCCAAAGGCAAACCTGCTTCATTGGATTCTCTTACAGCTAGGCAGGCTTTAGAGCCCCCCTCCCTGATTCCTGAGAGCTCCCTTGTGCTGTAGAGTGACAGAGGTTCAGCCTGTCCCCTAGCACTGGGTTTCTATGTTCATGCAGGGGCCAAATGGACCACTGTGTTATCTCCACTGTTGTAGAGCTTTTCCTCCTTAGGGAAGAAACAGTCAACTCTGGGGTAGAGACAAATAAAAATGCTTCAGTTCTTCCTTCCCTGTCTCTTCTGGTGAGAAAAACAAGAATTTGAGTTTGGTATCACCTCCCCAGGGTTCAGTGAGCTGCTTAGGCCCAGTTTCTTGGTCCCCTGAACTGCTAAGTGCTAGGTTGATAGTAGCTACCAAGTACTCTTGCTGGGTGGTATATGGTGAGCATCCCAGCTCTGCCCGACTTTGCTGAGGTGCAGTCACCCTAGCACAGCTCCAGCAGTGCTGTGCACATCTTATCTCATGGCCTCTAGGAAGGGAAGGCCATCATGAGGAGATCTCAGCCTGGGGTACAGTGGAGAGTTTATCAGTCCATCCTGTAGAACTTTAGAACCAAGGTCCAAAGCTGAGATTACTTTCCACCGTCAGTCCTCACTTGTACCTCAGTATAGAAGCCTCAATGCTGACAATTTGTTCTTTAGCAAAGGCCTATAGGAGTAAGCATCCTCCCAACCTCAAACCCAAGCTGGGCTTTTCCTCAGGGCCCAAAGCCACAACCTGTGCAGGGGCTGGTCTCTCTGGAAAGGAGGAGGAGATCCTGCCAGCTCTATATTTTTGTCCCATAGCAGCTTCTGGCTCTTAGCTAGCCCCATTCATTGTTCAGCCTCTTGGGCCTAAAAGATACTGTTAAACCAACATTAGGGAAAGACAAGCATCCGGCTCTCCCAGATTGAGGAAAAAGAGAAAATGGGGAAGTGGTAGGAAAGGAATTCCTTCTCAGTAGCTTCACCAAAGTAGGTACTTCACTTACTCATTACACAAATATTCCTCACGTGCTCACTATGTATGCCCAGCATTGGGGTACAGCCAAGAATAACAGACATGGTCCTTGTGCTGGTCCTCACATAGCTTACAGGCTAATGGGAGAAATTCAAACAGATGATTAAAGAGTAATGACAATACAGTAAGGATCTGCATTTACCTGGGGGAAATTCAGCAGTCACACAGAATAGCGCCTGTGTTTGAAAGCCGAGAAATCATCTGAGCTTAGAGAATGTCTCAGAGGCCAATTCTCCATCTATTCCTGGGTAGTAGGAAATCCAGCCTGGGATTTATAGCTCAGCGGCTCCGTTCCTGCCTTGCAAGCACAAAGTCCTGAGTTTGATCCCTGGTACCAAAAAAAAAAAGAAGGAAAGTAAGGAAATCCAGAACCAGTTGCCAGCTCTCTCCACCCCTGAGCTCCCTGTATCCTGGAGAAATCCGGGGAAATAAGCCTTCTGGGCTTCTCATAAGCCTTCTAAGGAACTTTTAAGGGCTGGAGAAACTCTACATATACTACCATATTTAGAAATAGTTTAGTGTAGTGAGTTGAATATTCTGGTCAATGGTTACTATATATCCCATGCATGGTTTACCAATTGTCATGTAGATAAAACCCAGCAACACATACAAAATACTAAAGTTAGACTGAACATAATAGACTTTTTTATGATGTTTCAAAAGAACACGAGAATCTTGCAAGGGCCTCTAGGTCATTATTATAATCAGTGAGCACCAGACTGCAGAATATAGCAAGGCCAAGTATTAGCTGTTTCACTGTGTATATTTTTTAGCATAACTCCAGTTCACTGTCCTGTTCTTTGTAGGCAATTTTTAAGGCAATTTTCTGAGTGTCTGAGTACAGAATGATAAACTAGGGTACCTCCCCACTTTGGAAGAAACTGATAATAATTTGTACACGTTTGTGATCTGGGAGGCACACTGTCCCAGCCATCAGCCAAACACACCTGGCTTTACTGGTGTTTCTAACCTTCTGCCTGGAGGAGATCTGGGCTTCTCTAGGCACACTTTCTCCTCTGCTCTGGAAGTCACTGTACCTAATGGTAGGCTGGGCATCACGAGGCCTTCACAGTCTAGTGTTGGGATATTTCCATTTTATGAGGAGAGATGTCACCTTGAGAACTCCAGCCTTTGCCTCAGAGGAGTCCCTACCCGCTTGTTGGATGTGCCCCTGGCATCTCATTGCCAGGCTGGCTATCCCAGTTGCTCAGTGTCTCATAGGAAGTTGGCACCTGTGATCTGCAGGCAATTCCTTGAACTGCTAGTTCATGCCCCTGGCTCAGTGGTCCCTTGGAGCACTTCTCTATGCCTCCAAGGCCTGGATGAAAAGTACCATCCTCCTAACTGACCCAGACTGCCTTTGATACAGCCAGTAAGGCCCGACTTGAGCCCACTCAGTGTGACAATGGGGTATCTGCATCTGGAGGGGTAGCATGGTATATGGAAAACCGCAAGATCTTGGGATCTATAGGCAGACAGACTTGGATTCCAGTCCCTAATCTGCCATATCTTTTTTTTTTCCCATTAAGTTTATTGGTACATTTTCGGTATAAAATACAGTTACAATCATCATTGGGATCTTGTACCTTTACATGAGTCTCTTGGTTCTTATTTTTTTCCCCTTCCCTTGCCCTCCCTTCACCCCCTCCA
>NW_004624803.1:8897732-8910398 GCF_000247695.1 Heterocephalus glaber | reverse complement strand
ATTTTTCCCAGATCCTCTTTTGTTGCCAGTTCAGAGAGTCCAGGTGGTTGAGTATCAGATTGTTCCATCTCGTTTCCCTTTGGGATTGCTGTAGGTGATCCAGAAGTCTGTTTTTGAGGCTTGTTTATATGTCTTCTCATTTCCACAGGAGGGGGTCCTTCTGGTGCCCACACAGCTCACCTTCTCTGCCCTAGGAGCCTGGGATGGAGGCAGGGAGCTTCCTTCCGGGTTCTGGGACCGGCTCACCTTCTCTGCCCTAGGAGCCTGGGATGGAGGCAGGGAGCTTCCTTCTGGGTGCTGGGACTGGCTGAGCTTCTGTGCCCTAGGAGCCTGGGATGGAGGTGGGGGAGCTTCCTTCAGGGTTCTGGGATCGGCTGAGCTTCTCTGCCTCAAACATTTATCTTGACTTTCCTATTAGAAATGCACCTTGAGATAATGGTTTATGATAGACTCCCTTTTGAGATGTACTGCATTCCAACTCAGGGATGGAACTCCGGATCTTGCGTTTGTGAGGCAGGCTCGGTGCCACTGAGCTAAGACCAGGATTCACTCTTAAGGGGCTTGCAGCATAATGATGTAGATTAGATGCAAGGAAACAAATCCAAGAGGGCAAAGATGTGACTAACTGGCTCATTTAAATTATGCAAGGTTAGCATTTCCTAGAGGACAGCAGTGGATGGGAAACAGTTCACAATGAAGCAGTGTTTTGGAACTTGTCCTACCTGGAAGTCCTTAGTTCCAGACTCAGAAGTCCCAGCCTCTCTTGCAGGGAAGGCAGGCACAGGCAGCTGTCAGCAAGTTTCTTATCACTGTAACAAATACCAGAGATAATCTTACAGAGGGGAAAGGCTTGTTTTGGCTCATAGCTTTGGAGGGCTCAGCCCATGGTTGATTGGTCCCATTGCTTTTGGGCCCGTGATGGGGCAACACATCATGGTGGAGCAGAGCCCGTCAGGGAGGCCAAGTAAAAGAGAGCTGCCATATCTTAACTGTGTAAACATGAGCGAGTTCCATAAACTGAGTCTCAGTCTCCTCATCTGTAAAATGAGGCTGATAATACTACCTACCTCATGAGGGATTTGATGGGATTATGTGAGTTTAACTACATAAAGTCCTTTCACAAATGCCTTGCAATTTTCAGTGTACACGTTTTGCTCTTCTTTTGTTAAATTTATACCCATGTATCTTCATTCTTTTCGATACTATTGTAAATAGATTTTGGGGGGGGGGTTTGAGACAGGGTCTCCCTTTGTAGTTCAGGCTGACCCTGAACTCCCTATGTAGCCCAGGCTGGCCTTGAACTCTTGGCAATCCTCCTGCCTCAGCCTCCCAAGTTCTGGGATTGCAGGCATGACCCACCACGCCCAGCTGTGAATAGATTTTTTTATGATTTCATTTTCAGATTGTTCTGAATGTGAATATGTAAACATACAATTAACTTTTGTACATTGTACTCATATCTTACAACCTTGCTGTGCTTATTTATTTATTAGTTCTAAGAGTTTATTAGTGAATTCCTTGAGATTTTCTATATACAAGACCATGTTATCTGCAGAAAGGAATAGTTTTATTTTTCCTTTCCACTCAGGGTGCTTTATATTTCATTTTATTTACTAATTACCCAGCTAGAACTTCCAATATAGTGCTGAATAGAAGTGGTGAGAGCAATAGCCAGGCATGGTGGTGCACACCCATAATCCCAGCACTGTGGGAGGCTGAGGCAGGAGGATCCCAAGTTCCAGCCCAGCCTCATCAATGTAGCAATTTAGTGAAACTTTATCTCAAAATAAAAGTTAAAAAGGGGCTGAGGATGTACCTCAGTGAAAAGGCCCTGAGTTCCATCTCCAGTCCCACCAAAAAAAAAAAAAAAAAGGAGTGACCACAAACATCCTAGACTTTTTCCTGATCTTAAGGGAAAGCTCTTAGTCTTTCATTTGAATCAAATATGTCAGCTGTAAGTATTTTTTATATAAATAACCTGTATCATGTTGCGAGAGTTCTCCTTTATTTCTAGGTTGTTTAGTGCTTTATCATGAAAAGGAGTTGGGTTTGGTCAGATGATTTTCTGTATCCATTGAGATGAGTGTGAAGTTTTTGTACTCTATTCTATTAACATGGTGTATTACATTAATAGATGTTTTTGTTAAACCAATCTTGCATCACAGCAATAAATGGTTATAGTGTATAATTCTTTTTAAATGTTGCTGGATTCAGTTTGCTAGTATTTTGTTGTGTCTACATTCATAAGAGCTATTTGTCCTATAGTTTTCTTATGATGTCTTTGTCTAGTTTAGTTATCAAGGTAATACCGGCCTCATAGAATGAGCTATGAAGTACTCTACCCTCTTCTATTTTTTGAAAGACTTTGTGAAGGATTTAGTATAAATACTTTTTGAGTATTTGGTAGAATTCAGCAATGCAGCCATTGGGCCTGGAATTTTTTTGCGGGGAAGGAGATTTTAATTATTGTATTAATTCAATTCTCCTGTTATTGGCCTATTTAGATGTTCAATCTTCTTGAATCAGTTTTGACATGTTGTATGTTTCTAAGAATTTGTCTCAATGACCTAGGTTATATAATTTGTTGGTGTAAATTTAGTCATTATATTCCCATATAATCAATTCCATATCTGTTGTTGTTTTTTGTTTGTTTGTTTTGGGTTTTTTTGTACCCGGGATTGAACTTGGGTCCTTGCACTTGCACAGCAGGCGACGAAACCACTGAGCTAAATCCCCCCAATTCCATATCTGTATTGTCAGTTGTGATGTCCCCTTTTTCATTCCTGATTTTAATAATTTTCTGTCTCTTTTGTATAGGCTATCTAAATTGTTAATTTCATTGATCGTCTCAAAGAAACTACTTTTAATTTTATTAATTTTCTCTATTTTTTTCCTACCCTTTATACTATTTCTTTCCTTCTGCTTCACTTGAATTTATTTTGTTTGTTTGTTTGTTTATTTTGAGACAAGGTCTCACTATGCTGTTTAGGTTGCCTTGAGCTCACTATGTAGCCCAGGCTGGCCTGGAACTCGCAGTGATCCTCCTGTCTCAGGCTACTGAGTGCTGGGATTACAGGCGTACACCACCATACCCACCCCCACCCACCCCCCCACCTTGCACTTGCAAGGCAGGCACAGGCTGGCGCCACTGAACTAAATCCCCAGCTCCTTTCTTTCTTTTTTTTCTTTTGTATCAGGGATCGAACTTGGTTCCTTATGCTTGCACAGCAGGCAGCGAAACCACTGAGCTAAATCCCCGGCCCTTTTTTTCTTTTTTAACATAGGCATGTACTGCTACATTTTCCTTCTGAGTACTTCTTTAGGTATATCCTATAGTTTTAGTATGTTGTATCTTCATTTTCACTTATCTATCTTCATTCTCACTTATCTCAAAGTACTTCTAATTTCTCTTGTGAGTGATTCCTTCTGCCAATTGCTTATTTAAGAGTATTTTAGGTCAGGTGTGGTGGCATGTGCCTGTAACTATAGTATTCTGGGAGAGTGAGGCAGGAGGATTGCAAGTTTGAGCACAGCCTGGGCAATTTAGTGACTTATCAAGACTCTTTCAAAACAAAAAAAGGCTGGAGATATAGTTCAATACAAAAGCCACCCTGGCTTAATCTCCATTACCACAGGGGGAAAACAAGAGTATTTTGTTTAATTTCTACATATTTGTGAATTCCCCAAATTTCTTTCTGCTCTTGATTTCTAATTCAATCCCGCTGTGTACAGGAAGAACCTTTGTATGAATTTATTCCTTTTAAATCTATTGAGACTTATGGTATAACATATAGTCTATTTTGGACAATGTTCCATACAAGGAAAATCTATATTCTGCTGATGTCAAGGAAGTGTTATATAGATTTCTTAGGTCTAATTGAATTATAGCATTGTTCATCTCTCTCTCCCACTCCCTCTCCCTCTCCCTCCCCCTCTCCCTCTCCTTCCCCCTCCAACTCTCCTTCCCCCTCCCCCTCCCCCTCCCCCTCCCTATCCCTCTCCCTCTCTCAGCTGTCCTGGGACTTACTATGGCAGCAATCCTTTTGCCCCAGCCTCCTGAGCGCTGGGATTACAGGCATGCACCACCATGCCCAGCTTGTTCATTGTTCATATTTCCTTGTTGATGTACTTTTGTTTTATCTATTATAAAAAGAGGGGCCAGGGGTTTAGCTCAGTGGTGCTGCCACCTGCCCGGCAAGCTCAAAGTCCTCAGTTCAATCCCTGGTACCCCCCCCCAAAAAGTGGGGAATTAAAGTGCCCCAATTACTGTTGTTTATTTTGTTTTGTTTTGTTTCTATATGAGGATCGAACCCAGGGCCTCAACCATGCTAGGAAAGTGCTCTACCCTTTGAATTACATCCCCAGACCTTTTTTTAAATTTTTATTTTGAGACAAGGTCTTGCTAAATTGTCTAGATTGGCCTCAAACTTTTGATCTTCTTGCCTCACAGGGGCAGGGACCACCAAGTCTGGCTCTAGCTACTGTTGAATTGTGTCTTTATCCCTATAATTCAGTCAGTTTTTGCTTCATGTGTTTTGGGGCTCTGTTGTTAGATGCCAGCACTGTCTTTTTGTCACAGTGTAAGCTCTAGTAAAAGGCAACACTGACACATTGACCCTGTCAAACTGGAATTTGAAAGGCATTTTAAAGTCGTTTTCTAGCATCTTGACCACTATGATGAACTGCAGAGAGGTGGTTAAAAACATGGGTTTTGAAGCCCTCGAGACATGGGCTTAAATCTAGATTGCCACTTTTTATTTCCAGTACTGTGGATGGAAACCAGGCACTGGGCTCTATCTCCAGCCCCCTTTATTTTAAAATTTTGAGACAGGGTCTCAATAAGTTCCCCAGGCTGGGCTGGAACTGGTGATCCTCCTGTCTCAGCCTCTTAGAGGGCTGGGATTATAAGTGTGTGCCACTTACAATTCATGTGACCTTAGTTAAATCACATACCATCTTTTTTTTTTTTTGAGACAGGGTCTTGCCTTGTAGTTCAGACTGGCCTTGAACTGACTGCATGGCCCAGGCTGATCTCAAACTCAAGGCAATCCTCTTGCCTCAGCCTCCTGAGTGCTGGGATTACAGGCGTGTGCCATCACGCCTGGCCCACATAACCATCTGGATCAATTTCTTACTCTGTAAAATGAGGATAATGATAATGCCTACCTCATTGGACTGTAAGGCTTAAATGAGATCATGATAATAATGATCGCTTAGCTTAAACTACTGCTTGCTTGCCATCTATCTGATAGCAGAGCAAGTTGGCATTGTCTGAGTATATGTTCACAGATGACATGAGAGGGGCTCCCAAAACAGTGTTCAAGAGAAGCCATTCAGAGATAAAGTATTTGCTATGAATAGTTCTCAGATGTACACACCTACCTTCAAGAGCCATGGGTGAAGCAGCATGTGGGTATGCACCCGTAATCCCAGCTATTCCAGAGACTGAGGAAGGAGAATCACAAGTTTGAGCCCAGCCTGGACAATTTAGCATGATCCTCTGAAAAATTTTAAAGCCCTGGGGATATAGCTTAGTGGTAGAGTGCCCCTAGGTTTATCCCTAGTTACTGAAGAAAAAAATAAAAAGCTGTTAATGAGAACATTTTACCACTCTGCTTGAATATAAGAATTATGTTTTGAAGACTGATCTTTTGAAGAAGTATGAGAATGCTGCTCTATCCTCCTTCTACAGGGCACACCTGCCATAGCTCCCATATGCTTTAGGAATTCTGATGCCCAGAATTCCACTAGTAGATAGCTGTTCTTTTAGTGCCCCTCCATCAGCAGTCCTCTTTGAAATGCAGATGCTTGGGCATCAACTAACCACTTTAACACTCTCAGCACAGCACTAATAACTTGTCAGATTTATTTCTTTGTGCTAGAAGAGATCCAAGACAACAGTAGCAGTTGTAATTACTCAAAAGTGGAGTAGGGGATAGGGGCAGGAATGGGTCTCAGAGGAAAGGAAAACAAACCTCCCTTCTTCTTTAGTATGTTTACCGCTGACTCTCAGACCAGAAGCATTGGTGTAAGAGACCAGCTGGTGCCCAGCCACCAGTGTTTTCTTGACACCTTGCCTCATGATTTTTCCCAATTCAGAGGTGATGGGCCTATTAGCAGCTGAAGCCATTAGATTCTACACACTCCACTCTACTTTTAGGGTCGGCAGTGACATGGCCCGTAAGTCCCTCCCCCTAGTCTCTAGAATCAGGAAATGCTTTCTCTTGATATCTGCCATGCAATTGTGCTGTGGAGTCATGGGCCAGATATCCTGAGGGAGCTCAGCCACAGTTTTCATCACCAGGGCTCATCTGTTGATTCTCTTTCTGGGTTTAGATTACATGCACAGCGCCCACCGCCCTGTCACTGGGGGCCACCTGGGGAAAAAGGAGAGTAGTTATGTGGGCAGCGTGGGCACCAGCCCCAGGAATTCGAGCCGCTGCACACCCCCACCTGCCGACTCTGAGCTTGTCAGCTTCTGCTACCTCCACATGCGGGAACAAAGGAAAGAGCAGGAAAGCCGGACAGATGTCAATGAGAACCTAATCTTCTTTGAGGAGACCAGGCCCCGGACCAAGTCTGACCCCACATCAAAAAGCTCTGGCCCAGGTTACCATGTCATCCCGGCTGACTTTGATGCAGCCAGCTTAGACCATGAGCCTTGCGCTAGCAGGGCCCGGTCCTACACCTTGGACAATTCCCTTGGGGCTGAAGCCTTGAATTTCTACTGTGACTCTTGCAAAGCCAAACTCCAGGAGCAACTAGGCCCTCGGAAAGGTGGAAGGCCTGGCTCCTCTCGTGACAATATTGTGGACTTGATGTCCCTCCCACCACCTGGGAGTGAGGAGGAAGAGGAAGAGGAAGATGAGACAACTTCTCTGTTGCCTGCCATTGCCGCCCCACCGCCTGGTTTTCGAGACAACAGCTCTGATGAAGATGACCCCAAGCGCCGGGCTGTCCAAAGCCAGGAACAAGGACGGCACCTGCATGGGCTCCTGTATGATGAGATTCCAGTGACACTGATTGACAGTGTGCAGACCCGGACAGTCAGAGATCATGCCCAGGAGTTAGATGATGCCCTGGTATCTACTCTACAGGCTCTGGAAGCCCTGGCTGCTTCAGAAGATGGAACACATCCCCCTCCCCCACAGACTGCAGGTAACCACCCGTTCCTCCTCACTTTTGGCTCCTTTCCTTCTCCTGGCCAGGGAGGGCCAACATGTAACTTTGCTTATTCCCAAGTGGATGTTAAAGTTACCATGGTGTGGTGTGTGTCAGGGAAGTGGACGGGCCAGAGGTAGTTAGGTAGGGTCCAGGGAAAAACAGTGCTATGGCAGGGATGGGCTGTACAGCTCTTGCTAGAGCTCTGCTTCTCCTCATTCCATCTCTGGACATGTCTTGTAAATGGATCCCAGGGATTGGGGCCATGACAGGTATGGAGCCAGGCCAGGATGGAGGGATCAGAGAAGAACTGTGAGAGATATAGAAGATAGGCCAAGAATATCTACATGCACATAATTGAAGGAAAAGCAAAAGGACTAACTAACCACCCAGTGCTTTGGGATTAGGGGAGCCAAGAGCCATCAGTGATGCTCAGAACTGAGATCTGTATTCTGCCTGACAACCTGGGCTCTCAGTCACATGCACTGGAGTCCTGGTTTCTGAACTCACTGACAGTGGGACCAATGGTGAGGCACTCCCTCTCTGAGCCTCACTGTTGTCATCTTAAATGGGCTGGATAATAGTCATCATAGCATATAGGCTTGTGAATATTCAGTGATATGACTCTGGCAAAGCTTAAACATTGCCTCACACACACACACAGTAAGGATTCAGTAAGTGGTACCTACTACAATTATTAGAGGGTAGGAGAGCCATACAACATGCCTGTTCTCCCCTGCTATAGACACATATATACCATCTTCTAGACAAATACCGACCCATAGTCACACATACATAGCTCCATATACATACGCCTTTAGACAGAGTGGTAAATGACACAGCAACAGAAAAGAAGCAGAAAGGAATAAGGAATATGAGGCAGGAAAAGGTATAGACAGAGAGGGTAAAGGGACTGGGGTCAGAGGAAACCTGCCTTTTCTGTAAATGAGTGCACCCTTCGTGCTGGGCAGTCCCCACGTTAGCCACGCCACCCCCCCACCGGGAGGGTCTGGCATTTCTCTTTGCTCCAAATCTAGAGCTCCAAGCACTAGCTGCTCCTAGGCTAGAGTCCTATGTAGCTGAGAGAGAGAGAGAGAGAGAGAGAGAGAGAGAGAGAGAGAGAGAGAGACAGAGACAGAGAGAGAGAGAGAGAGAGAGAGCGCCAGCGCATAAACTCAGATAAATGGCCTCAGCTGCATGGGCTGTGGGCAGGCTTGGCCAGATGAGAAGAGATATAAAGAGCCCTCTCTTTGCCAGCCCTCTTCAGGACAGTTAACAGACATTTCCTAGCTGTTGAATCTAAAAATAGTGTTGATTAGCATGTTGTTTTGCATGTGTTTTGCATGTTAATTTGCCACCAAACTGCCTCGGATCTTTTCTTCCCCTCTTTTTGTTACTCTTTTGTTATTCTAGCCTTTTATACCCTTCATCACATCTTCTCTTTGGCCCTCCCCTTCACTCCTCCTACCTTCAGCCCTCCCCCTCCAGGCCTGACACATTTGCCCCAGTTTGAAATACTGATGGCTAACTGTGGCCTCCGTGAACTCCCTGTATGTGGTGTAACTAGCCCCATTCCTAATCCTCCAGGTCTGATTGTGCTGGCCACAATTACTCCTGAATCATCACTGGACTCTGGCCATGAAACCAACTCTTCAGAGCTCACAGACATGTCAGAGATGATGTCGGCCATGAAGCAACACCAGAATACCACCTACTTCCTGGCCCAACACCTCAACAAGGACCTGCCCTTCCGGATCCAGAGCTGCGCAGCCCAGGCCGTTCTCACAGCCCCTTACTCTCTCGGGCGCCCAGATCCCAATCTGTCCTTCCAGCCAGCTCTCACAGGCCAGAGTCCTGCCCCGCCAGGCACTCGGAGAAAGCTGCCCCAGTCAGAGGCCCAGGCACAGGGAGAGCGAACATACTCCCTGGCAGTGCATCCGGCACTGTCCCCTCAGCTTAGTCAGCTTAGTGAGCAGAAGAATCTTAGCCTGCTCCCCTCAGTGCCTGAGGACAAAGGGCCTGGCCACACTAGGGCTGGCATGGAGATGTCACTGAGGGCAGCCACACCCTCCTTCAGTGAAGAGCAGGTCTCAGAGCTGAGAGAGAACCTGCCCAAGGAGGTCAGGTTGAGCCCCAAGCTTATCCTGGACCCAAAAGGCAGTGTGACGCCAGCCATCATCTCTGCTGCCCTACAGCAGGTGGTTCATAGTAAGAGTCTAGCTCCCACTACTGGGGCCTTGGGGAACCCCCCTGGCAGGGGAGAGAGAAGGCTAGAGGCCAGCATTGGGAGGCCAGAGGTCAGCATGGGCAGGCCAGAGGTTAGCATGATGGGCAGCAGTACCAATAAGAATCTGAAGTTTAAAATGAGCCCCGGTGCTCCAGAGATTCCACAGAATTCCCAGCAGCAGCTGGGACCAGAGGTCTCTTCCAGCCCCAGAGCACCCACAGGTAGCCGGGCCGACAGCCTATACCTCTCCCCACAAGAGAACAGGCTCCCTGTTCAAAGTTTCCCTCCCAAAGGCTATGTTTCGAGAACAAGTCGAGAGTCAGCAGGCAAGCAAGCTACAGGGGAGATGGTCAGCAAGGACAGGCCAGAGGGAGCAAAGCCTACCTTGCACAAGCAGGGTGCCATCTCCAACCAAGCGGAGAGGGGGCAGCTGGATAGCACATTCAAAAGCAGCAAGCTTGAGGACAACAGCCTGGTCCCCCCAGCTGGCTACTCCATGGCTCTGCAGAGCCCTAGCTTCCAGCCTGGAAGCCGCACCCCCAGCTGCCAGTCCCGAGGCCAGAGCCCCAGCTGCCAGCCTCGAGGCCAGAGCCCACTGAAGCCTCCAGCTACCAGCTGGCAGGTGAGCACCATGCCTTCCAGGAAGCTTGATACCCTGGATAGAGCCCACTCAGCCTCTGAAGGACCCACAAAGCCCAAGTCATCCCGAGGTCCCTTCCGGCTACGAAATTTATTCTCTGCCACCTTCCCCACCCGCCAGAAAAAGGAGACAGATGAGCGACAAGCCCAGCTGCAGAAGGTAAAGCAGTATGAGCTGGAGTTCCTCGAGGAACTTTTAAAGCCACCAAGCCAGGGTGAGCTGCCCAGCACCGAATACCTGCAACCTCCCGCACCTGGCCGCTGCAGCTGCCAGCTACGCAGCAGCCCCGTGCAGCAGGGACCTGGCATGTCCCGAGAGCAGAGGCGAAGCTGTGACTGCAAGCGCATCTGCCGGGGGGGCCGACCACAGACCACCCAGACACCAGTGCCTGGCCTCTGGGGAAGGGAGAAGGACAGGCTCCCCCCTACCCAGAGGCAGCCTGAGGCTGGCCCAGGCTTGAGCCTCAGCAGTCCCATCAATGTCCAACGCATCCGTTCCACCAGCCTGGAGTCCCGAGAATGCCGATCGGAGCCTGAGAGTGGTGTTTCGTGCCTGACCACGTGTGCCTCCGGGGGTGAGTGTCTGGGAGCTCCCAACTATAGAAAACTGATGCGCCGCTACAGTATCAGTGAGCTGGACCAGGATGACAGGGCCCCGCTGACCTCAGACATCTACCCACACCCACCCCTGGGTATGCTGCCCAGGGAAGCCAAGGAGGTAGAGGCAGGCCTCCCCCTAAGCTTGGGTCCCAAAAGCAAATTGGTGGAGTCACCAACGTTGGGAGAACCCTCATATGTCCATGTTGCCCCTGAGACCAAAGGCCCCAGACACATGGCTGTGTTCTCACTGCCAGAGGAGGTGTACCGGAAGCCTGCCGAGCTGGACGAGGACAGTGAGAGTGGCAAGTGCTGTTCTATCCGCTACTGCTTCTACTATCGCAAGTGTGACATGGCAGATGATGCCAGTGATGGCAAGGATGAACTTTCCTACTCTATTCCCATGAAGATTCTGCCAGGCATGAAGTTGGATGAGCAGGTGGTACCTGTGGTGAGCAGGACCCTGCAAGTGCTGGATGCGGCCACCTGCAGCAGCAGCCCTGAGGCTTCCCGGACCCAGGAAATTGACCTTCGGGTGTCCACCTTCGAGGGGAGCCTGGCCAAGATCAACGCCCTGCGCACCCATGCCTATGGCCTCCCTGATGGCTTCCTGGCTGCCCGCCTGGACACTAATGAGCTGCTGACAGTCTTAAGGCAGTGTGTGGCCAGCCCTGAGGCCCGTGCTCCCAAGCCCTATGTCTCTCAGATCTCTGAGTACAAGCTCGAGCTAGCTCTCAAGTTCAAGGAGCTTCGGGCCTCCTGCCGCCGTGTGGCCAATGTGGACAAGAGCCCAACTCACATGCTGGCAGCCATCACAGGCAGCTTCCAGGTGCTGAGCAGCCTCATTGAGACCTTTGTGCGGCTGGTGTTCATTGTGCACTCTGAAGCCCAGCGCCAAGAGCTGTTGGCCAAGGTGGAAGAGGTGGTGAGGAATTATACCTTCCTTTTGCGTGCAGCTGAGGAATCCACAGCCCGGAACCTTAACCAGCAGCAACAGCAGCAACAGCAGCAGCAGCAACTGCAGCAGCAGCAGCAGCTACAGGGGCAACAGCAGCTACAGGGACAGCAGCAGCTACAGGGGCAGCAGCAGGTGGCAGCAGCTACAGGGGCAGCCACAAGGCAGCCACCAGGGTCCGCAGCTTCAGCGACTGTTATGAGCACATTCACTCGCTCCTTAAAAACCCTTATTAAGTAGAGCATCTGCCCAGGTCTGCCCCCCAACCCCCAGGTTTGAGCTTTGTGGTCCTTGCATCTCGTAGTGAGTGTGTGTATCTGCTGGGCCAGTCAGGGTCCAAGAGCCCTTCAGTCTCCAGGGAATGAAAACTCCCTCAACTGAGGCTCTCTCTTAAGGGCTGCAGGCCTAGCTGCTGCCCTGGGTGTTCTCACCTCTTCTCTGGCCTCTGGGCATCACTGTGAGGGCAAAGGCCCCTCGCCACTCTGCCCACCACAGAGCTATATTTTCTCTCTTCTCTGGGGCTGAGAGGCGACATCAGGCTCACGAGTTGGGCCCAGGGGAGCTAGGGTCTCGAGCTCCTCCTGGTGTGTGCTCCCCTACACAGAGTGGTGGCAGTAGCAGTAGGCCACAGCACTGCACCAAGGGGTGAGGGTACTCAGTCCAGATGTGCCCGTCTGCCCATCCTGGGCTCACACGCACCTGGCAGGAGCCCTCCAAGGGCCCATGCCCAGGTGGGATGTGTGAAGAAAACAGCTGCACCCAGCTGTTTGCAACCAGTCCAACAGGCTGGCAGCCTCGGGAGCCCTCACCCCCAGGTCCAGTAGCTCCATACCAGCTATCCCCAAAGTGCCCTGCCCCTCACCTATGGGCAGGGAAGCTCAGTCCACTAGGGAGCAAGCCTCTAGGATCACCCCACTCGTTTTGGGTAAGGTACCTGGTGAAAATGTCTGCCCTGGGGAGACCCAGCACAGGCCTAGGAGCCTGCCCCGCCCAGCACAGGGGCCATTGCCACAGGCGTGGGGCTCCTCTCTCAACATTTCCCTACCAGACAGACTGTCCTTAGAAGTTTGACTTAGCTGTGGATTGG
>NW_004624803.1:8842342-8897632 GCF_000247695.1 Heterocephalus glaber | reverse complement strand
CTTCTGGAAGCTAGCGTGATACGTTAATCCTGAGTATATGCTTTTGGCTGTGTATTGACCCTGTGGATTTGTCTCTCCAAGAAAAGAAGCTGAGCGCCTTACCCGGTGCAGTCCTGCACCTCTCTCCCTGTCCCGAGCTGTCTGGAAGGGAATTCACACTGTTTAGCATCCTCCTTGACACACATCTCGTATTGCCGCTGCCGCCACCACCACCACTGCTGCCACCACCGCTGCCAACCACCCCTCCCCAACCTTTCTAGGAGTGAAGACACGGAGTCCCTACCAATTGTCCCACTGGAGGGAACAAAGAAAGCCAATATTTCTCCTGTATAGATTGATTCTCGTCTGCCTCTCCATATCTCCCTTTTTCCCACACCCTGTCGCCTTGCATTTGCCTCTCTTTCATTGCTGTGTGAGAGGTTCATGTGAAATCTCTCAATCCTCTGTGAGTTTTATAAAGACGTACACTGTGCTGAACCCCTGCCCATCTGTAGTAACCCCTAGCACAATAAGCCCTCCTGAGTGGCCGGTTCTCCCCACAGGAGGAGGGATACTCCTTCTGCAGAAGCCACCGCCCCCTCCTTGCTTCTCCTCCTACAGGACCAAGTTGTTTAATGGGCCAGAGATGCAGCCAGTGGGGAACCCTTTCCCCCAGACCACTGCCAGCAGGCGTGCTCACGTGGTCTTCCTCTTCTTCCAACTTCTTGATCCTACACTTCTGCCACTCAAGACCCCGCCTGTGTCATTCCATCGCCATCATTCACCTCTCCCTCAGTCTCATGGAGGGAAACATTTTCTAATGTCTGTATATAGTATATATACTACATAAATATATAAATTATATATACACTAATTTATGTCTTGTTTTTCAAACAAGAATGATTAAATTTATTCATCTTACTATCCCATTAAGTCTTTGCAGTGCCTCTCTGAGTGTCCTTGTGTCCTTGAATTGTTGGTTGGTGGCAGGCCTTTGAGTGCTCCTCCTGTGCCTCTGCTCCTGGGGACCCAGGCTCTGGTGAGTGATGAGAGCTGACCCCCCTGCTCCTCCTATCACCCTAACACACTGGGGATCCCCTTTGCTTCTCTTGGAACCATCCTGTTTGTCACAAGTACTGGCTATTGCCTTACCCCTTCTCGACTGCAGGACCTCTAGCTCACCTGACCACCATGGCTGTGACCTGAGAGCTAAAAGGTTGGAAAAACACAATGTGCTTCCTGCCTAGTGCACCCGATGGAGACAAAGATATATGCCAGCCCTCTCTGGCATTGGGATTGGGATTGGGAAAATAAAATGTGCCGGCACCCTGATGTTTAGGCTAGCAAATCCCATGCAACAGCCTCTGGCAGTTTTATGGTGGGGGTGGGTAATGATTTAAATACGGATCTGAAGGGAGGCCACCCCATCTTTTCAGAGAACTTAATGGTAGAAGTTCTTTCTTTCTCCTGTTCTCTTCATTCCTTCCGGTAATCACAGGTCTGTAGCAGCCCAGCCTGAGTCATCCTTGTACACATTAGAGAAAGTTCTCCCAGTGCCCCTCTCCCATTGATGAATTAGCAGGGGGGGGAACTCTCTGGGAAATGTAGCCCTGAAGCCAAATGGCTTGGTAATTTCAGCTCTCTTCAGCCCCATTTGCCTCCTTGGCTGGGTACACAAACTACACAATCATATACAATGACCCTGATGAGTCATTTTTTCCCAAAGACTGATTTTTGTTATGTCTGCAAAGGTCCTGGATAAAGAGGTTTGGAAAGAGTATTGAGAGGAAGCAGAAGCAGCCAGGTCTGTTCTGCAGGTCTCCCAATGCCAAACTTGATGTGACAGCCTAGGACTGAGGCCAGAGCTCTTCTGAAGGCTGCCTGCCAGAGCCCTGTCCCATGGCACCAAAGTTGAGATTCAAGGGAAGTCAGTGTTGGTGTAAATTGAAGCATGCTGACACTCAAAATGACCCAATGAACAGTCCAAAAACTTGGGTCCCCTATGGCCTTGTTCTAAGGACACCAGCAGCCCCTTGAGATCAGAAAGTGTTTTCTGGGTTTTTTTTTTTTTCTTTTTGTACCAAGGATGGAATTTAGGACCTTGCACTTGCCAGGCAGGCATGGCACCACTGAGTTAAATCCCCAGCCCAGGAAGTGTTTCCATTCAATTCTGTGTCCTGGGTACCCACCCACACAGTACCTGGCACATAGTAGGTCTTCAAAGTAATGTTTGCTGAGTGAATGAGTGTGGAATGAGATAACTGTCATGAGAGCCCTCTCAGACTTCCGTACCATGTGACAAGAACCCTTCACCTCTGGGAATGGTTCATCCACGCTAGTGCAATTTTACATGGCTGGGCAGCAGGGCATCCTCCTATCAAAGGAGAAGCCAGGGCTATCATTCAGTGCACTTCCCCAACCCAGGTCATTTTCACCAAATTTCCCAAAGGCTCTGAAACTCTCCTGAGTGAGCTGTTGGTTTCCTGTTCTTTGCATCCACAACCATCCTTTGTAGTACTGGAGGCATGGTGGGAGGCCACCGGTATCTTCCTTGACATCTTTGGCCTGAGCTAGAGCCTAAAGCTAGTGCTTTCCAGCCACCTTTATGCAAGTACCCCGGAGCCAGACTCCTGCCTTGCTGACTTCAGCCAATTCAAGGAAAAGGGGTTCTGACTATTGTGGCGCTGGCACAGTCACAGTTTTTCAAGCTGTTGTCAAAGCACTGTGGATAATAGGCAATTTCATCAGCAATGAATTGAAAAGACCTGCCTCAGCCAGAATTTTTGCTGCCAGAGGGCCAGGGGATGATCAATTGCCAGTACCAGGAAGGGGCATAAATTTACGTCTTAGGCTCAAATTCCTCTACACAGCCAATAGAATGGAAATAATAACCATGTCCCATTCCTTATCCTGCAGCCTGCAAGCCAGACGTGGGTATGCATCTGGAGCAAGCAGGAAGTCCTTCATGAAGTGGGAGGAAATGATCTTTGAGGGTTCAATCCTGGGCCTTAGCAAAATGTCTTGGATTCCAGGGGCGTGTCTTGAGCCCAATGCTCTGACTTGCTCCAAGCCTCTGTTAGGTGAGAATGATTTTTTTTTTTTGCGGGGGTACCGGGGATCGAACTCGGGTCCTTACACTTGCAAGGCAGGTGGCAGAACCACTGAACTAAATACCCAGCCCAAATGTCTTCAACTGAGTTCTCTTTTTGTTTTTGGCACCGGGAATCGAACTCAGGTCCTTCTGCTTTCGAGGCAGGTGGTGGCACCACTGAGCTAAATCCCTGGCCCTCTTAGGTGAGAATGATGAAGACATGCCTTCTCATAGGTACAGAACTGCTTGTTTCACATCAGTGACTCCCTCCCCCAAGTGCTGACACATCCACACACCCAGGCCTTGGGTGGCATCCACATCCCAGCATTGCAAGGACATGTTTCAATGCTGTCACTAACGTTTTCAGCTGCTGGTGATGGATCTACCACTTTGGAATGAGCTCAGTTAGAGCTTTCCTTCTCTCTTGTCTGTGATGCTCCGGGTATCATGTCCTCATTCTTATTTTCAAGGCTTTGGCTAAAAGGAACATGTATTTGAACTATGTTGAAATCCTTCCACAACACAAAAATTGATCCCTGCCCTTAAGTAAGCAAACCAATTGTGTATGAGCACTTGCTCTGCTAATTATCTTGCATGTTTGATCACATTTAATCATCACAGCATTCCTCTGAAAGAGGTACTGTTATCTCCATTTCTCAGAGGAGGAAACTGAAGCCCAGAGAGGCTGTCACTCACCCAAGGTCACACAACTGGTAAGTGGCAAGTAAGCCAGTCAGTTTCCAAAACCAGCCAAGGCTTTCAACTGCTACCCTTATAGTATGTAGCCCAGCCCCACCTCTGAAGGCCTTCCCCTAAAAACAGAGGCATGGACACAACCACTCTCATCAGAAGGCCTGTAATTGTCTCTTGGGATCCAAACAGCCTGTGGGTAGCAGGTGGTGGGTAACAATGGAGCATGAAATGCAGCATACTACAAGCCCACCTGCTCCTTGGCCTCTCTTTGCTGGTCTGCCCTTCTGCCTTGGGCCAGTTTATGTGCATGCCCCCTCATTCTCTCTCATCTGCCCATTGTTACAGGACCCCTTGTGCTCCTCAACCTGGGATCTGTGTCTCCCAGGATATGTGGCAATGTGCTGAGAGAAACAGAAAGCAACAGTTACTGTGTGGCCATGAATTTTTCTCAAAGATTTTGGAAGTAAATATCATCTGGATTACATGTTAGATATTTTTATATAAAAATATCATGGATGAGCCAGGTATGGTGGCACATACCTGTAATCTCAGCACTTAGGAGGCTGAGGCAAGAGGATCACGAGTTCAACGACAGTCTGGGCTACACAGTGAGTTCAAGGCCAGCCTGAATTACAGAATGAGACCCTGTCTCAAAATATGTATATACATTATGGAGGGTTGGGGTATAGCTAAGCAGTAGAATATCTCCACCACCACCAAAAAGATAAATAAATAAAAATAAATTTCATGGTAAAGAGTACAAAAGTTGCATGTCTTTTTAAAAATTCATATCAGGTACCTTGAACATGCAATAAATGTGTAATTAGTAGTCCTGAATTGCAATATTTCAGCAAAGAGTGGTAGCACACACCTATAATCCCAACATTCTGGGAGGCTGAGGCAGGAGAATAAAGTCTGAGCCCAGCCTGGGCAATTTAGTGAGACCCTGTCTCAAAAAATAATACAAGGGCTGGGGCTGTAGCTCAGTATGAAGGTCCTGGGCCAATCCTCAGTGCTGCAAAAGAACAAAACAAAACGAAAATACTTTCAAAGACACTTGAGAATAATGTCCGATATTTCTTTTTTCGTTGTTGGTTTTTTTGTTTTGTTTTGTTTTTGGTACCGGGGATCAAACTCAGGACCTTGCGCTTGTGAGGCAGGTGGCGGAACCACTGAGCTAAATCCCCGGCCCTAATATCTGATATTTCTGACTACATTTCCTTAACCCCTCAGTGTCCAAATTCATACTCCTCTACTACTAGACATTCTTTAAATAAATGTCAGATCCACTCTGAGTGGTCTGTCAGATGAGCCAGCTGGAGGTGGCACAGGCTCCAAGGGAAGGATATCTAAGACTGGCCTATTTCCACGGACCTAGGCACAGGTAAAGGTCAAGCACCTCTTCAGGGATAATGAATCTGGAAGGACAGAGTACCAGAAAGGGAGGCCAGGAGTGAAAGGGGCAGCATGGGTAAAGCCTCCCTCCCCTTCCCACCCCAGTCCCTAGTGTTGCCTGTTATGCTCAGAGCATCGGCCCTGAGCACAGACTGAGGGGAGCCAGGGTCCCTGCAAAGTGGAGATTTCTGCACCCAAAATGATTAATTTTTTTTTTTTTCGGTACCGGGGATCGAACTTGGGACCTTGCACTTGCGAGTCAGGCACCAGAACCACTGAGCTAAATCCCTGGCCCCCTGCACCCAAAATGAGCAAGCAAAGCAGGGAGGCTGCATGGGCTAGGCTGAGCTTTTTGGCCCAATATCATGGCTCAGGTGTGCTTTCAGCACACTCTAACCTGCCATATGATGGCATACAAGTCATTTCGCCTCTATCAGCCTCTTCTCTAAAATGAAGATGACCGAGTCTTCAGCCTCCCTCTGTGGCTTTGAGGATTAATGAGGTGCTGCTGAAAAACCAGCTATAAAAATCCTGACTCCCAGCTGTACAAGCTTAACAAGTGCAAATTAAATTGCCGGTCTGCAGTTGGTCCACAGAAACTAATTAAGCGTGCACCAGGGGCCTAGAACTAGAAACTTGGCCAATGCTGTTTCAGGGGTCTATTTTTCTCCAAATATGTTTTGCTCTCGGGCAAAACCATCTTATGTTGGTTCCTCTCAAGAGAGACACACAAGACCTCCCCACACCCAGCCTTTCTTTTCAAATCAAGAAGCCTACTGGCTAGCTGGGTGGAGAATCCCTCCCCTTGCTAAGTCAGGCAGAACCAGTACCCTGGTTTGTTTCTCTGATATCCCCCTGCCTTTTCTTCATTCTCCTCCTCATTGCTAGAAGCATCTGTCATTGAAGGAGGCTTCAATTTCCAATTATACCTCAACACTGAAGCTCAAATAATAGGAAAGAGTGGACTAAGGGTGCAGCTCAGTGGTGGAGCACTTGCTCAACATACACAAGGCCCTGGCTTCATCCCCAGCACTACAAAACAATGAAAAATAAATAGGAAAGGAATTTATTTTTTGGTGTGTTTTTTTTAAGAGAATAGTCATTTTTTTTAAATGTCTTTTTTGGGCTGGGAATTTGCCTGCCTGGCAAGTGCAAGGTCTTGAGTTCCATTCCCGGTACCAGAAAAAAAAAGGAAAAAAAAAGGTTTTTTTGTGACAAGCAGGTAAAATCTACTTACTTCACACAAATCTCTAATACAACACAATTTTATTAACTCTATAATCTTCATGTTGTATACCAGATCTCTAGACTTATTCATCCTACATATCACTATTTTGTATCTTCTAACCTATATCTTCCCAGTTCCTGCTTCCCTCTGTCCCTGATTGCCACTGTTTTATTCTCTATCTTTGTATATGTAACTTCTTTTTGTTTTAGATTTCACATATGAGTGAGATCATGCAGTATTTGTCTTTCTGTGTCTGTCTTATTTCACTTAGCCTAATGCCCTCCGGGTTCATCCATGTTGTGGGAAATGGCAGAATTTGGGGGGGGGTGTTTTTTTGTTTTGTTTTTTTGAGACAGGGTCTTGCTGTGTAGTTCAACTCACTATGTAGCTCAGGCTGGCCTTGAACTCATGGCAATCCTCCTGCCTCAGCCTCCCAAGTGCTGGGATTACAGACATGTGCCACCACAGCCCAGCTGGATCTGTTTCTTTTTTTATGGCTTCATAATGACATTGTGACTACATACCATATTTTCTTTTTTTAACAGCAGCAAACTTTTATTAAAGGTAGGAAAAGAACCAGACTCTGCAGAGTGAGCTTGGGTCAACTAAAAGTAGGAAAACAAATACACCCTACAGCATGAGGGTAGGGTACCATGCAAGAGAGAATACAGTGGCCTCTACATACCATATTTTCTGGGGGGGGTTTGGTACCAGGGATTGAAGTTGGGACCTTGTGCTTGCGAGGCAGGCACAGGAACCATTGAGCTAAATCCCCGGCCCCTATACCATATTTTCTTTATCCACTCTTCTGTCCATGGACATTTTCACTTATTTCTGTATCTTGACTACCATGAACAATGGTGTACTGAATGTGAGAGTGCAGATATTTTTACGATGGTGATATCACTGGCTTTGGCTATTACCCAGAAGGATTGCTGTCATATGGGAAAGGGTTTCAAACTTCAAATTCTTTGCAGTGGTAGCTGTGAGTTTATCCACTGTGCCCAGTGTTTAGTTCCCATGTACCCCATTCCCACTCTAGCAGTTCACCCACCTATGGCAGCATCTCAAGAGCAGCAGGAGAAATGATTTCAAAGACTCATGGGGAAGGGAGCAGTTCAGCTCTAAGATCATGGCAAAATTGGCACATGTTTCCTCCCTGATTGCCCCCCACCTTATCACTGGAACATCATAGGATACCTCTGGCTTTTCACTGCCCAGCAAAGTGACAAAGCTCTAGGCCGGCCCTCCTATCAAAAAGACCTCCTCCTCCATTTCCTCTCCCCAAGCAAAAACTAGTATCATGGGTAGGATTTAGTTCAGTGGTGCTGCCACCTGCCTCACAAGCGCAAGGTTCCAAGTTCGATCCCTGGTACCAAAGTGTAGGGAACAGGGAAAGGGGACGTTACCAGAACCTCTGCAGTTAGTCCTAGTCTCCTGTGAGCCATGGCAGCACAAGGCGAATTACAGGAATGGTAGACAAATGAGACTGAGAAGAAGCTGAGCTTTGGGTCTGATCAGTGCTGCTCTAGGCGGCAAAGACGAAAGTCCCCAGCTTACCCTTTTTTTCAGTACATTGGGAGAAACAAATATAACAAATGACTTGCAGAGAGTTCAGTACATCCTGCGTAAACAAGATGTAACAATCCAAGAACAAGGAGGAACTGAGTAGATGTTTGTTCCTCCCAGGATGTTTTCAACTTCCGGGATGTTTCTGGTCCTGGAGAATCACAGCATCACCGGATCACTGAGGTCTCAGTTGTGCCCGGAGGCCAAAATGGAATTATGTCTTGGAATTCCATAGCTGGGCTGTAGGCAGGAGAACTAGGCTAACCAAATGATTTTACCCTAAAATTATGTAGCATTGCTACCAACACCAAAGCAAACAAACAAACCAAACCAAATAAAAAAGTTCTTAAAAAAAATCCTGGTATCATGAATATGTTAGGTTTTGAGCCACATGGCTAACTGAATAAAGCACTTTGTACAGGGCCTAAGGGCTTTCTACAAAGTCACATGTACCATAGTCATACTCAGTATAAGTTGCAATGAACCAGTCATTTAATTGACATTCATGCTGTGTGATCTTGGTAATGTGGCTGTCAGAAATCCCTTCTCTCAATTATAGGGGTATGACAATGGGGAGTATACAAGCCACTGATGTGACATCTCTTCTATTTACCTTCTCCAGAATCATAACCACTCAATCCCACAGCTTGCCCCCTTGTAAACTAAGGGACTTGTCTGCCTCTCCTTACTTCATATAAATTTGAGAATAAATCTGTGGTATGGCTAAGCTGTTTGCAATTTCTTGAAAGTAAATGCAATTCCTGCTTCCTAGTATGACTTACAGGCCCAAAAATGTTATATGGCTTTGGTTGCCAACAACAGAGGAATTGGTAGAAAATCAAGAAAGCAAGGACAAACATTCCTGCCCCTTCCCTAACCTGGAATGCCTCCAGGGACCTGAAATTCAAAGAGCTAAGTAGAAACTGGACAGATTTTCCTCTGCTGAACAATGGAAAATACTTTGATTTGATTTGATTTGCAGTTCCTGCAGCCCTGAGCCCATGCTAGCTTGGCTCTGTAACAGAACTGCAAGCAAGAGTCCTACACCAGGAGCCAGAAGATTTTGGTTCCTGCAGCTCTTCCAAGAAGCCAAAGCGACCTTCCCTTTCTGGCTGTCAATTTCTCGCTACATCAAATGACTGGGTCAAGTTAGAGGGTCAATTAGCTTTATTTTTTAATTAGTATATACTTGCTGTATATAGTGATCACATTCATCATAGGGAATTTGTACATGATATTTTTACATGATATATCTTGATTCTTCTTTTCTTCCCCATTCCCCTCTCCTCCCTTTGACCCTTTTTCCCCTCCCCACTTACAAGGGCTCTGTTTCCATTTTTCCCTTCATTCTCTTTTTTATTTTTTTTTAATTTTTATTATTTATTTATTTATTTATTTTTGGTACCTGGGATCGAACTCGGGTCCTTGCGCTTGTGCAGCATGCATTGAAACCACTGAGCTAAATCCCCGGCCCCCTCATTCTCTTTTTTCAATCCCTTTTCCTTTTTTTCCCTTCCCCCTCCCCGCTCCCTTGTTCCCCTTCCCATTTGAACATGTTCTTCCCAATTAGCTTTAAACAAGCCCTTTTCTAGCTGGGTGCTGTGACTCATGCCTGTAATTCCATCTACTTGGGAGGCTGAGGCAGGAGAACAACAAGTTCAAGCTCATCCTGGACAATTTAGTGATTTAGTGAGATCCTGCCTCAAAATAAAAAGGGTTAGGGGTGTAGCTCAGTGCCAAGGCTCTGGCTTCAATGCCCAGTAATACTAAAACAAACAGACAGACACACTTTTTCTCTGAGTTCTTTCATTTAAGCTTTTTTTTTTCTTTTGTGGTGCTGGGGACAAAACCAGAGCCTTGTGCATGCTACACAAGCATTCTACTACTGAGCTACACCTCTTTGTCATTTTCCCATCGCTGGGTCAAAATACTTGATACCCACAACTTTAAAAAGGAGAGGTTTATTTGGCTCACCGTTTCCACTGGGTTCAGTCCAAAGTCACCTGCTCCTAAGCAGAACCGGCATCATTAACAGGCAAGACAGAGGAAAGCTGCTTCTCCCATGTGGCCAGGAAGCAGAGAGAGAAAAAAGGAACTGAGGACAAGAATACACCAAGTCATGCCCCCAGTGACCCCGCCCCTTCCAACCAGGCCCCACCTCCAAACATAACACTTTTGAGGGCCATTTAGATCTAAACCATAACACCAGCCCCCCTTTTTGGCCAGTACTGGGGATCAAAACCTGGTCCTTCTCGCTGCACCACATCCCCAGTCCTTTTTATTTGGAGACAAGGTCTCACTAAATTGCTGAATTTTGGTCCTCCTGCCTTATTCTCCCAGAGTCCTGGGACTACAGGTGTGTACCACCACGCCCAGCTTGACCAGAGCATTTTTTACTACTGTTTTTTTTTTGTGTGGAACCAGGGATTGAACCCGGGTCCTTGCACTTTCGAGGCAGGTGGCAGAACCACTGAGCTAAATCCAGCCAGTAACCAGAGCATTTTTAATGAAGGCAGGTACTTCTAACATCACCCAAGCATTCCCCAGGTCAGTAATTAAACTGGGCCAGCTCCCCAGTTCATAAAATTTAAACACCAGAATGAAGCACAAAGCCCACTTCAGCCAAGTCCTCCCTACAGTAGAGCAAACAAACTCCTTTTATGAGATAAATCTTCTAGAACAGGAATCATTTTAAGATAGAGAAATGTAACAAACAGAGAAAAATATTTTAAAAATAGAGAAATGTAAATCATGGTTTTTTAATAATAAAATTTTTATTAATAAAAACCATGATTTACATAATTAAGTCATTTGCTTTTTTTTTCAGTGCTTGGAATAGAACCCAGAGCCTCATGCTAGACAAGCACTCTTATCCCTGAGCTACATCCCCAACCCACTTTGTTTTTACAAAGGACTGCTATATTGAATCTTTTTGAAAAACCATTAATAGTCACCTCCAAAATTATTTTCAGTGTCAATCCAGATTTTCAAGTCAAATCTACAAGCATTTAAAGTGAATCCACTGTGAGTTCCCTGTGTTAGGGATCACAGGAGGTACATAGCCTCAGCCCTCAACTTGAACTGCCACTGAAGACACGGGGAACATAAACTTGGGAATCTGGGCCCAGCTCTTCAGAGCTGGTGGGCTCAATGTGGGCTACAGCTGGTCAGACAGTCTCTACAGATGTGATGGCCTTTAAGAGCCCTCTGGTATGCTTACAAAAGTGACACACCACTTCCCATCACTTTGTTCTTGAATCGAATGGACTGAGAAGGTCAAGGAGGGAATATGAAAAACAAGAAGGTCATGCTGGCCTCAAGAGGGAAAAACCAAGCTTCGTGCAGTGGCACACGCCTGTGATCTCAACACTCTGGGAGGCTGAGGCAGGAAGATCAGAAGTTTGAGCCCAGGCTGGGCAACTTAGTAAAAACCTGTCTCAGAATTTAAAAAAAAATTTTTTTTAAGTTTAAAGGGGTTGATGGTACTGGCAAAAAAAACAGACCTGAATATCAGTGGAACAGATTAGAAGTTACAGAAACTACTCCAGACACACTCAGCCACCTTACTTTGACAAAGGAGCCAAACACCTTTACTGGAAGACAGACAGCCTCTTCAATAAATGGTGCTGGAAAAACTGGCTTTCCACATGCTAAAGATTAAACTAGACCCATATCTCTCACCATGCACTAACCTAAAGTCAAAATGGATCAAAGATCTAAATATTAAAACAGAAACTCTAAGTCTGCTGGAAGATTGAATAGGTAGAACTCTCAAAGACACTGGTGTAGGCAAAGACTTTATGAACAAAACCTCAATTGCACAGGAACTATTACAAAGAATCGACAACTGGGATCTCACTTTTTTTTTTAAATTAAGTTTACTGGTACATTTTAGATATACATTATAATGACATTCATCATTGGGAATTTGTACTTGTACATGATGTATCTTGGTTCTTACTTTTTCCCATTCCCCTCCCCTCCCTTCAACCCCTCCACCCTTCTCCATTTACACAATCTTTGTTTCTGTTTTTTCCTTCTTTTTTCATTTTTTTCTTTCCCTTCTTTCCTTTCTCCTGTCCCTCCTCCCCAGTTCCTCTTCCCTTTAACATTTTCTTCCTATTTCACAATATCTATTATACATTTTGGTCTGGGATCTCATCTTATTAAAAAGCTTTTTTTTTTTGGTACCGGGGATCGAACTTGGGTTCTTGCACTTGCGAGGCAGGCGGCAGAACCACTGAGCTAAATCCCCGGCCCTTATTAAAAAGCTTTTGCACAGGAAGAGAAACTACCAAAAGAGTGAAGAGACAACCCACAATGTGGGAAAATTTTTTTGCCAGTTTTCCTCAAAGGACTACTATCTAGAATATACAAAGAACTCAAAAAAAATCAGACCCCCCCCAATCTAAAGACCCAATCCAAAAATGGGCATCTGAAATAAATAGACACTTCTCAGATGAAGAAGTAGAAACAGCAAATAAATATATGAAAAATGTTCAACATCACTGGTCATTCTGGAGAGGCAAATGAAAACAACGTTGAGATTCCATCTCACTCCAGAAAGAATGGCTGTTATCAAGGAATCAAACAATAACAAATGCTGGTGGGGCTGTCAGGGAAAACGGAACCCTGTTCCATTGTTGGTGGGAGTGTAGATTGGTGCAACTATTGTGGAAATCAAAATGGAGAATCCTAAAAAAACTAGTAGAGGTTCCATTTGACCCAGCTATCCCCCTTCTTGGCATCTTCCCCAAAGAATTAAAAGCATCTTACCACAGTGATTTATGCACACCCATGTTTATACCAGCACAGTTTGTAATAGTTAAATCTTGGAAACAGCCCAAATGCTCATCAACTGACAAATGGATAAAGAAGACATGGTTTTTTAATACAATGGAGTACTACTGTGCCATAAAGAAGGATGAGCTTGAGACATTTTAGCTAAATGGATGCACCTTGAGGCCATACTCTTAAGTGAAATAAATCGGACACACGTGTCTAAATACCACACTGTTTTTCTGGCATGAGAAACCGAAAGTGGAAATAAGGACTAAAATGCATAATAGATATTGGGAAATGGGAAAATGTTCAAATGGAAAGGGGAACAAAGGAGGGGGAGGGGGAAAGGAAGGGACAAGAAAAAAAAGTAAAAATAGAAGGATAAAATGGAAACAAAGCTTTTGTATATAGGAAGGGGAAGGGGGCTTGAAGGGAGGAGGGAATGGGAAAAAAGAAGAGCACATTCCCTATGATGAGTGTTATCATTATGTATATCTAAAATGTACCAATAAATGTTTTGCTGTTAAAAAAAAGTTTAAAGGGACTGGGAATGTAGCTCTGTGCAAAGGCCAGGCCTAACTTCAATTCTGTGTCGCAAAGGGCGGGGGCGGGGTGCAGAAGAGACATAGGAAGGAGTTAGGAAAGAGAAAAGAAGAGATCCTAGCTGGCCACAGTAGTGCATGCCTGTAATCCCAGCGCTTGGAAGCTGAGACAGGAGGATTACAAGTTCAAGCCCAGCCTGGCCTGGGATCTCTATGGCAAGATCCTATCTCAAACACAGGAATAGCTATGGAAGATGACTAAAAAGCCTGGCGAGTCATGGAGGACACTGGAAGATGCCCAGCATACCAGGATCAAAGTGTTACATCTGGAAGGGGAGCTTGGCTGCAAATACCTCCTTCTAGGCCTGCAGAGAGGAGCGAAAGGGCCTTATTTCCCTCTGCTATTAAAGCTAGTCATCCACAATTCTTTTTAAAAAGTGTCCCCTTTTTTAAAAAAAAATCTACACATTGTTTATTATAATTGTTAACATTAATTGCACAAATTAATGGGTTTCACTGTAACATGGATTGTGCTTTGACCCCTTGACCATGTCCACCTTCCCTTCTGCCCTCTCTTGCTTCCCTTCCCTTCTTCCTTCCCCTTCCACTTCCCTGAAAGTCTCTCTTCTGCTTTCAGGTCTTTGTTTACATATGAAAGAAAACTTATGACACTTGTTTTTCTTTTCTCTCTCTCTCTCTCTCTCTCTCTCTCTGGTGTTTTTGAGACAGAGTCTAACTATGTAGTCCAGGCTGGCCTTGAACTCATTGTATAGCCCATCCTGGCCTGGAACTCACTGTGATACTCCTTCCTCAGCCTCCTGAATGCTAGGATTACAGGTGTGTGTCACCATGTCTGGTTGGTGACTCTCATCTTTCTGAGACTGGCTTATTATTTTCTTCTTCTTCTTCTTCTTCTTCTTCTTCTTCTTCTTCTTCTTCTTCTTCTTCTTCTTCTTCTTCTTCTTCTTCCTCTTCCTCTTCCTCTTCTTCCTCTCCTCTTCCTCTTCCTCTTCTTTTTTGGTTTTGGTTTTTTCAGGCAGGGTCTCCCTTTGTAGCCCAGGCTGGCACTGAACTCTCGGTGATCCTCCTGCCTCAACCCCCAAAGAGCCGGGATTCAGGCGTGCGCTACCATACCCAGCTCCCATGAGGTCTTCTTGAGGAGAAGGGCCCTGCTAAATTCATCTCTGTAGTCTAGAGGCTGAGCACTATACTTTGCCCATAGCTGCCCAAGAAATGCCTAAATGAACAAATGGATAAACTTAGAGGAAGGCAAAACCAGACAAGCAGAAAAACTCCCTGGGACAGGAGCAAGAGAGCCTTTTCAATGAAGAGTGTGTTTACAAAATTCTCCCAGTAGCCCTGAGCTTTGGAGTTAGTTGGAAACATGACATACAGGCAAGAGGGCATCCTGCAGAATTTTCTAGAACAAAATAATTTGTGCTCAATCGCCTACCTTTCCCTCTAGGTCAGGGATCAGATCTCCCCTCATCAGGACTTCAGCCCTTACCTTCAATACCTTTGAACTGGCATTCAAACTTCTCCACTATCAAGAGAAAGAACCAGTAGGAGATGTATACTAAGGGATTTATTGTAAGGAATTGGCTTACACCATTGCAAGGACTGGCTAAACTAGCCTGAAATGCATGAGATGGACCATCAGGAAAAGGCAACCGCTGAAGCAGCAGCCCACAGGTAGAATTTCTTCCTCAGGAAAAATCTTAATTCTGTTTGTCAGATATTTCAACTGATTGAATCAGACCCACTCAAATTAAGGCAGATGTTTTTTGCTTGCCTCCTCCATCAGGAATCGAACTCAGGACCTTGTGCTTGCCAGGCAGGCACTGCACCACTGAGCTACATCCCCGGCCCAGGCCCACTCAAATTACCTCAAAAAATCTCCTTTACTTAAAGTCAACCCAGCCAGGTGTGGTGGCACATGCCTGTAATCCCAGCACTCAAGAGGCTGAGTCAGGGAGGCTGAAGCAGGAGGATCACTTCGAGCTCAAGGCCAGCCTGGGCTACATAGTGAGTTCAAAGCCATCCTGAGCTACATAAACAAGATCCTATCTCAAAAAACAAAAAAAGGTGAGGAGCATCTGTATAACCTATAAGGGGCCACTAGCCCCCTATAGAGTAATCCCCAAGCACATATACTGACTTTGTTTACCTTTCTACAGAGAAATGGAGCACAAAGATAACAGCATTATTATCACACACATTTACCTTCAGGAATACGATGATCAGATTAATTTCTGTTTTAATAGATATTTCATTTTAATGTAACAATTCGTGGTTCTATGATCATTTATTTGGTGAATGGATCTACAATGTTCATAAAATTTTCAAAAGGAAGCCAGGCATGCTGGCCCACTCCTATAATCCCAACACTCTGGGAGGCTGAGGTGGAAATGATATAGGGAAAAATGTAACTCCCAACCTGCTACATGTCAGATACTCCAAATTCGGATTCTCTGAAATTGAAGAATGAATTCTAAGGAACAATGGAGGTTAAGAGTTTTAAAAAATTTTATTTTTTGCCATTTTTTTTTCAAGACAAAAATCTCACTATGTAGTTCAGGCTGGCCTTGAGCTCACTCTGTAGCCGAGGATGGCCTCAAACTCATGGTGATCCTCCTGCCTCAGCCTCCCTAGTGCTGAAATTACAAGCATGTACCACCATGGCTGGCTCTCAAGAGTAGGAAAATTTATTGAGAGATAGTTCCTGAGAGACTGGAGAAGACCTGAAAGCACATTACCAATGAGCCTACTTTTCTGAGAAAGTTTTATAGAGCAAAGTCACAAGGGGTGGGCACAACTTGGCTTAAATTAAAATTAATCAATAAAATTACAAGTATAGCCATTCAGCTAATATTGACCCAAAAGTAGCAAGGGCATATGGATGACATCATTAACTTTTGTCGATAATCTATAATCTTAGTCTTGTCTTTAGTCTTAGTAGTGTTAGTTTTAGTGCAAGGGAGAAGATGCCCCACCCCTAATGAGATAATGGTTTTATTTATATGGGAAATCTCAAAAAGGTGATACAATAACCTCAAGCTTCCTTTTTTCCCTTAGGGAAGTATGTAAATCTGGCCACTGAGATTTTAGTCTTCTTCTGAAGCCCTTCAGTCACAGTTTTGACATGTTCTCATCTTCTACATTGACTCCCTCCAGGGCCTAGCCTTGTCTGACTTCCTAGAATATTTTTACCTAATTTAGCTGTCTATGATAGGAGGACTGCTGTCTAAAAACAAAAGATAAAGGTCTGGAGATGTAGCTCTGTTTTGTTTTTTTGTTTGTTTTTTTGGGGGGGCAAACTCAGGTCCTTGCGCTTGCAGCAGGCGGCGAAACCACTGAGCTAAATCCCCGGCCCTGGAGATGTAGCTCAGCAGTGCTGTGCCTGCCTGGCAAGTGCAAAGTCCTGAGTTAGACCCTGGGTACAAAAAAAAAAGAAATTTAAAAATGGCTGGGGTCAGGCACGGTGGTCCGTGCCTGTAATCCCAGAACTTGGGAGGATTGCAGTGAGTTTGAGGCCAGCCTGAGCTACATAGGAAGACCCTATCTTGAAAAACCCAAAAAACAAACAAAACAAAAAAGGGCTGGGAATATGTTGCTCAGTGGTAGCCTAGCATGAGTTCAATCCCAGTGTCTAAAACAAAACACAAGAATACCTCTCTGCTTCCTGCCTTGGGAAACCCACCTCCTCCCAATCATTGTCAGTTAAAACTTTATCCATTCTTCAAGGCCTAGCTCATGTTTCCACCTGCAAAAATACCTCACAGATACTCCATGCAGAGGTGATATCTTTTGTTTCTGGCTCTGCATACCACTTTGGTCCTTGTGGAAGACTTTTAGCTGTCTCGCCAAAATCCACTCTCCTTCCTGGCCACAGGCAACCTAACAAAACATTTCCTAGTGCTGGGGATTTAGCTCAGTGGTTTTGCCGCCTGCTTTGCAAGCACAAGGACCTGAGTTCGATCCCTGGTACCAAAAAAAAAAAAAACCCATTTCCTAGCTCTTGCCAAAGGGATGTGAGAGAAAACAAGATGGACAAATTCTACTTTGTTTGCTTAAAAGAAAATCCCTTGCCTGGACCTCTTCTTTCTTCCTTCCCATAAGCTAGACTATGGATGTGCCCATAACATAGCAAGGAGCAGAATTAACCCCCTGGTGAATAACTAAAAGCACTCCCCCTAAAATCAGGAACAAGTCAAGGATGTCCATTTATTGGAGACAGTGGGCTGAAGGGAGGCACGGTCAGGCGAGGTTCCCAAAGAAAAGAACACGGATGGAACAGACATCAAAAAAACCCCAGGAACCCAGCTTTATTTTCCAACAAAGCACTTACAGTAGTTTTTTTTTTTTTAAATCAGCTTACTAAGACACAGTAAGACTAAACATTCTGGGCAACCTTGCAGGCCATGTGGTGCATGCATGGTTGTCTATGCTAATTCACTGTTATATAATGAAGCTCCATCATGTGCCTGCACTAAATGATGGGATTGTGTCCTCAGGTGCCCTCAGATGCCCTCAGATGCCCAGGCTTTGACATATCTCACAGTGGCCCCCTACAGCACTATCACCTCTGCTATTCAACATAGTGCTTGAAACATTAGCCAGAGCAATCAGGCAAGAGAAAGAAATAAAAGAGACACCTATAGGAAAACAAGAACCCAAATTATTATCATTCTCAGGTGACATGATACTCTACATAGAAGACCCAATGAACTTCACCAAAAAAACTCAGAATTAATAACCAATTTCAGCAAAGTAGCAATGTAGGGAACAGGGGAAGTTACCAGAACCTCTGCAGTTAGTCCTAGTCTCCTGCGAGCCATGGCAGCACAAGGTGAATTATAGGAATGGTAGACAAATGAGACTGAGAAGAAGCTGAGCTTTGGGTCTGATCAGTGCTGCTCTGGGAGGCAAGGACAAGAAGCCCTAGCTTGCAGCACCTTTTATTTAGTCCATCCAGAGAAACAAATGCAACAAGTGAATATGTAGATTTCAGTATCACATTGGGAAGAACAAGGTGTAACAAAAGACTGGGTGGGGGCGGTGGAAATCTAAGAACAATGAGGAACTATGCAGATGAAGATTTAGTTCCTCCCAGGAACTACACAGAAGAAGATTTGGTTCCTCCCAGGGTCTCTTACAGGTGTGGTCTTGTCCTGGAGCATTACAGCACAATGGGATCATTGAGATCTCCCTTGTGACCTGAGGCCAAAATGGAATTATGTCTTGGAGTGTTATAGCTGGCCTGTAGGCAGGTGAACTAGGCCTACTCAAATGATTTTTCCCTAGAATTATGTAGCATTGCTCCCAACATAGCAAGATACAAGATCAACACAGAAAAATCATAAGCATTTGTGTATACCAACAATGAACAGGATAAGAAGGAAATTCTGAAAGCAATACCATTCACGGTCACTTGAAGAAAAATGAAATATCTAGGAAGTAACCTAACTGGGGAAGTGAAAGACCTCTACAAAGAAAATTACAGTACTCTGAAGGAGATTGAAGAAGACATCAGAAAATTGAAAGATGTCCCCTTGTTACTGAATAGGAAGAACCAATATTGACAAAATGGCCATACTCCCAAAAGTTTTATACAGATTCAATGCAGTCGCAATCAAAATACTAAGAGCATACTTTACAGATCTAGAGAAAACAATCCTAAAATTCATATGGAGGCTGGGGATTTAGCTCAGTGGTTCTGGTGCCTGCCTCGCAAGCACAAGGTCCTGAGTTCAATCCCCAGGACTCCCCCCCCCCAAAAAAAAAATTCACATGGAGCCAGAAGACATCCAGAATAGCAAATGTAATTTTGGTCAATAAGAGGAAAGCAAATGGCAGAGCAATACCTGACTTCAAGTTATACTACAAAGCAATAGTGATAAAAAACGTAGTAGGTACTGGAGCAAAAACAGGCACATGGATCACTGGAACAGAACTGAGATACTCTGGGCTGGGGATTTAGCTCAGCGGTTCTGCTGCCTGCCTCTCAAGGGCAAGGTCCCAAATTTGATCCCTGGTACCAAAAAAAAAAAAAGAATTGAGTATACAGAAACTTCTCCAGACATATTCAACTCTTTGATCTTTGATAAAGGGGCCAAAAGCATATGTTGGAGGAAAGATAGCCTACTCAACAAGTGGTGTTGGAAAAACTGGTTATCTGTGTGCAGAAGAATGAAACTGGACCCTTATCTCACATGTACTAAATTTAAATCAAAATGGATCAAAGATCTAAACATTAAAACAGAAGCATTAAACCTTCTGGAAGATAAAATAGGTAAAACACTTGAAGACAGATGTAGTAAAGGATTTTCTAAACAGAACCTCAATCATACAACAAATAGCAGCAAGAATCAACAAATGGGATTATTTCATACTAAAAAGCTTCTATACAGCAAAATAATCAATTAGTAGAATGAAAAGACAACCTACAGAATGAGGAAAGTTTTGCCAGCTACTCCTCAGACAGGGGACTATTATCTAGAATATACAGAGAACTCCAAAAAATTGAATCACCTGAAATTAAAGACTCAGTCAAAAATGGCCAGGGATGTAGCTCAGCAGTGCTACGCCTGCCTGGCAAGAGAAAGGTCCTGAATTTGATCCCCAGTAACAGAAAAAGAAAAAGAAAGCAATAGGCTAGAGAAATGAACAGATACTTCACAGAGTAAGAAAAATAGAAATTGTCAACAAATATATATATATATAAAATGTTCAACATCTCTGGCCATTAGAGAAATGAAAATTAAAACAAAGCTAATATTACATTTTACTCTGGAAAGAATGGTAATCATTAGGAAATTAAACAATAAAAAATGCTGGCATGGCTGTGGTGAAAAAGCAACTCTCCAGCATTGCTGCTGGGAATGTGAACTGGTACAACTATTATGGAAATCAGGCTGGGTGTGGTGGCTCAGGCCTGCAATCCTAGCACTCAGGAGGCTGAGGCAGGAGGATCTGTGTGAGTTCAAGGCCAGTTTAGGGTGCATAATGAGTTTAAAGCCAGCCTGAACTACATAGTGAGACCCTGGCTCAAAAAACAAAATAAAACAAAACAAAGAATGGAAATCAGTATGGAGATTTCTCAAAGAACTAAAATTAGAAATTCCATATAAGCCAGCTATCCTCCTTCTAGGACTCTTTCCCCAAAGAGCTGAAGTCATCATACTACAGCGATACATGTATACCAATGTTTATAGCAGCACAATTTGTAATAGCTAAATCCTGGAAGCAGCCTATATACCCATCAACTGATTATCAGATAAACAAAATATGGTATCTATATATAATGGAATACTACTCTGCTATAAAGAATGACAAATTTGAGACATTTGTAGGAAAATGGATGCACCTGGAAAATATAATACTGAGTGAAAAAAATCAGACACACAAGTTTAAATAATACCATATGGTATCATTTATTTGAGTGAGGCAAAGTACAAAGGAAATGCCCAGCACTTGGGAGGCTGAGGCAGGAGGATTGCCGTGAGTTTGAGGCCAGCCTGGGATTCATAGTGAGTTTGAGGTCAGCCTGAACTACATAGCGAGACCTTGTCTCAAAAAACAAAACAATAACTGATAGGTCTCCCACTACCTCAGCAGCTATTATGTATAGTAGCTGCCCTCTTCCTATTGTGCCTTGCCCCCTCCCCTGTGTGACGTCATGCCAAGATGGTTGCTCCCACCAAAGAACAAACCCTTCTTCCCAGCATGCCCCTGTTCCCGCCTAGAAAATAACCTAATACTCGCTCACCTCCTACCACCTAGTGACATCACCGGCTCCTGCATTCCCTAGTCACTATCTCACTCAACCCCACCTCAGCCCCTACAAACCCCACCCCAGTCTCTATAAAAGACTCTCCCTGCCCCAGCCATGCTGCTTTTGTCTCTCCTTTGTTCAGAGACAGCCCTGCAGATCTATTCCCCTAATAAAGGCTTGTTGTGGCCTGGTTTGGTCTTGGTCTTTGTCCCTTTTACCTGATATAACAACAAAACAAAACAAAAAGAAAGAAAATGATAAAGGATGGACAGAAAGGGACAAGGGGACAGATCTTATCCAATAGGGAAGCGGTTCAAGGGAATAAGGATGAAGGTGAGGAGGAGGGGAAGGGGAAATGAGAGGAATAAAGATGTGCCATGTACAGATCCTAGCAACTCCAATCAATGGAAACATTATATATTATAACATGTGGGCCAGGGATTTAGCTCAGTGGTTTCAACACAAGCGCAAGGTCCCGAGTTTAATCCCTGGTACCAAAAAAAAAAAAAAGGATAACATGTGGTAAGACTAATATCCACAAATGTGTAAAAGGTGATGGGGAAACCAGAGGAAGAGCTGGGGAGGGGAGGGAAGGGGATTAGGAAAAAAAAGCTATGGTTTGTACATGTAACCACTCCCTAAGATGATTGTAAACTGTGTGAATTACATGAAATTCGAATTAACCTCCTGGCCTAGACTAGCCAACCTGTCATGCAAGAGAGAAATAATTTGCCTTGCTTTTTTTTTTTTTTTTGGTATCAGGGATTGAACTCAGGACCTTGCACTTTCAAGGCAGGTGCAGTGCCACTGAGATAAATCCCTGGTCTTAATTTGTCTTACTTGAGCTTCTGTATTTAGGGTCTTTTTGGTTTTAGGTTTGGGAGGTTTTTTTGGAGGGATTTTGGTTTATTTTTTTTAGACAAGGTCTCCTTATGTAGCCCAGGCTGGCCTCAAACTCGTGATGATCCTCCTGCCTCCGCCTCCCAAGTGCTGGGATCACAGGCATGCGCCACCATGCCCAGCGAGGATCGCTTTGTTACAGTAGTTTATCGCTTTGTTACAGTAGTTTATCCTTTACCCAAATACAGGCTTCTCGTGGGAGTGTGTTAAATGGTAACTGTGCCTTATAATTATCATCTTTTCTACTAGGAAGCCAACTCCTAATTGGTTCCTCTGCTTCCTATTTTGCCTCCTGCATCTATTCTCAGCAGCTGGGGTAATTCTTTTAAAAGAGAAGTCAGAAAAGATTTAAGAATTTAAAAAAAAAAGACACTGTCTCAAAAGAAAAAACAATGAAAGGGAAGTCAGGTTGTATTCATTCTTTGCTGAAAACCCTTACTCAATAAATCAAAATTCCTAAAATAGCCTCCAAATTCTTGCCTGATCCACACCTTCTCTCCAGGCACTCTTATCTCACTGACCACACTTTCCTAGTCCCCCCTACTCTCTATTGAGTTCTCAGTCCAGTCTGTCTTCCTGCCTTAGGGTCTTTGCACATTATACTCCCTCGCCTGTCCCAGATATCCACGTGGCTCTTTCCTTTATCTCCTTCAGGGCTTTGCTCATATACCTTCCCAGAAAAGGCCTTCTCTGATCACCCTATCAGGACTGTACTCCTCCCTCTGACTCCCTAGCACATTATCCCATACCCTTGCCTCAGTTTCTCTACAGCACATATCACCATTTGACATAATATGCATTTTCTTTTCTTTCCTTTTGAGACAGGGTCTCACTATGCAGTTCAGACTGACCTTGAACTCACTATGTAGCCCAGGCTGGCTTCCAGCTCCTATCAGTCCTCCTGCCTAGGCCTCCCCAGTGCCAGGATTATAGGTGTGCGTCGCACTTGGCTTATATTTTCTTTCTTTACATGTTTATTGTTTGAGATGCACACTCTGTAAATGTAGAGATTTTTGATTGTTTACTGCTGTTTTCTTTCTTTTAAAAAATTTCAGTTATTTATTTATTTAGCAGTGCTGGGGGTTGAACTCAAGGCCTTTGCACTGAACTACACCCCCAGCCTTTTCATTTTTTATTTTTAGACAGGGTCCTACTAATAGCTAAATTGCTAAATTGCCCAGGCTGGGCTCAAGCTGGCGATCGATCTTCCATTCCCAACCTCCCAGAGTACTGGGATTACAGGTGTGTACCACTACATCAGTCTACTGCTGTGTTTTAAGTGCCTGTAAAAAGTGTTCAATAAATAGCCAATGAACAAATTCCTCGGGCAAACTGTGTAATCCCCTCAATGTCTAGCACACTGCCTCGAATGGAGTAAAATATTCATTAAATATTTGATGATTGAACTATGATGGAAGAACACTAGTGTTCTGCCTTGCAGTTTAGTTTCTTCTCCAATTCCTATTCCTAGGTGTACACATGGGCTTACATCACAATTCTGAGTTTGTGAGAGTATGATAAAAGGTCAGAAGTCATCTGTGGACACTGCTGAAAATGGCAGTAAGACAAAGTATGCTGCTTAAAATAAATGGGGGAGCACCTGTGGAGTGGTCCATGCCTATAATCCTAGAACTCTAGGAGGCTGAGGCAGGAGGATTGCCAATTTGAGCTCAGCCTGGACAATTTAGCAAGACTTATCTCAAAAGAAAAATATCTGGGGATGTAGCTCAGTGGTAGAGTGCCCATGGGTTCAAGGCACAATACTGAGAGGAAGAGAGAGACAGAGAGAGAGAGAGAGAGAGAGAGAGAGAGAGAGAGAGAGAGAGAGAGGCTTTGAATGTTTTCTGCCTACTTTGACAACTCGTTACCCTTCTCTGGATCTCAGATTCACCCTATGTAAAGTGAAGCTAGTAGATTATATTACCTTGGAAGCCCATACCCCTTTCTTTTCTCTGGTACTGGGGATTGAACCCAGGACTTTGGCCCTGAGCTATAACACCAATCCCTTATTTTTTAAATTTTGAGATAGAGTTTCCCTAAGTCACTAAATTGCCCAGGCTAGACTTAAATTTGGGATCCTCCTGGCTCAGCCTCCCAGATTTTTATTTTTGGCAATCCCAGCACTCGGGAAGACTGAGGCAGGAGGATACCAAACCTGAGCAATTTAGTGATTTAGCAAGATCCCATCTCAAAATTTGAAAAATAAAAAAGGATTGAGGTTGTGGCTCAGGGTGAAGGTCCTAGGTTCCACTGAACAAAATCCCTCGAACCACTGAATAAAACAAAATGAAGCAAAAGATTGGTAGACCCTGGGGCCTCTGATGTGCTAAGCAAATGTTTCACCACTGAATTGCATCCCGCGGCCATATAGTCACTTTTTTCTTTTTTTGAGACAGGGTCTCACTATGTAGCCCAGGCTGGCATCAAACTTGAAGCAATTCTCCTGTCTCAGTCTCCCAATTGCTGGGATTACAGGCATGCTCTACCATGCCCCGAAATAGTCACTTTTTAAGAAATAAATTTTATTTTATTTTATCCCCCCCCCCCTTAAGCCCCCTCCCCTCCCTGTTAGTCACTTTTGATTCTAAAATTCTATTTTTTTAATCCATTTTTCTAATCCATGGCTGGAATATGCTTAATGAAAACATGGTGTCAGAATAAAGGTTTATATTGATTCATTAACATATATCATTATAAAAATAATAAAACAGTGGTAAAAGCCACATTAGTGAGCTAGGTATGGTGGCATATAGATGTACTGTACTTGGGTGGTGGAAGCAGGAGAATTGCAAACTCGAGGCCAGCCCTGTATCAAAATTTAAAATGATTAAAAAGCCACTTTTACAACACAAGTGATGCCTTTGAAGCTCACATGAGGGAGGCAGAGGTATTGAAAACTAGGTTTTCATTGGGAGGCTGAGGCAGGACGATCATCATGAGTTCGAGGCCAGCCTGGGCTACAAAGGGAGTTCAAGGCCAGACTGAACTACACAGTGAGACCCTGTCTCAACAAAACAAAACAAAACATCAACAAAAAAACCACTAGGTTTTCTGATTCCTACAGGGCTCTTTCTGGAGTCCCATAGTATACTATATTTTCTTTCCTTTCCAAGGGTTAGATAAATCAGACCTTTACTGTCCAGACGTTTTGGAAAATCCACTCTTTCATTTGTTTGAACATACTTGGTCTCAGCGTTAAAAATAAAACACAACTTTCCCTGTAGTGTCTGTGGATGACTCAGGTAGCCTGCCTTCTGTCACTTTCCCCTTGGAATTTGTCTTCCAGGCAAAGACAGCACTGTGGAATATGAAGAGTTAAAAATCTCTTTGGATGCGCTAAGGTTTTGAGTGTCTCTGTGATGTAAAATTCTGCCTCATCCTTATAAAGAAGTAAAAATCTCGTTCAGAAACCTACACGTTCTTGTAGCTGCCATCCAGATTTTCTTTGTTTTGTTTTGGTACACGGGGATCGAACTTGGGTCCCCGCGCTTGCGCAGTAGGCGGAGAAACCACTGAGCTAAATCTCCGGCCCGATCCAGATTTTCTTTAAAGGAAACTATAAACCAGAGCCAGTCTTCGGTTTTTTTTCGCTAAAGAAGATAAACAAAAAAAGCAAGCGCAGCTGACTTCTCATTTGGAGGAAAGAGCTTGCCCTGCCCGTCACCCAAAACCCGCCACCCACATCCTCTCGCCAGCAGGCAAGCTTCACCGCTCCAGCTAGCATTTCACACACCCCCACCCCCACCCGCGCCCGCGCCCGCGCCAGCTACCAGGAGGCGGGGCTATTTCTTCCTCTCGCTCCAGTTTGCACCCTCCAGCCAATACCTGAAAGAACTGGAGGGAGGTGACGCTAAGCCAAGACTCCGCCCCTCTCCGTGGTTCAGCAAATCGAAGACGGCGGAGGTGTGGCCTTCCCGCTGATCCCGCCTTCGGGCGCTAGGTAATTTAGAGCGGCGTGCCGGGCGGGAATGTAAGATGGCGGAGTAGCAACGCGAAGCTTTCGGTATAAGTGTCTGGGTGGAGTTCGGTTCCCGTCTCCACAGCAGCTGTAATCGTTGAGCGAAGAGAGCCTAGGGTGGTTGCTCAAGATGCCGAATATCAAAATCTTCAGCGGCAGCTCCCACCAGGATTTATCCCAGAAGATCGCTGACCGCTTAGGCCTGGAGCTGGGCAAGGTGGTGACTAAGAAATTCAGCAACCAGGAGACGTGGTAAGGGCGAAATTGGGACCCTGAGCGGTCCTCACCAGGCCAGGCGGTTGGGGGCCTGTGGGCTGGAGCCTCCGCGGGAGTTCCGGGGAACTGGGGGAGGGGGAAAAGGGCAGCTCTGAGGAGGGTGCCCGTGGGCTCTTTCCCGTTATTTTACCTCTCTCGGGAGGGTCACACTTATTCTCACCATGCGGTGGGGTGGAATCAAGATGGAGCATCAGGCAAAGCTGCTCGCCTTGAAGGTAAGGATGGAGACCCGATGCGGGGATAGTGGCTGCCCATAGCGATGGGAGGGAACAGATGCTTAGCCTCAGCCCTGCAGACACGTGGCTTTGTCTCTTCACTGTGGAGCCACTAGGCTGGACCGGGTTGCTCCAGCTCTTGGGCTCTTGTGCGTCGTGCATCGGAGAACCTTCTGAGCCCTCCTGGTCTTTTTTTCTAAAGTCTAAAAGCAGTTTTTCAGTTCGGAATGGTATCGGTCCCGTTTGGTTTTAAGAGAAACTAATGTTTTGTATTAAGGGCGCGAAAATACTGCTTGACAACTTCCCTTAGATTGGCAGGCGTTGGCTTTTCACATCATCAGAATTTACCAAGTAATCGGAGCCAACCTTGCGTTAAATCTAGCTGATTGGACAAAGTGATGTATTAGCTTTGGATCCGCGATACCCAGCTTGAGTCATCCCCAAAATCTTAGGGAACTTTAGCTTTGGAACCGAATCTTTGACTTTCCCCAGTGCAGCTACTGGTACTGATAATACATCAGGATATTTTTCAGTAACAGCCTCCTGTCACTGTTGTGTGTATATATGTGTGTGTGGGTGGGTGGTGGGTGTGGGGGTAAGGACAATTTTGTACCTGAATGTTAAAATATTTTTTCTGTACTTTTGATTAAACCCAGGGCCTTTACACACTGAACTACATCCTCAGCCCTTTAACAATTTTTATTTTTCAAGCCTGATATGGTGGCACACCCCAGCACTGGCAAGGCTGAGGCAGAATAAAACTACATTGCAATTTAAATTTTTTTCATTGCCTTGCCAGTAAAATTTCCCCACTTCCACCCTCCACAAGCACCATTAGACCGTGTTAGATAAATAACTCGATTACCTACTTCTATCAGTTCTTCCAGCTAAGTGCAGGATCTTCTGGTCCTGATAAATGCTTTTGTTACGTATCAATCCAGAGAATTGCCCGTAAACATATAGTCATCTGGTAGTGCTGGTTTTCACCCAATGATCAGCAAAATTAAGATTATTTCAAATGTTTTTCACTTTAAATGCTTTTTACTTTTTTGCTTCTGTACTTTTTTGAGATAGAGTTCTCACTATGTAGTTCAGCCTGGCTTTGAACTCACTACCTAGCCCAAGCTGGCCCTTGTGGCACTCCTGCTTCAGCCTCCAAGTGCTGGGATTGATTATGGGTGTGCACTGCCAAGCCCAGGTCTTTTGCTTCTTTAAACCACTTTACAAGCAACTTTCCTTATCTTTTTCACACCTAGTTAATAGAGTATTCATCTGTAATGAATAGTCCAGGCTTGATGGCATGTGCCTGTAATCCCAGCCTGGGCTATGCAGTGAGTTCAAGGCCAGCTTGACTTACATGGTGTTGTGTCCAGATTGTGAAGTCCCAGAGACCACCAGGAGGCCGTTTCTGATGTAAGCACACAAGGGTCGTTTATTTAAGTTTAAGCAGGGACTCTCAACTGTCACCGACACAGCGGATCGAGATTGAGAGCCCTGAGTCCCTAACTAGCAGGGTTTTTATTGAGAATACAACAAGCTTTGGTTATTAGTAGCCAGGTGATTGGTTAATACTCAATACATATGAAGTGTAGGGTTTTGGTTGGCTAGGCTTTGGGGGTCGAAGGGGATTACGTATTGGTTTTTGTGAGGGAGAAAAGGGGCAAAGATTAACGGCCGGTTGTTACTTGTTACATACTGATCGTTAGCAGATCCACTAATGGCCGCATCTATCTTGTGTGGACAGTCAGCTCATTAACTGTTTATCCTACAGATAGTGTGTCTGGAACGCTCTCTCCCCGGGTACACAGGTGGTTGGGTAATAAACTCAGGAATTTCAAGTGGTGAATTCCTAGTTTAAGCACAAATTTGAGAGAACAAAGGAGACGGCTCCAAAATGGAGTCATTTTGGTCCCACAATGGCAAGACCTTGTCTCAAAAAAGCATCTGTAGGGCCAGGGATTTAGGTCAGTGGTACTGCCTGCCTTGAAAGCACAAGGTCCTGAGTTCTATCCTGAGTACCCCCCCCCCAAAAAAACCCATCTGTAATGGATAGCTTCTTGGATTAGCATGTTGCTGATTGTAATACAAATGATCACACAAACACTACTGCCTTTTGTAACAGGGCAATAATCATTCAAAAGGACCTTGCAAGCTGCTTTCTCTAGCTTTGACCACACCATTATGGCTCATGGGCCTTAATAAAGACAAAGTAGGACCATACAGTAAAGGGCAGGACAATATTTTTCATTTAGAGGTTTTCTTTGGTCTCTATATTGTTCAGTCCTTTTTTCCTATGCTTTCAGGAGAAATATGAACACTATTTTCTCCTTGTTTTAATCTTTCCAGCCTCTGCATAATGCAGCGCACCAGAAACTGAAGCCATGTTGGTGGTAGTTGGGAGGGTGCATGGGGAACAACTTAGTTTTAAACTAATTGATCTCAGTTAAGCCCAACGTGGGTAATTACTGACAGGTTAGTTTCCTTGTTTCTGGTTTAATCATTAGCTTTTTGGTTCTATAGATATTCTGAAATCTTCACTGAACATAAAGATGTTTCCTAAGGAGACTCCTCCCCACATACCCATTTTTCCCCTAAGCTGCAGAAATTATAATTTCCCCAGTGACCCTTGGGTTGGTTTGTTTTGGAGATATCCTGAAGATTGAACCCAGGACCGTTCCCACTGAGCTACATCTGCAGCCCTTTTTTGTTTTGTGTTTTTGAGACTGGGTCTCTGTGTAGTTCAGGCTGGCCTTGAGTTTGATGATCCTCTTGCCTTAGCCTCCCTAGTGCTGGGATTACAGGCAAGTGCCATCACACTGGTTTAGCCCTTTGTTTTATTTTGTTTTTGTAGTTCAGACTGGCCTTGAACTCACTATGGTACCCAGGCTGGCCTTAGACTCTGCCATCCTCCTGCCTCAGCCTCCCAAGTGCTAGGATTACAGGCATGCACCACCATGTCCTACTTAGCCCTCTGTTTTAATTTTTTTTTTGCTGGTACTGGGGATCAAACTCAGGACCTTGTGCTTGCCAGGCAGGTGCAGCACCACTGAGCTAAATCCCCAGCCCTTGTAGCTTTTCTTTTGAAACCAGAATCAACCTGTGCTGTCTAGTTATTTAGGAAATATACATTCACATAGAAAATATACATAAATTTACAATTTGTGTGGATGTGTGTATACTTACATTCACACAGAAGTTAAAGTGCTGGGATCAGAGAAGCTGGATTTGAATCTCATCACCCAAGATAACTTCACATTTTGATTTATGACCTCCCACGTTTCTTTGTGTAAATGAGTGTTTATATTACTTTTCCCAAAATGTAAAGCAAGCTTTCTTCACTTAGCAATTTATTTTGAATGATTTTCTTCTTCAATATTTAGTTTAATGTATAGCAAATGCTTAAGTGCTGGTTTCTGAGTTACACCTTGACTATACTGTATTTAATCCTCTCAACAGTGCCCTTTATATTCTGGTTTTACAAAAGAGGGAAATGAGTTTCAGAGATTAACTCTAGATATGGATCTAGATATTGCTATGCTTTCAAATTTTTGCTGGTATTCAGTCCATTTTGTTATTTTGCTTTGACTGAGAGGGGAAAACTTACTTTAGGTAACACTCAATTAACCCGAGGGAACATATGGTAGTATCACCTTCCGAATTGCTGAGCTAGGTCTTTCTACCTTACAGTCTCTTAGGAGCAAATAGGTTTAAGGGCACAGCTGTTCCATCAGTTATTGGCATAGCTATTTATCTCAAGATACAGAGGAGACCATAAGAATAATGTTAATTCTATCTGTCTATCAATTGTATTGGGGATTGAACCTAGCACCTTAGCACTGAGCTACATTCCCAGCCCTTTGTTTTTATTTTGAGACTGGGTCTTGTTAAGTTGCCCAGACTGGGCTAGAATACAACTTGGAATCCTGCCTCAGTCTCCTAGAATGCTGGGATTACAAGTGTGTGCTACCACACAGGAGATTTTTAGAGGATCCATTGAACTGTTTATTGATCATTCTGTGTAATCTCAATGTAGTTTATGGGCTTTTAAGGCTTTGTCAAAGTGAAACTAGAATTATGTCCAATAAATCGAGGCAGTGGCCTAGTTTACTTGTGCCATCTTTTTTTTTTATCAGTGTTGAGGATGTACCCAGGGATGCTCTACCACTGAGATATACCCTCAACCTGCTTGTGAGCCAGACTTGCTGTGTAGGCCAGGCTGGCCTCAAACTATCAATTTGCTTCAGCCTCCCAAATAGCTTGGATTATAGGCACATTCCACCATGCCTAACTCTTGTTTTATTTTCATGAATCTCTTTCATAGACTTCCAGGTACAAAACCTTAAGAATTTCATGGGTTGGATCCTTAAATTAGGATACTGAGTAACACTTTAAATGTCCAATATATAACTACTTTGTGGGCATTTTCTATATTGACTAATATCTGAGGAATTTTTCACAGTGGTCTAGGAATGTTGTTTTCTAATCTTACTTGAAAATAAAGCATAGGGCCGGGAATTTAGCTCAGTGGTGCTGCTGCCTGCCTCACAAGTGCAAGGTCCTGAGTTCAATCCTCGGTACCAAAAAAACAAAAATAAAGAAAATAATAAAGCGTTAAAAGCACAGAGGAAGAGATGGTTAAGCCCATTCCTTATACTCTCTTGAATTGGAGTGTTAAGTCCCAATTAGAGAACCTAACTCTGGCCATTGAATACCTGGAGTCCAGATGATAAATCTGTGTTCTTGACAGAAACATAGGCCTCTGATACCAGAATGTAGAAGGCAAAGAGACCTTATTGGAAATCACTCTGCTTGGTTTTTTTGTCCCAGGGAAATGGACATCTTGGTCAAGCTGAAGTGTACCATAGAAGAATATGGGGAGGTTTAGAATTTTCTGAGCTTCGAAGTTGCTCAATTATTGGAAGTACTTGGTCAAAACCCAAGTTGTGTACCATAAAACAAAAGAGTATCTCTTAGCCTGGGATTTCTCAAAGTTTATAGTACAGAAAATCTGAGGAATCCCTTTGAACAACCACTGCTTCTTCTTTGCCACAGGGAGTAACTTATAAAACTTGGTCACCTCCAGGAGGTATTAATGCTGACCATTTGAATTTTCAAAAAAATTTTAATATATTTATCCTGGTAGATCAAAATCCTAATAGAGATGGTTTCTCTTCTCTTTATACTGTCTTCAATATAAGGTGTGCATCTTACAGCACATCTCAGTTCAGTTCCTCTATCACACTAGCCACATTTACACTTTGGTAAACGTGAAGGTTATTATTCTGGAACCCTCCCCCCCTCCTGTCCTGTGTATGTGAATTTTGAAGAATGTCTTCGGAAAGCAGTTTTGCCATTGGCGTAGTGGACATTGCCAGCAGATTTAGTTAGTTGATTTTTGGTAATTGATAAAATGTCTTCAGCATAGAGGATATGATATATATCCTTCTGTTTTATTGTTTTTGTTTTTGCTTTTTTGTGGTACTGGAGATTGAACCCAAGAGCACTGAGCCACACACATACCCCAGCCCTGTTTATTTTTTAATTTTGAGACAAAGTCCCACAGAGTTACCCAGACTGTCCTCAAACTGTCTGTCCTCTTCTCTTGGCCTCCAAGTAGCTGGGGTTACAGGTGTGTGCTGCCACAACTGGTTAGTTAATAGGATTTTTTTTTTTTTGAGACAGGGTCTCATTATGTAGTTCAGGCTGGCCTCTACTCATGGTGATCCTCCTGCCTCAGCTTCTTGAGTGCAGGGAATACAGGCATGTGCCACCACGCCTGGTGGGTTAAGTCACTTTTTTTTTTTTGTACTGGGGATTGAACTCGGAACCTTGTGCTTGTGAGGCAGGTGGCAGAACCACTGAGCTAAACTGACGAGTCACTTTTAATCTTACAGGTTCTCCAGACATCACACTTGATAAGATGGCCAGGGAATTTATTTTTATTGGAAACCTGAAAGGTGAATGAGGAAATTGTAGAAAGAGCATTCGGTGCACAGAAGCTATAGAGTAGAATAGGTTGTGTTGAAAAAATGTAGTGTGTAGCTAATGGATGACAAGCTAGGGAGAAAATATTTTGAGATGAGCTATTTTCAAGTTAACTTAAAATTGGAGCTCTCCAGGTTCCCTCAGTCTTTCATAGCTTCTTAGAAAATAATACAACTGAACTAGGTTCTTGTGTCTTTGACCACAGAAGTGCCTTTCTGTTTAAGTTATATGGAGGAAAGGTTAGAAGTGTCTTTTTTTTAATACTACTTCTGTGACCTAAGGCCTTTTTGTTTTGTTACTGTATTTTGTTTTGGTTTTCGTACTGGAGATTGAACCCAGGGCTTTTTCTAATGAGCTACATCCCCAGCCCTTTTATTTTGAGACAGTCTTGCTCAGTTGCACAGGTTGGGCTCAAACTTGCAGTCCTGCTCCCTAAGCCTCCCAAAGTGTTAGAATTACAGGTGTGTGCCACCATGTACAGCAACATGACGCCAGTTCTCATCAAGGGCTGCAGTGAAGGTTTATTCAAGTATACACAAGGTATAAAGTGGTAAAGCACTTGCCTAGCATGTACAAGGCCCTAGGTTCAATCCCCAGCACCACAAAAATTACTGAATTTTAAGATAACGGTAGATTTACATACAATTGTAAGGAATTATACAGAGAAATGTAGTGTGTCCAGTAACAAGTTTTTCCCAGCTTCTTATGGGTTTTTTTCCCCAAGCTATAGTTTTCTTGTACAATTTTGATACAGTATAACACACTGACCCTGAAATAGTCAAGACACAAAGTCATCCTGTCACCCCAAGGATCCTTCCTGTTGCCCTGTGGTAACCACATCCACTTTTGTTCTCCTCCCCCTCAGTATTCATTTTATTATTGCCTTTGGTTTTGTATCTGTCTCGTTTTGTTAATACTAGTCTTATAAAATGAGGTAGAAAGTGTTCCCTCATGTATTTTCTGGAAAAGATTGTGCAAAATGTTTGGTAGAATTCTCCAGTGAAATTGTCTTTATTTTATTAGTCTTCCTGGAGGTTTATCCATTTTATTGATTCCCATTTCCCCCCCCACCCTCAGCCATCTTTGTTTCATTGACTTTTCTCTATTTCTCTATTTTCAATTTTATTGATTTCAGCTCTTATATTTTCTTCTTTTGCTCGTTCCTCTAATTTGCTCTTTTTCTGGTTTCTTAAGGTAGGAACTTAGATTATTCACTTCAACAATAATGTATTTGTAGCATAAGGATCCATACTATAAAATCCTAATTTTTTTGGTACTAGCTGCCAGGAGTCTCATTTTTCCTATTTTATTTATTTATTTATTTATTTTTTTGTACCGGGGATTGAACTCCGTCCTTGTGCTTGCGCGGCAAGTGGCAAAACCACTGAGCTAAATCCCCGGCCCATCCCTATTTTAAATTGGTTTCTCTTTTAGTTTTTTTTTTTTGCGTGTGTGTGTGTGTGTGTGTGTGTGTGTGTGTGTGTGTGTCTGAGAACCAAACCCAGGGCCTTGTGCATGCTAAGCTGACATTCTGCCACTGAACCTATGCCACTAACATCCATTTGCTTTTATTTTTCTTGCATTACAGTTTAAACTAACTTGCCTTTCCCCAAAACAACAATAAAGTAAAAATAAAAAGGAAACAATATAAACTAACAATTTTTTTTTTGGTTTTTTTGGTTTGTTTTGGTACCAGGGATTGAACTCGGCCCTTGCACTTACGGGGCAAGTGGCAGAACCACTGAGCTAAATCCCCGGCCCACAATATTCTTTCTAAAAGTAGGAGTTCTTCAATAGCTACTTGGACTAGAAAGGAACAAATGATTCTCTATCAGCTTCTTTTTTGAAAATTTTAATTCAAGAGTATTGGGTAGTTTTTGGTGTACAAGCCTGACACTTTTTCAAAGAGGCATGAGAAGAATTTATTAGAGGAAGATATAGGATGCACTTGAGCAGAGTGTGAGTGCTCAGAGAAATGAGGTACTCATAATAGAACCTTTGCAGATTGTGATAGAAGTTTATCTTTCAGGATTCCTCTTGAAGTTGTTTTTAGGGAGAGAGAGTTTTTGGGTAAGAGTGATATAATAGACATAGGAATGCTGAGGATTTAGCTCAGTGACACAGTGCCTGCCTGGCAAGCACAAGGTCCTGTGTTCAATTCCTGGTATCAAAAATAAATAAACAAACAGAGGAGTTTCTGAAGCTACCAGTGAAATTGTAATAAATGTGTGGATTTTTTTTTTTTTTGGTACCGGGGATCAAACTTGTGCTTGCGAGGCAGGTGCACTACCACTGAGCTAAATCCCCAGCCTGTATCTTTTATTTAATAAGTATATTGCCTTTTGATTTGAACTGGTGTTCAGTAGACATTATTAACCATTCTGATCTTATCTACAGACACACACCTAATTTACCTAGAGGATTGGTTGAGTATATGATCTTTGGAGGGGGGGGGTCGCTATTTGGGATTGAACCCAGAGGCACTCTACCACTGAGCTACATCTCTAGCCCCTGACTTTTCAAAACAAGTTTTTCTTGGGCCAGGGATGTAGCTCAGTGGTGCCACCACTTGCTTCGCAAGCCCAAGGTCCCGAGTTCAATCCCAAGTACCAAAAATGTTTTTCTTGGTGGGGACCCAATTATGGGTGTGGAATTTTCATTATATGGTAAAACATAGCCCCCTCCATAGTTGGAATAATTTCCTATGGAGTTTTTATTAAACAAAACTTAATGATTAGATCAGAATATAGTTAGCACAGGAGAAAGTCAAGGACCACATCTCTTTTATTCACTGTTGTGACCTTAGCTCTATGACTAGCATATAAGCATTTAGTATTAAGTGAATTGCCAGTGTGGCAGAGGTGGTACTGTCTTCTTCAGAAAGCACCATTATAGAGCAGTGGTGATTAATTCCTTGTAGTTCTACTACTTTTGTTATGTATGGATTATGTAATAGTCATAGGTGATGCTTAATTTGTGTTTACACCACATGGCCACTTCCTGAAATTATGGTCCAAGTATTTGTGAGTACTTTAGACTCAAGTTAACTAATCTTTTTCATGTGATATCATTTGTAGAAACTCATAATATTTGTATAGTACACTGGAGTAAACTGAGCCAGGAAACTGCTTTTGGTCCTTCATGAGATCTCCCAAAGTCTAAGGGAATCATGTCCACATTAGAGCTATAACTCACCCACAGCATGGTCGTGGGGAAGCTATGTTTATTAGACGTTACTTAAAAACCTATTGGTTTTTTTTTTTAAAAAAACAACCTATTGTTTTATGTTCTTTTTCTTCATTTTAGTGTGGAAATTGGTGAAAGTGTACGTGGGGAAGATGTTTACATTGTTCAGAGTGGTTGTGGTGAAATCAACGACAATCTAATGGAGCTTTTGATCATGATTAATGCCTGCAAGATTGCCTCAGCCAGCAGGGTCACTGCAGTCATCCCATGCTTCCCTTATGCCCGGCAAGATAAAAAGGATAAGGTAGGAGCAGAATCCTTTTTCAGCAGGGAAAACAGGAGCATTGCTCAGAGTCACAAAAAGTTCCTTAACTATCAGATACATATTTATGGGTTATTTTAAAAAACATACTTACTTAGGTATTCCCCTATCTTCAAAACAGTAGACATATATTTGGTTTGTATAAAGGAACACATTTGTGTTCTGTTACTTTATTCAAGTCATACATATGTAACTTTCAGTTAGCTCATTAAGACTAAGCCCCAGTCCTGTGGAGAATATTTTTTAAACTATAGTAGATTCTCTGTGCAACTCAGTAGATGTTGTGTTGGGGTGCAACTCAGTAGATGGAGTCCCAGCTACTCAGGAGGCTGAGGATTGCCTGAGCCCAAGCAGTTCAAGAGTATGGGCAATGTAGCAAGACCCTGTCTCAAAAAACAAACACAACCCAGGTTTGGTGGCACACGGCTGCAATCCCAGCACTCTGGGAGGCTGAGACAGGAGAATTGCAACTTTGAGCCGAGCCTGAAGAACCTAGTAAGACCCTGTCTCAATAAAATATAAAGAAAAGAGGTGCGGATGTAGCTCAGTGTGGTGGCCCTGGGTCCAATCACCAGTACTGGGAAAAAAAAAAAAAGAAAAACATGTACACCCCCTCCCCCCAAAAAACCCTATAGTAGATCTTCTCAAGGTGTCCTAAGATTGGGGTCTTGGTGTTGTGACCTTTCATAAAATTTGAAGTCTGTTATATGAATACTTGGTTACACATATCTCACTTATATGGTATATTGAGGAAAAGCAACTACTTAAAACTTAACAAGTCTATTGTAACTTCATTTTTAAAACGTTTTTAATTTTATATTTTAATTTTTTAGATTTTGTGTTACAGAGGGGCAGGGTAAACTCAGGGCCTTCACTTTGAACTACATCCCCAGCCCTTTTTTTTGTTTTTTTAATTTTTAGTCTTAACAGTCTTGTTAAGTCACTAAGTTGCCCAGCTGCACTTGAACTTTCCATCCTTCTACCTCAGCCTCCCAGGGTCCTGGGATTACAGGTGTATAGCACTGTGTCCAGTTTTTGTTTTTCCAGTGCCTTGGATTTGACCCAGAGAGCCCTGAGCTACATCCCCAGCCCTATCTTTAAATTTTTTTTATTTTGAGACAGTCTCACTAAGTTGCCCAGGCTGGCCTTCAAATTGCAATCTTCCTGTCTCAAGCTCCTGAGTAGCTAGGATTAATAGGTATGTACCACCACACCTACCTGCAGTTTGATTGTAATTAATGCCCATTGTTTACACATAGCACCTGGGAGAAAGGTCAATATTTTTACTTCAACTCAGTATAGCATATTATAATAAGGACTTTACTATTTTATTGTGCAACAGGCCTGTTTGCCTTTTATTTAAGGGAGTTGAGGTTGCTGGAAAGTTAACTTCCAGATGATTAAAATAGTGATATAATTTACAAAAGAAAAAATTTCCATTTTGATGTATTCAATTTGGACATGGAATATATTATACAGGTATATCTATATACTAAGACATTTTAATGCAATTATTTAAAAGATATTTTGAGTCTGCTGATTTGAATAATTGAATATTGGAAGCACTTGAATAAGCTGAAAAGATATACATTAAAGAAATGAAGGCAGGTGTGGTTGTGGTGGCACATACCTGTAATCCTAGCGCTTGAGAGGCTTGAGGCAGGGTTTGACCAAAAGTTGGAGGCCAGTCTACTGGCTACATAGTGTCTCAAAAAAGAAAAGAAGAGCCGAGGATTTAGCTCAGTGGTGCCACGCCTGCCTTGCAAGTGAAAAGTCTTGAGTTCAGTCCCTGGTACTGATACATATATACATACATACTTGGGGAAATGAATTGTTTTCAAATTGTCATTTTGGTTTTTCTTTATTTCTTCCCCTCCATTTAGAGCCGAGCTCCAATCTCAGCCAAACTTGTTGCAAATATGCTATCTGTAGCAGGTGCAGACCATATTATCACCATGGATCTACATGCTTCTCAAATCCAGGTATCAGTAGAAGTTAAATACAGTAATGGGGTGAGAAAGGTGGGAGGAGTAGACTGGTAATGGTGAAGGCTGCAGAGGAGCTCAAAACTGCCCAAGTAAACTAGGCATTGACAACATTTAAAGATAATTCATTGTAAGTATAGTTATAAGCATTGTTTACCATCTGTTGTTTAGGGTGGTTAGCTGGGGGGGGTCTGATGTTATGGGAAGAGCAGGGTTTTGGATCAGACCTAGTTTGAGTACTCGTGCTTAAACTTGCTAGCTTTGTAACCTTAGGCAGGTTACTTCTCTAAAGACATACTTTTTCATTATTTTGAGTGTAAAAAAAGATACTCATAACAATTCCTGGCCTGTGATATGTGTTCAATAAATGTGAGCTTTATTGTCATGATTACAGTTCCCCTTGAACATTCAGTTTTAAATTTAGAACCACAGATGTAACCTATTACTTTCTTGCATAAACCCAGAGTAAGGGGAGTAGAATGCCACATTTATTTTATACTATTTAAAGATTCTTTCATAGTCATTATCATTTGAATTTTATGGCAATCTAATGAAGTACATAGGACAGAGAATTATACCCAATTTATAGAAAAGTAACAACTCAGTTGAGAAATCCATAAAAACTAGAATTAGAACATGGATTTTCTGACTACTAGTTACTCTGTGTGGTCATGTATTATAAATAGCTTCTACTCAGTTTATATACCATAGCATCTCTAACTGGTTTATGAGTTAAACTACTTCAACACTGAGTGACATAAAGCAGTATTAACTACTGAGTCTGAACATTGGTCGTGCAGTTTTTTTGGTCTTGGCTGAATTTAGCTATTCATAAGGGCTCATTTGGTTCTTATGGTCAATTGTGGGGTGACTGGGAGGTGGTTTTGCTAATCTTGGGTGCCGATCTTCTCAGCCAAGATTTGAGGAGGTCAGTTATAATTTCCCACGCCTTCTCCATTACTTTGAAGGTTGTAGTAAGGTATTCCCTGTGCAAGTTACTAATTTTTTTGTTAGTCATTTATAAATGGAAGAGAAGAAAAATAAAGCAAGACTGACCCAGCTTCTTTCTCTAGGGCTTTTTTGATATCCCAGTGGACAATTTGTATGCAGAGCCAGCTGTCCTGAAGTGGATTAGGGAGAATATCTCTGAGTGGAGGAACTGTACAATTGTCTCACCTGATGCTGGTGGAGCCAAGAGGTATGGTTGAAATTTTTTTTAGCAAAACATTTATTGGTATATTTTAGATATACATAATGATACATTTATCATAGGGAATTTGTACCACTACATGATATATCTTGCTTTTTTTTCCCCACCCCACCCTTCCTTACGTACAAAAGCTTTATTTCAATTTTTCCTTTGATTTTCCTTTTTTTTTCTTGTCCCTTCTTTCTGGTTATAATTAATATTATTCCAAACATATCAAGAAAAATTTTCAGAAATTGTGTCACAAGGTGATACTGTTGTATTCAAGTGGCAGTTTTTAAGTACTTTAGAATGGATGTACCAGTGGGTGAGATGTTGGGTTGTATACAGTTTACTTTTAGTGGCCTGAATTACTACTAGGTAGACAAGACAAAAGTGGCCCTAAATAGTCATGATATTGTGAGTGTGACTGTAAGTACAATAACTGTCTTAGTTACTTTTTTGCATAATGAGTCAAAATACCTGATACCTAAAGTTAAAGGAGGAACGGTTTATTTCAGCTCAGAGTTTGTAGAGGTTTCAGTCCAAGGTTGGCTGACTTCAAGGCAAGGTGTCATGGCAGGAGGGAATCACAAAGGAGAAATAATCCATGTCAAAGCAGGCAGGAGACAGTGAAGCTGCAAGCAGCAGCAGTAAGCATCTGCATCAGCAGAAGCAACAGCTAGTCTTCCTTTCCTCTTTCCCTTTATATTCCATCCAGGCTACAACCCTATTGATTGGTGCCACCCATGCCTAGGGTGGGGCTTCCATTATCTACCCCCTTAATCCCATTATCACACCCTTAATCCACATTCACACACCCTCATCCAGCCTCCTTTGAAACTCCCCACTTACTACCTCATGAGCCTTTGGGGGGACATCTAGATACAAGCCATAACAGTAACATTAGTAACTTGGCATTACAGAACTAACAACACTGCTATAAACTTATTGGGAAGGGTAGCAAATTTGATTTTCTAATAAATGGCAACTGCTGTTGGACCCCATATTAATGGATAAGCAAACTTTTACATACCTTTTTTAATGCTGTTGGTTAGATCATTTTGATCCTTGGAATCAAACTATTAAGCAAGAGGGAAAATAGTGTGGTGTTTTTATTTAAAACCAAGACTTTAAAATTTTAAGCAAAGCCATTGACAGTTACAGTGCTTTATAGCTCACATGGTACACACTAAGAGTCCTTGATTTTCTTCAGAAGTATGATACATGTTCTTGTTGTGGAAATAGAATGAAGAGCTACAAAACACAGATGATTAGGAAAAGTTAATTCAGGACTGTCTAAAAGCCATTGAAATCTTCAATGACTTTCACAATAGCCCATTTATTTCAGTAACTTCGAGGAAGTGATAAACTGAGAACTTGGAGTTCTGTTATCCAGACAGAAAGAAGTATGGCTTGATGAGTCCCACGTCTTCACTGGTTACCATCTGCAATATTAGATACAGCATGAAAACTCCCCCAGCTGGAAGTTGTCATACTGTCTCCTTAGGCATTATCTTCACATCTTGCTAGTGGACTTAGGAGGAAATGAATGGTCACATTTGAAATAATTAAGCAGAATTTGGGTATAGGAAAACTACCTTGAGCAGATGAATTACTACTTTTGATAATTTTCTTTATTAAAATTGGCTTATAGTGATGGGGTATTTTCCAAGGGAGTGCTATCACTTCTGTCTTGGCAGAGTTTGGCGTAACTCAGTGTGGCTTCCATTATCCACCCCCTTAACCCAGCCCTTTACTGTTTTCCTAGTCAGTGTGATGGCCAGCATAGATGGTTTGGGACACTTGGGTTAATTATGCATATGTGTTGGCTAAGTAATCATCCCAAGCAAATTAGTTACCACTGATGTTAATGTCCTAAGCAATAGTATGGAGAGCAGAGTGTAATTTGTTTAGATCAAGGTAGGAATATTGCCTAGAGTTGTGGTTCAAACCTTACTGTATGGTCACAAGTTCTGCCCTATCCAGCAAAAATTCAGGTATGTGACCATAGTCAAGGAAAAATAGGACATAATACTATATAGTTTGATCAATGTTTTCTTGCTTGCTTTCTTCATTTTTGAAACAGGGTTTGCTATGTAGTTTCAGCTGGCCTTGATCCTCCTGCCTCAGCCTGCCTAGTGCTGGGATTACAGCCATGTGCTATCACACCCAGCAGTGCTACATTTTAAAAGAAGACAAAACCCTAAGCACAGGCCTTTTCTTCACACATGATTAAGATAACACAGTGGAAGATGGGCATAATTTCATCAGGACAATCTACTGTTGTTCACACTCAATGGTTTTCTGCATGAATGGATTATGTGGTACTTTGTCACCAGACAGACTTCTGTTCCACCTTCTAGTGTGGTTTGTGTTATGTTGTAATAAGGAAAAAAAATAAGAATTCTGTTTGGATTTGGAGATACTTTGGGCTGTTAATTGGTGTAACTTTCTTTCTAGCATTCATAAAAGAACTCCCAAGCCTGGTGTCCAGGTACAGTTGACATTTACAGTTGGTGGATATTTTGCCACCATCACAGAGGGGAATGAACAGGCTGAACACTGCTCCTCCCCTGCCACCTAGTTCACCTCACCACATCCCCAATCACGGTGTTCAATGGAATTTAGGACCATCTGTGTATTTCCTATAGTAGTCAGGGAAGTTTTCTCTCTTCTCTTCTATTGCCAATCTCTTAATGTGCCTTGGTATTACACTGTGTCCCAGGACTGGTGAGGGTATCTGTCAATCCCCTACCCAGAATAAATGATCATCTAAGTTTGAGTAATGCATTCCTAAACTGCTACTGGAATATAGAGGCATTAAGCTATTAAACCCAGTTCATGGGATTTGCCTTTGAGACGTCAATGATAGTTGCTTTCATTGATAGTTGCTTTCATCCAGCCCTGGGAACTGTTCAGTTTTAAGGAGTGCCTCCACCTTCTTTTTGGATAGTGCTGGGCATGGAACCCAGGACCTGGCCCTTTACCATTAAGCAACACTGCCAGCCCCTAAGAAGCCACATACACATGTGTTTAACTTTGAATGGGCTCTATTTTGCAGAGTTACCTCCATCGCAGACCGGTTGAATGTGGACTTTGCCTTGATTCACAAAGAACGAAAGAAGGCCAATGAAGTGGACCGCATGGTGCTAGTGGGAGATGTGAAGGACAGAGTGGCTATTCTTGTGGATGACATGGCTGACACTTGTGGCACAATCTGCCATGCAGCTGACAAGTGAGTATGGAGTGGTTAAAAGTAAAAACATAAAAACTGCTATCAAATGCCACCAGCTTGCTGATTCTTTTTGTAACTGAATTGAAGGAATAAGTAGGGAGATTTTCATCACCCTAGGCTTGAATTATCCTAAATATAAATTGATGAATATTCTTTTTTCAAATTCTCTTAGTGCTTCCTCCAGTTTTTTAGTGCTGAGCAGATACTCCTTGTATGTTCAGTTAACCCATTATAAAGTGGAACTGTTGTGAGTGAAAATACACTGAATAGGGCCCGGGATTTAACTCAGTGGCACCGTGCCTGCCCAGCAAGTGCAAGGTCCTGAGTTCGATCCCCGGTACTGGGGGAAAAAAAAGAAAGGAAATACACTGAATATACCTAACCTACTGTGCATCACAGTTTAACAGCATAATGCACTGTACAGTATTGGCTTTTTCCCTCATGATGATGTGGCTGACTAGGTGCTGTGGCTTGTTGTGCTGCCCTGCACCATGAAGCAATGTCATATTGCATATTGCTATCCCAGAGATAGCTCAAAATTCCAAGTACAATTTCTACTGAATGCTTATTGCTCTTGTGGCATCATGAAGTCTAAAAATCATCACATCATTGAAGTGATGTCTGTATAACAAAATTTGTCTACGGCCGTACCACCCTGGACTTGACGATCTCATCTGTATGACAAAATTTGCCATTTTAACCTTTTTAATTTCTATTTTTTGAGGGCATTGTCTTTTTTTTGTTTTGTTTTGTACGGGGGGATTGAACTCCTCAGGACCTTGTGCTTGCTGGGCAGGCGCGATGCCACTGAACTAAATCTCAGGCCCTTATTTCTATGTTTTGTTATTGTTTTTGTTTTGGTACCAGGGATGGAACTTGGGACCTTGAGTTTGCGAGGCAGGCGCCGGAACCACTGAGCTAAATCCTTGGACCTTATTTCTATGTTTTAATTTGAGGCAGGGTCTCACACTAAGTTGTCCAGGCTAGCCTCAAACTTGAGATCCTCCTGCCTCAGCCTCCCAGGAAGCTGGGACTTATATGTGGACACCACCATGCCCAGATTAATATTTTAACCATTTGAAAGTGTGCAATTCAGTGGTATTAATTACATTTCACAGTGCTATAACCATCAATTTATTCCCATCCCCATACCAGGGATTGAACTCAAGGTCTCAGGTATGCTAGGCAAGCATTCTACCAGTGAGCCAGATCCTCAGCCCTTTTAATGTTTATTTTGAGACTGGGTCACACTGAATTCCCTAGACTGGCCTCAATCTTGTGATCAACCCACCCACAACCTCCTGAGTAGCTGGATATTAGGCATGCACTACCATACCCGGCTGTTTACAATGTTTTAACAGTCAGTATTAATAGCCTGTGTGTTTTGAGACATATAGCCCAGGTTGGCTGTGAACTTGGAATCTCCCTATTTTAGTCTCTGGAATGCTGGGATTACAAGTGTGTCCCACCATGCCTGGCTTGTAATAGCCTTTTGTTTTAAAAAGTTAAGGTGGAAATCCATATGTTCGAGCAAATAGAATTGTATTCTCATTTATATTTCATCTAAGCTTGAAACCTTGGTCTTACTGGTTGACTGTCCATTTTAGCTGTGATTCTATTATTCACATTATACTTCTCATCTTTTGCCTGTTTGGTTCTAAATTGCCTCGCCACCCTGCCCTCTGATACGAGTCAGCAATCTCACCTACCTAGTCCATCTTTCACATTACCTCTGTACCTTGGAGTTTTCCTAAAACTGCTCAGATCTCATCAGTCCTCTCCTGTGAAATGTTAAGTAGCCCCACATTGCTTACAATCCAAGCCACTATAGACAGCATTGTTTCTTACAGTGTTTTTTTTTTCATTAAGTTTATTGGTACATTTGAGGTATAAAATACAGTTACATTCATCATTGGGATCTTGTACCTTTACATGAGCATCTTGGTTCTTATTTTTTTCCCCTTCCCCTGCCCTCGCTTCACCACCTCCACCTTTCCATATTTGCAAAGACTTTTGTTTCCATTTTTTTCCTTTTCTCATATTTTTTTCTTTCCCCTTTCCTCTCCCTTACTCCTCCCACTTCCCCTGCTCCTTTAGACCTTTTCTTCCTATTACAACATACCAATTATACATTTTAAAACTACAATATCAAGATCTAGAAGACATTACCACAGATTTTACCAAATTTAAAAGGATATAGAAAACATATTACAAAAATCTTTTTTGAAATAAATTGGACAACTTCTAAGAAGTACCTTGGAAGACAAATTAATGAAACTGACTCTGGGGGAAATATAAAATTTGAATAGCACCTATTAAAGAAAGTATATTCCTAGTTTGAAAACCTACCTATATGACAACCACAGGCTCATATACATTTTAACTGATCAATTATATCAAACATTTAAAGCAGGGCCAGGGATTTAGCTCAGTGGTTTCGCCTCCTTCTGCGCAAGCGCAAGGACCCGAGTTCAATCCCCGGTACCCCCCCCGCCCCCGCCAAAAAAACATTTAAAGCAGAAAGAAAAAGCCATATGATCCTGTCACTAGTTGGAGAAAAAGTATTGGACTAAATTCTACCACTCTTCATGGTAAAAGCTATCAGGAGACTAGAAGTAGAAGAGAACTTTCTCAGCAGATCAAAGACTTGTACTCCATACTTCCAGGAAAAATGCCTTACATGAATGGAGAAGATACAATGCTTTCTCCCTAAGGTGGGGAACAAGGGCAGATATGCCTACTCTTCATCTGTCCGTTAAGCTTTGAAACATAGGCCCAAACCAAAATAGTGTGGCAGTAAAATGATACAATTAGGATAGGATTGGCAAGGTTTTACAATGGTTTTTTAAACTCCTGAGTGTTTGTACCTGGCATGTAACAGGTGCTAACAATGTATTTGAGTGCTGAATCATTCCTATTCCTGTCTTGGATCTTCTACTTTGCACTTATAAAACCTTTTCATCCTTGAAATCCTTAGTTATAAGGTATGCTAACTGGTGTAACAGATTGTTCCCCTAATATGTTAGTGGTTTAACATGATAGTTTATTTCTTGTGTATAGCATGTGCCAATGTGAGTATTCCCAGTTGTACTCATTTTCAGGGACTCAGCCTCTTCCAGTCTTTTTCTCATACTGCATCTTTAACATGTGGTTTCCAAAGATTACCTTGGAAGACATTTCCATTTTGTTCAGGCAGAAAGGGAAAAGAACACATATTACCTCTGGGAGGTTTTTATAACTCTAGCCAAGAAGTGGCTTAGTACACATTTTTCTTCTTGTTATGGACAGAATGTAGCCTCCCAAAATTCATATGGTGAGCTCTAAACTGAAATGTGATGGTATTTGGAGTTCACTTTTGGGAAGTATTAAGATTAGATGAGATCTTCAGAGCCTTCATAATGAAATTAGTTCCCTTATAAGAAGAGAATGCTGGATAGCTTGCTGGCATGGTCCTTGTGCATGTGCACAGGAAGGGGTCATGTGAGCACACAACAAGGTGGTAGCCACCTACAAGCCAAAAGAAGATTTCAGAATGAAACCTACGTTGTCTATGCATTGATCTTGGACATGTAAGCCTACAGAACTATGAGAAATACGTTTCTACTTCAAGCCATGTGGTCATGGTACTTTTGTTATAGCAGACTAAAAAACTATTTCTCCCTAACTCAGATTCTGTAGTGACAAATAAGATTAATCCAAAACAATCCTTTTCTTCTAGACTTCTTTCAGCTGGCGCTACCAGAGTTTATGCTATCTTGACCCATGGAATCTTTTCTGGCCCAGCCATTTCTCGCATCAACAACGCATGCTTCGAAGCAGTAGTAGTCACCAATACCATACCTCAGGAGGACAAGATGAAACATTGCTCCAAAATACAGGTAAAGATGAGATTCCTTCTAAAAAAAAACAAACAAGATTTCAGTAAGTATTTGATAGGTATCTGGACTCTGAAAATGTCCTTCAGTCTTAAGTTTGTTTTTTTTATTAAGAGTTTTTTGTTCTTGTTTGTTTTGTTTATTAATTTTTTTTGGTACCCGGAATTGAACTCAGGACCTTGTGCTTGCGAGGCAGGCAGCAGCGCCACTGAGCTAAATCCCTGGCTTGTCTTGTTATTTTTGAGACAAGGTCTCTGTGTAGCCCAGGCTGACGTGAACTCATAATCCTGCCTCCACCTCACCCCCCCCACCACCACCCCCCACCCCCGGTACTGGGGATTGAACCACTGAGCGGAACCACTGAACTAAATTCCCGGCCCACTGCCTCCACCTTTCAAGTGGTAGGATGACAGATGTGCACCACCACACCCTACTGTTGGTCTGAAGGGTTTAGTCTGTCATCAGAATCTCATCCAAAATTTTAAAAATCCTGCCAGTTGATGGACTACAGAACCTCTGAAGGATGAAACCCAGGATTTTGCACCTTAACAGCCTCTCCCAGTGACTGTGATGCACATTGAAGTTTGCAAATTCATGCCTTTCCGTATGAGTTTGTTTTCACTACTGGCCCTTGTAGACATTATAATGTGAAACCTTTAAACTGGTTGTATGCTCTTTAGTGTTTCTCAAAGTAGTTTTGGATCTATGTTTCTTATTAAAATGTAAATTCCTTTGCTCCATTCATGACCTATAAAACCAGAGGTTCTAAAGCCAGTATCTAACCCAAATAATTATCAGACACTTAAGTTTGAGTGCTATTGCACTGAAAAATTAAGACTGTAGTGTATAATAGTCCGTTGGCTTTCTGAAAATAATACATATAATTACAGGATTGTTGTCATTCTAAGAAAGGTTTTGTTTTGTTTTTTCCAGTTTAAACTTTTTTTTTGGTACCGGGGATCGAACCCAGGACCTTGCACTTGGGAGGCAGGCAGTGGAACCACTGAGCTAAATCCCCAGCCTTAAACTTTTTTTTTTTATTCTTAAGATTATTTTGTTTTGTTTAGTTTTGGTTTTGGTACTAGTGATTAAACTCAGGGCTTTTGCAATGAGCTACATCCCTGGCCCTTTTTCATGTTTTATTTTGAGACAGGGTCTCACTAAGTTGCCCAGACTGGGCTCAAATTTGTAATCCTCCTGCTGCAGCCTCCAAGATGGGATTGTGGGAGTGTGCCAACATGCTCATCTTAATAGTTTTTAAATGACAGCTCACTACCATTTTGATGAGTCTGAATAATTCCTCTATTAGCATTTTGATTCTTCCCTACGTGGTTATAGTAAAAACTTGCTATGAGCTGGATGTTGTAGTATGCTCCTCAGGACTGAGGGAGGCTGAGGCAGGAGGATCTCAAGTTCAAGCCCAGCCTGGGTACTATAATAGAGTTTCTCTCAACATAAAAAGGGCTTGGAATATAATTCAGTGTTTAATTCCCAGTACCCAAAAGAAAGAAAGAAATGGGATAGGGATTTAGCTCAGTGGTGCCACGTCTGCCTCGCAAGTGCAAGTCCTGAGTTCAATCCCTGGTACTGCAAAAAAAAAAAAAAAAAGAAAGGAAGGAAGAGAGAGAGAAACTTGTGAAGAGTACCCGAGTATGGGCTTAAGAGGTGGGTACTCACTAGGGTGCCCATAAGCCTAGGCTGCAAAATGGCCAGGAAGCTCTGTCCATATGTACTAACCTGGTACTGAAAAAAAAAAAAAAAAAGAAAGGAAGGAAGAGAGAGAGAAACTTGTGAAGAGTACCCGAGTATGGGCTTAAGAGGTGGGTACTCACTAGGGTGCCCATAAGCCTAGGCTGCAAAATGGCCAGGAAGCTCTGTCCATATGTACTAACCTGGTGCTTTTCTTGGCCTTTCTAGGTGATTGACATCTCCATGATCCTTGCAGAAGCCATCAGGAGAACTCACAATGGGGAATCTGTTTCCTACCTGTTCAGTCATGTCCCTTTATAATAGAGTAACTTCTGAAGCTTTTTAAACAACATCAACTCACCCCTTGTTTTTCCTTGGTATTCGATAACAAATTTGGAAGACCCAGCTTGCTCCAGTATACCTTTCCACATCCCACATTAGGCACATTAGAGTTTATCCTAAATTGAGAAAAGATAGATTGAGGCTGACTGTTGGGATTTCCTACCTGCCTTGTCTCATTCCACCTTCCTTGATTTTATGAGCCTACCAGCTTTTTTTTGGTACCGGGGATCGAACTCGGGTCCTTGTGCTTGCAAGGCTGGCAGTGGAACCACTGAGCTAAGTCCCGGGCCCCGACCTTGCAGCTTTAACTAGAGCTCAGCTGCTGCAAAATTTCAAACTTTTGAGGTTTGTTTGAAACTTGAGTTTGTTAAAACTTTTAGGGTTGTTTGAATGTGATTATGGAAGCTCAGACTCCTTTGCATGCGAATACTTCAGAGTTGTGCTTTGTTCAGAACAACCAGCCACAGAGGCCCCCCAGGTGTGACAAGTTCTCTAAGTTCTATCCTAAAGTACAGAAACTTGGGCAGCCCTAAACCTATTCCTAGTAGTGCAGGAGCCTGTAAGGCAAGAGTAGACAGCTCAGCTTGAGCAACTCCTGGCTGGGATTGAAGGTGGGGAAGGGGATAATACAGTGAAGCAAATATTTCTTGGGAGGAAAAAGCCTGACGCGTCATCTGCTTGTCTATATAGCTTGGATTCTCCTACCTATTCCTTTCTATTTGGCTTTACCTACAGCCACTTCGACCTTCTGGCCAAATATCCCCTTGGGCCCAAATGACTTGCTTCCTGCTTTGTCATCTCTAACATTCACATTAGATAATTTGCTGTAACTCAATCTTCCTTAGCCTGCTACCACCACAGTAGTAGGTTTTAGCTGGTATCATATAGTGCCTTTTGATTAATTTAAGTATTTAATTTTCATCTTCCTTCCTTGGATTTGTTTAGCCTCTCATGATCTGAGATTTCTGTTAAAAAGATTGATGGTATTGTCTCTTGTAGAGGAAACTAATAAAGTATGTGTATGTGACTTTGGGTTTGTGTCATATGTCCGCTGATTTCTCTGTTGAAGGTTTAGTTTAGATGTCTTGCTGTCCAGTGATGGCTCATATTTCTTGTTTTAATTTTTTAATTGTATTTTTTTTTTGGTACCAGGGATCAAACTGGGGACCTTGTGGTTGTGAAGCAGGTGGCAGCACCACTGAGCTAAATCCCCGGCCCTCTTGGTTTTTAAATTATTTTGGCTACCTTGTTAGTCAAGAGAAAATAAGATAGTAGTTTTATTCAAATGTAATAGATGTCTAGGGTATTCATAGTCTAATTCTGTGCACTGTATTTGAATTATAAAATATACTTATTTTTTAATTTGTTTTGTTTCTTTTTTTTTTGGTACCAGGGATTAAACTCTGGACTCTTGGCTTGCTAGGCAGGCAGCGGAACCACTGAGCTAAATCCCTGGCCCCAATTTTTTTTGTTACCTGGGGTTGAACTTGGGACCTTGCACTTGCGAGGCAGGCAGCAGCACCACTGAGCTAAATCCCAGGCCATAATTTATTCATTTTGAACCAATTTTGCCAGATACAGTTTCACTTTACCAGTAGCTGACATGTTTGGCATTTAATTTCAGCCCTTCTAAATAAAATCTATTTTGAAGCCCAGCATGGTGGCACATACCTGTAATCCAAGGACCGTGGGAAGTTGCAGCAGGAAAGACTGAAGTGAACTTTGAAATATGTGCCTCTGGCCTTCTGGGCCCTTTTCATCTCAAATCTGTTGTGGGTTGGGAGTGTAGCTTAGTGGTAAAGCATTTGTCTGGCATGCACCAGGCCCTGAGTTATGACCCCAGCTCTGTAAATGAAAAAGTTTACTTCAAATCTTTGCTCTGTCTGGAAAAAGCCCACATGGAGGATTGATCCCTTTGCTGGTTATACTATTTCCTGAAGTGGGATCAGTTGGTTAGGCTTCCTCCTTTCAGAGTACAGTAAGTAGTCCACCCACATTATCCCAGGGGAGTACCATCCAAGCCCCCCAGTGGATGCCTGAAACCATGGAAAGTACCAGGACCTATATACAGTATTTTTTCCTTATACATACGTACCTGATAAAGTTTGATTTACAAGTTAGCTACTGTAAGAGATGAATAATACTAGTAAAATAGGACAATTATAACTAATAAAAACATCATTACTCATGTGCCTCAGGGCCATTACCAGGTAAAATAAGGGTTACTTGAATTTGAGCACTGTGGTACAGAAACAGGTGATCTGATAACCAAGGCTACCTAGGACTGGTAGCATTCTGCAGTGTGGATATTTTAGACGAAGGGGTGATATATGTTCTGGGCAAGACACAGTGGGAAAGCATGAGATTTCATGTTACTCAGAACAACATGCAATAAATTGTGAATTGTTTTATTTCTGGAATCTTTAATATTTCTGGCCTGCAGTACACCATAAATAGTTGAAACCATGGAAAGTGAAACTGCATAAGGGGTAACTACAATATTTTGACCTAAGACTTCTGTAGTCCCCCTTTGAGTATTGTTTGGGGGGATTTCTTTTGAGACAGAGTCTTACTATGAAGTTCATGCTGGCCTTAAATTCACTATGTAGCCCGGGCTGGCCTCAAACTCACAGCGGACCTCCTGCCTCAGCTTCCTGAGTGCTGGGATTACAGGCATGTACCACCATGCCTTTTTCCAGTAAGCTATTTCTTAGTAGGAGATTTTGAGGTCATTTAAGAAAGGTCCCCATGGGCTGGGGATTTAGCTCAGTGGTTCTGCCGCCTGCCTCGCAAGCGTAAGGACCCGAGTTCGATCTTCGATCCCCGGTACCAAAAAATAAAAAAAAAAAAAGAAAGGTGCCCATTCCCCAGTTAGATCTCTATTCCTGGGGAAAGACCAGTATTCAGAGCCCTGTGACACTCAAAGTGTCTTCCATGCTTTTCTACAGTGTGAGAAACTTAGATGTGATGGCTTTTGAACTAAAGAGCTCCAAGAGCTCTTTAGTACCCAGTGGTCCATAAGGTGGCAGTACCAAAGTGAGTACAGTTGTAGAGCTCAGGTGATAGGAAACTACCATGGTTACTGTATGATTGATTACCTTTGAGCAAAAGGCACCTCCAGGCTGTTTCAAACCCCCTTGCTTCCCCCAACCCCAGAACCAGAGAAAAGAGGATTGCTAGGCCAAGGCTATCCTGAAGCCAATGCTTTTATATTTATTTCATCTCAAATGGGGCTACTAGTGTCAGTCTCCTTTCCAGAGTTGGACACCAAGTATTTTCTGCTAAAACTTGTAATTTGTCCATTAATAGTATGTATATACCCTGAAATTCACAAAACGAGGTCTCTATTGGCCTGCCCTTCTACCATCTCTTGCTAGCAGGAAGAGACCAATAGACAGGAAGGTAGGGAAGCTCAGGGGAAAAACCCTTAAATAGGAGGCTGAGGGAAGACAGGTTTGCACTGTTTCTCCCAGAGGACCCTCCACTCAAACTAGAGACCACAGACTAATTCTCTGTGTGAAAAATAGCCATTGAGCTGGGGATTTAGCTCAGTGGTTCTGGCACCTGCCTCACAAGTGCAAGGTCCCAAGTTCGATCCCCAGTACAAAAAAAAAAAAATACTCACTGATCAGGAAATGGAGCCAGCCTCCTAACCTTGCTTTAGTGTTCAGCTCCAGACTTAAGGCAGACAGACAATTCTTTAGTGGAAGCCCAGCTTCTTGGTTTACCTTTACAGAAGATTCAGTTCTCCTTTTATAATCCATGCACAATAAGAAGTTTGGATACAGGTGGTCCATGTATCTCTGGAGTCCTCTTTAAGGATGCCCAAGTGCCCCATCCTCCATCACCTAGTAACAGGTTCTGAGGGTCATCTATGCTGCCCTGTTTTTTTTCTTTAAGTAGTAGCGGGTTTTTTTGAAAAAATAAAAGTGAAGAGTGAGGAAGAAACTGGCTCTGCAGAGCAAGCTTGGGCCAAGTAAAAAAGGGAAAAAGCAAGGTAAAATAACACCCTGGAGAAAGCAGGGCCGGTTATCATGAAAAAAGCCACAAAAGCAAGCTTTTGGCATCTGTATCCTATTAAGCTGTCAAAATCTCAAGGAAACCCACAAGAACTTCTACATCCAGGTCCTGAGAGGTGGTGCTGGGATCCCACACAGGTCTAGGACTCCTATTGAAACCTGTTCAAGTTCTCACGAGAAGTCCATGTACAAGGCTTTGGGAACTCTTCCATGCTTGTGTTATGGGATCTTGTAATTAACAGGTCATGCCCACTTCCCCAGCCAGCTTTCCCATGCCCTAATCTCCTGTCTCATTTCTGAGATACAAATCCCCATAATTACAGAGTGCTCAGGGAGTGGTAGTCTGTCTTCTATAGCTTCTTCAAGCTGGAAGGGACTGTAGACCCTACCTACTGGGGATTATATGTTCTCCAACAACTTGGGGTGCTGTGGCTCTCTGGCTGCGTTTTCTTTTTCTTTCTTTCTTTTAAGTAGGAAGATATTTATTGATAGGAAAGCTCCTGTGGGGCAGAAGGGGTCCCGAGTGGGTAGCCAAAGACCCCACTTTACAGAGAAGTTTTATAGGGTGAAACCCACAAAAGTACAATGTGGGCCACAGCCATGAACATCCAATAAGGTTACAAGTATAGTCACTTAGGTAATGGTGGTCCAATTGGGAAGCAAGTCGTGTAGCAAGCGTACAAAGATTTTTCAGTAAGGGTGGGGGATCAGGGATATTTCCTGGACCAGCTGGGTTAAGACCTTGACCTCCCCCCAGGTGATAGATACCTATTTAGAATATCAATCACTGCTATTTATCCCCAGGGGAAGCACAAGGGTGTGTAGTTTCTCTCCTTTTACAATTCTGGCCTTCAGTGAATGTGCCTTGGGTCGCAATTGTCCTCCATGCCGAAGGCCCAGCCCTGTATAACCCACTGTAATATTTATAACTAACTTAGCTGTCTACAATACCAAAAGCCCCCAATAACCTTCCAGCAAATCCCCTTGGCTTAGGTTGGTCTGTCCCTTTCTGTGCATACAGTCAGGAAGTCTAATTGATGTGGTGCTGTGGTTTGTTTCACTTTTGTCCTGGCCTTCTCCAGGACTTAGCCCAATCTGCCTGCCTGTAATATTTCTACCTAACTCATTTATCTATAATATTCCCCCCTCTGAAGAAGTATCCCAAACTGCTGTGAGGGGGCAAGGGACGATGACTGCTTGAACTACTTCAGGCTGAAGGGGGTTGTAGTTGTGGTTGGCAGTCAGGGATACCCTTCAGAAGGTCTATCTAAAGGTCCTCGATAGGCATCATGCATTTCCATCATGGGTAGGCAGGCGTATAGCTTTAAATCTGGAGGACACAAGGCCAGAAAGACAGTTAAGTATACATGGGCCAAACAATAAGATCAACAGAAATATTATGAGTATAGCCAACAGATTTTTTCACCAGGAAGAGCTAGTAATAGCCTTCCACAGGGAGGATAAGGAGAAGTCCCAGGAAACTTCAGACTCCATCATCAGTTATGAATTGTTTACAAGGGCGATCTGGTGGATCCCAGTAAAAGAATTCTAGCACTTTTGTCGTTAGTTCCATTTGTATGACTGGAGTATGGGAGCTTCTAGACAAGAATAAACAAAACTTTAAAGAAATTAGAGCATGTATAATCTAAGAATGAGCACACTAGAATGGAAGGGCAGGTTGGGAAGAAAGTCACACTTAGAAATTGAAATAGTGATTGTAACCTGCTGGCTCTTGTAGATTCTACCATAGTTTTTTCCTAATGATCCATAACTGTGGCCAGCTACTAGTGTAGCTAGAAACTGCCAGAAGGGGACAGTGACTGGAGCCTTTTTTGTATCTAGCTTTATTACTATGGCATTATTTTATACCTCTTGGTTATTCTTTTCTGCTGGGTGTTTAAGACCAAGTTAAAGTGAGACCTGTGTCTATTAATATGAACCTCTTGCTATCTGTCTAGGTCAGTTAAGTCTCCTCAGGCATTACTTTGGCAGTTTCTCCACATCTTCACCAGGATTGCCAGCCTTTTCCATTTTTAGCTATTCTGAAAGTGTGGGACTGCATAACTCTGTAATCATAAAACTCCCCTAGCACCAACTGTGAATGTGAGTAAATAGATAAAGATGCTTGTTAGTTCAGGGACACTAGATAAGATCTGTATCAGCCATAAGGTCCCAAAGTAAATTACTCAAATCTTTGTTTGAAACTGATGTTCCGGACACTGCTATCTATAGAACAATCTACAAACATCTGCTGACCATCAGTACGTGTCAGCTGACCACTAACCTTTGTTCCTCTTCTGTAAATTTCTCCTGTTAACTTCCCCTGCAACCCCCTATAAAAAGCCTCGGACTCTGGGCTAGCCGCCTCTCTAAGCTGCTTTGCTTTGGGAGTGCCGCCTGGCCAGACTAAGGTCTGTTTTACTTTCCAACTTGTCCGGTGTGTTCCTTCCCGGGTGCTCTTCGCTGTAGTCAGCTGTGCTTGTGCAGCGGGTGGCGAAACCACTGAGCTAAATCTCCAGCCCCTCAGGCATTACTTTGGAACCAAGCATAGAGCCTCTCAGCTCTATGTCAGTGTCAGCCATCAGGATGGGCCACGGCCTTGCCTGACCATGTTGCTTTCAGTGAAAGCATGGGAGATTTTTTTCTCTTTGTGACCCTCCTTTGGCACACAGTACATTTGTCCTCTGGTGCCCAGAAATCTCCTTGCTCAGGAGGTAGAGTGACTTACCAAAGATGTAGGATCCTGTAGGAAAGGTTCCTTTGTGTCCTGGGTCTTTGTTGACCTTGAGAGGCCAGGACCAAAATATTGGCTGTCCTCTTAGCCCAGTAACCTTTTTAGTTTTGGTCTCCAAACTTTAGTCGTTGAACATCCAGAAGAGAAGATCAGTAACATAAGTATTTCAGTAGGGGCAGTTGTCCCGGCCCGCGGGTAAGTCAACGAAGACCCTAGAGGGGGAGCGAGGATGAGAGGGGACGGGGGACATGAGAGATGGAGACAAGACAGGTTTCTGATCAAGTCTCGTTTATTGCGGAAGCTGCTACAACATATATACCGTAGGGC